>OU015496.1:95635617-96070617 GCA_907164885.2 Dolomedes plantarius
ATTCTATAACAAATATTTTCTATTTTCCGTGTAATTATTTATACGTAAAAAATTTTAAAACATACATACTAGGAAGCTAATTTATGGGAAATATAAAACTATGTGGGAATAACTTCCACTTGAAAATTGTATTTCACTGAAGAAAATTCGTGAAAAATCACCTTCTTTTGTGTTAGTAAAAAACTTCATCATAACAGGCATCGTTTTTTATTTTGAAATTATTTTGAGACAGAAAGGTCTGCATGAAAAATAACTGACACCCTAAGGAAAGTACTATAACAGTATATTTTATGATTTACAGTCTGATATAATAATATGATTTAAGCATGAAACTACAAATATTTTCTTATTTAACAAAGAAATACTGTTTTACTGAAAACGTAATATAAAGTCAAACATTTGATTTCACTGAAAATCCAAAATTGAGTTGCATTGTTTGAAGTTGGCGGAAAAAGAGATTTTATAGACGATTGTTCAAACAATGTCATGGTTTTTAATGTAAATGTCGTCCATAGTTAAAATCTTTTAATGTAAATGTTGATTCTCTTTTTACTCAAAATAAGAACTATTAACTCTTAATAAAGTAAAGTAAAATTTGAAAATTAAGCACTTTGTTTACATTTGTTTGATAAAAGATGTATTTCCTTTCTCCAAAAGTTTTTTTTTCAATTTCAAAGCGGCTTCATTCGATTGTTCGAGCAGTGTTTGAGTTTAATATTTTGTCCCGAATCAGCATACTTTTGGAAACAAAAGATTTCCGAGTCAAAGTATCCCTTTACTTCGGAAAAAGGTTTTCTTCCTGTGTATGACTATTTCAATGCAAGTTATGTGTTTGTAGATCTAAACATGAATTAACATGTTTTTTCATTACATACTCAATATTTTAGCTTCAAAACCTACGCACTGCCTGCTGTATAAAATCAGGTAAGCTAGTAGTCAGTGTCGTGTAAATGTTCTTGTATGCCAAATATTTTCTCTTTTTCTCGTGTTCATTAGTCTGCATTATGTACTCTCTATCTTTCGCATGAATGTTGTCTTATCGGTCAAATCTTAAATACAAAGTGTACATTCTATTTTTTTTTTCGTTTTCAAGTGTTGGATTAATTATTGTGGTTTTTTTCTCTTTCATATGTTTGTTGTGTGTCACAATGTTGTTTGTTCTGTAAATGTGGTCGTAAAAGTATTTTATTTTTTTCTCTACGTATGAAGTCATTTTTTTTAATGTAAAACTAAGTTTAAAGAATTTTAATGACAGTTTCGGTCAAGAAAGACGCTTTGTCTTGCTTAGGAAGTAAGAGACACCACGAGCATCAAAGCAGAATTAATCAGTCGAAAATTTTAGGAACTCAAAGTAGAGTTAAAAATCAAGGAATATTATCAAAAGAAATTATCTTGAATATACTAATATAATAAAACATAGATATTTGTTACATAACTGTAAGTCTTGTAAAAAAATTTAAATTACCATTTTAGGGACAGAATCATTCTAATAAAGTTACCTGATGTTAAATGTTTTACACTTTTGAAATTAAATGCAAGATATTAGAGCACATTTTTTGTAGTGATTCTAAAATTCTCAACTATTGAGATTGAAATACCGAAAAAATAAATTCTGTATATTAGGTAAAAAACACAAGTTGTAACTTATTCGTCATCAATTTTCAATATATCTTTTAAAATATAAATTTTAAATTCAAAATGTTTTGTTAATAATTTGAAAACACTTACAAACTTACAAATTTATTTTAATTTAAATATAATCCCTTAATAATCATGTGTTTATTGTCTACGGGATGCCTGTCTTGAAATTCTTTTGCAAATCTTGCAACTTTTGAGAATCCTGATTGATCGGAGGCTATTGAAACACTTTTTTAAAAAAAGAGACTTCAATTTCCTGCTCTTAGAAAACAAATTGCCGTGAAAAGGCTACCGTGAAAATGAGTTTTTGCAGGAAGTCCTCTATCAAAGGGTATCAGTGTTCTGAAATAAAAATAAAACTATTTCTCTTTGAATCCTTTTTCACAACAAATAAGTTGGTTTATTTACGAGACAATAAAAAAATATATGAATTCAGATTTGTTGCCAGTAACACAACCCTGATTTTTTTTCTCGTAAAGTACGAAATAAAACTGAAAATATTTTAATCGACATTGCATAACATTGAGAGATTAATAAAAAAATGCTTATATCGAATGCTTAGGCTTAAATTAGGTTTTTATATTGAACTAAAAAACAGAGTTGTTGAAAGTTAGGTGAGGGCCAATTGTTATACGATTTTAGTGAAGCAAAAATGAAGAGATTTAATGAAGTGCAAATATTGTAAAATAATGAAGTAAATGCATTTTTAATACCATTTGTGAAAATGAATTAAAATAAAATATTTCATCTGAATAATTAATTAAATATTTTACAATATCTGCCACAAAATATACAATTAACTTTGGGCAAAGCATCCACATAATCCCATAATGAAAAGTGGTAATCTTGTTTTCCTTGTCTCGTTGTAATTATTAAAGCCTTTTGTTATGTTTTAAAGTCTTTTTTGTCACTTTTTAGCTTTTAACAAAAAAAAAATAGTACATCTGCATCGGTAAAAGACATCTGCGGTTTTTACATTCGTTTCTTCTCGGATTAAACTTAATCCCAGTTTCTCGAATTGCATTTTATTTCATCATTTAACAAAAAAATGGTAATCCTTTTTCGAGTATATATGTGCTCATAAAAATCAGGCTTCCAACGTTTTGAATTTCTTGTCTGGAAGTTTGCATGCTTTCTCATGTATAGTTTAAGTTTAAAAAAAAAGAATAAACTGATTATATTTCATGCATTATTTTTATGTTATTTTAGGCATTTTATAAAAATCATCTAAGAATGTTTTTGTCATACATCTAATTCAATATTAGAGTCTCAAGGTAATATTAAAATACCTTCGATATATTAATGTACGTGTGTATTTTATCTTCTATAATCGTATTTCAGAATGTTTACTATTTTTACTTAGAATAGACTTTTTTTAATATACGGTAAATTTGGTGCTCACGCTAACCAGAGAAAATAAAGAAAATTCAAAGAATTTTCGTGATTTCTCCTAAATTAAATATTAATAACAATAAATGAAACCTCAGAAAAGTTCAATGATTACAGCTGTAACCAGCTCTTAGACTAGTGTTAAGTACTTAGAGTAGAAGTTATAAGGCGTTATGAGCAGCATAAAATATATTTAATTGGGGCTCTATCCTCAACATTTGCTTCTTCTCCCTCTTTGCAGATGCACAACTTGGCCTCGCTCACGCAAAGCACGGGACCTTTCAGCTATTTGTTTGAATTTTGCGGGGAATCATGGGCTTTAAAGGTGGGTAATAACAAGGGGTAATACATATTCCAATGTATATATAAATAACTAGATATATATAGGACTATTTTCAAAATCTGAAACCCAAAGAGATTCCATCGTATAGAACATTTTAGTTTTCTGCCACATTAACCATTTTTGGATATCGATTCATGAGTTAAAATGAAATCAATGCGGTGTAATAAAAGGGAATTTAAATTTTGAATATTGAATGTTTTATTTTTCCGATGCACAGCTGATGCCAGTCTGTGAACAAAATACATAGCAAGATTCTCAAATATTTCATGCATATATTGACAGAAATGGTAGACTTTCCAAATGCAATATTCCCTATTCGCTCACTGCCTCAAGCGATGTATACGAGCACAGTCCTCAGTTAAACAATGCATTCCTTAAAAATTATGTGAGGTATAATGTAAGGTATAGTGTAAGGTATTAATGTAAGGTATTAATGTAAGTTATTAATGTAAGGTATTTTATGAGACTTCAATAAAACAACAGAATTGCAATTTGTAAGTTTATTCTTACAATCATCTTAATGCAAAATTTCTTAGATATACGGCAAAAGTTTTATACACCGTGGTAATGTCACAAATGAAGTTGCCGTTAATTCACTTGCATAATACTTCTTAACTGTTTTATTTCAAATCAGATAAATTTTTATTCATCAGAATGCTCATATTGATTACTCGCATTTTAAAAGTCTAACATGCAAGGAGCAAAACAATGATAAAAGAGCCATAAAACAATTTTAAAACGATGTCATAGAAGCCAAACTAAAAGCCAAAGGTAAGTTTTAAAAAAAGTAATTTAATACTGTAATAAGACAATACAGGGAGTAACAGCAGACACACAAGCTGAGCTAAATAAAAGAACTAAAACATGTTTGGTAATTTTCTGCAAAAAAGAAAAAAATATGTATTACAATTTAAGAATCATTTTAATGGTTCTAAACCAGATTTATTCTAGTGACTAAAGTAGCGGAATTATTTTATAACTTAAAGAACATTAAAAAATATACCTTTCACCGGGAAAGGGTAGTTTATAAAACTTTATGGATCAAAAATAATTATTTGTTAGAGAAACATTTCAAACCATTAAAAAAATATGTGATCTATATGAAGTAAATTAAATTAAAAAAAAATTCAGTCAACAAGGAAAGGGAAGTATAAATTTATACGAATAAAAAATATATATATGATTATATTTGTCTATGAATTTTGCCTTTTAGACCCCACCATCTATAATTCCTCTAGAATTTCCTCAATTTTTAAATTTTATTCAGATTAGTCATTACGAATATTTATTTGTTTTTCTTTACTTTTTTCTTACACCCAGTATAAGCTTTGGAATCTCTTTGGTGTTAAAATATTTTAATTTCCTGCTTTTTGTTCTTGTTGCTTTTCTTATTCTATGTATTACCAAGTATGAACTGTTTCTATCTTATCTATATGCACTTTTAAGCTGCTTATTTGCACCTGCATTCTCTAATTCTGCCTTTGCAACTCTAGAAATCCTTGCATAATGACAGTCATTTAAAGAAAGCAGCAGGCATTGTGGATGGAAAAGAAGAACTTATGTTCGTGTTTAATGTTCTATTTCAGGTCATTCAGCGAAGTAAAAAAAACCCTTCAAGGCTCATTTCGACGTATTTGTTGCATTTTGTTCCAAAATCTAGGAGTTTATGACCCATGTTATTACGATTGACTGAACAAATCCAGATTTCACATACTTTTTACCTTTATGGTAAAAAAAACATTAAAATTGCAGAATGAAATAGTAATCTTCCCTGTATGATATAATCTTCCTTCCCTGTATATACAAGGCGCGTCCAGAGAATAAGAACCTAATACTCAAAGATCCTGCGCAGGTCACATCATTGTAATATCATTGTTGCCATCATTTGATTCCAGAACGTCTGGTTCTTCATTTGATGTAAATTATATTGTTCTATAAAGTTTTTTGTCGCTTTGCTGTGTTAATTTAAAATGGGCAGTAAAATCGGAAATCCCACCAGATTTGAAGTGAGGTCAGTGATAAGATTTTTCAACACGAAAAATTTTCGTGCGGTACGACCATAAATATTAAAGAATGACATTTAAAGCACGACCATAAATGCTTAATCCTACTGTGAAACTCTTGAAGCTGCGCCGAGCAATGCAGATTCGACGGTGTGGGTAACTGTGGGCTTTAGTTTGTCTCTTGCACGGCAACGTCCGGCCGTACATCGCCGTCCGTACTCGTGCATTGCTTGAATAAGAAATTTTTTAACAACCTTCGTGTATTCCCGACCTAGTTCTTGTAGATTATCATTTGTTTTTTGCACCTGAGGAGAATTTCGGACGGCGTCTACAGTGGTGAAGAAACAAAAGACGCTGTGAAGGAGTAGTTGAATAGGTTTGAGATGAGTTTCTTCGACAAAGGAATACAAAAGTTAGTCTCACGCTACGAAAAATGACTCAATAAATATGGCAACTACATACAAAATTAGTGTACTATACGTTTTAAAATTTGGCTATAAAAATCTTTCAGAAACTTCTTCCTAATATTTCTTTTCACCAAATCGGTTCTTACTTTCTGTATGTGCCTCGTCTATGCTAAAATTCCAGTATACCTAATGCTTTTTAAAGGGATAGAGTAGGTTTTAATAAGGTAAGAAATTAATGAAAATATTTCGTATATAATACACATACGTGCATGGCTTTGGCGACTACATTTCAAGGGAAAATTAGAAAATGACTTTTACAATACTGGTGAATGAGTTGAAAAATTTTACAGGATTTCAACAATTTTATCTTAGAATTATTTATAGTTGATGAATTACTTAGTGGAAATGTACTTCCCTTTTTTCTAGTCAAAAAAATTATTTCATGAAGTAAATTTTCTGAAGATGAACATTATCTTCTGCAATATATCTATACCCTATAACCCAAATAATAAAAACACATTCATCTTTCATTAAAATTTATCATTTATCAGTCTACTACATAAAACTCCTAAAAAGAGAAATAGAAGAAAATTTATTTGCTGTAGTTAAGATATTTTTATGAAGAACTTTAATATCTCTTGTATTAACATTTTAATTCTAAATATTTTGATCGAAAATTCCATACGTTACGATTACTCTTAAGAAGAATGTTACACTTGTCAGGGTTTTATGATATTTTATGTTATAGTCAAACTCTCCTGTACTAAACATCGGATGAAAAATATTAAATTCATTTCTGATTACTATCAGAAGCGTTGAAAATGTAACAGTATAACAAATTAATTTAAGTGAAAAGGCATATTTTTGCTCTGCAGAAAAATGCTGTTAATTTTAGTATAACACATCTGTTGCAACTTTGACATGATGAGGGTAAAAAGTTTTCAGTAGTATTTTATATTAAAATTTAAGCCCAGTTGATTTAAATGGATTCGCATTCATAGCTAAATACAGCTGAGGCATATTAAACTAAGCTCGTTACTTGGGAAAGAAACTGTATGATTAGCTACATATTAAGCTCGCGCTTCACACCTAATTCCTTTGTTATTTAATATATTCTCGAATTTGAGATTTAAAAAAAAATTTTTTAAAAAGGCATCCTAATCATAATAAACATTTTTTGGATACTTCATGCATAGGAAATAAGGTTGTAACCATTTTTCACGTTCAAGACAATCTTCTTGAACATCTTTGCACTCTATCATGAACAAAACTTTTGATGCCTTAGCTTATCTGAGACAGTTCCGTAAGTCAGAGCGTATAAAATTTCCAAATCTCAAGTGAATTTCTAGAGCCTGTTTGAGGATTTTATCAATCACAACAAGCAGCTCACACCATACTGTTCTTTTTCGTAAACACTCGTTATTATTTTCCGTAATACCCCCTTTCAGTCATTAATTTGTTCCATAAACTTTTCTGAATTGCCACTGAAATTTGGCAACATTTGAGTTATTAATGAGAAGCATCATTAAGAATAAAATTAATTTTGATTTACATGGTTATGAATCAGTAAAAAACATCTTAAACTATGATGTCTTGAAAGTTCCATCACTCAATATGACTACGCCTGGGGAATTCCTCTTGTATTCGTCTTTGATCCCCACTGGTGTTAAATTCCTGGAAGCCAACGATTACAAGAATCAAATCAAATTTCTTTACAAAATTACTTTCCTTAAAAAAATTTTACTTCACAATAAAAATAAATCGTGAAAAATCCACTAATGACGACAGTATAGTTGTCAATAATGCAATCATTTCTTACGTTTTGAAAACACCAAAATGCATAAAACATGAATCATCTCAAAAGTTTGGTATTTCAACTTAATCAAATAATGGCGTAGAAATGCATATATAAGGTTCAATATTTGCGAAGAACAAATCGGTTAAAATTTATTTCTAAATAAAATTTTTAAACATTTCCTAGTTATCTTTTATGTGCAGTCCAAAGAAAACAATAGACTTTGAACATAAAAAATTTCTTTAAAAAATTTTTTAACTTCAACATTTCCAAAGTCACCAATATTTTTTAAAAAAATCCTAGTTTTATCATAATTGCAAAACTTCCAAAGAGATGATATTAATTTGATTGAAAATCCCTATCGAATCAGACGCCAATTCTACAGAGAACTTGGACACTGGGTTCACGAAAGACACTGTAAAACCTTTTATCAAATTTATCGATTAAAATTTAAAATTCTGTTAAGGTAGTATGTTCAGTATCTCTTTGACTGTCAATACCTCCCTACTGGCAATTTGTTGATACTATTTATTCAGAGACTTCTAAAATTTTGAACTATTTACTTTACTCAATCATTCAGACTTTTACTTCTTTTAATAGGGGGTCCAAATGAAAGTGAAACTTTTGGGGAGTTTTCTGTAATGGTTTATTGGTTGAAATATATGAACGTACAGTATGTAATAGTGATACATGATCGATATATTCACTGCACATTGTCATCTTGTCTGTTCAAGAAAGTGTGTTAGCGCTTCCCTAGATTTTGAATTCTTTGAGCGATGACTGTCCGTAGTTGTCTGCGGAACTCGTTCGGAGAGTCTTGAACGGCGACCGGGATATCTGCATTGTTAGTGAACAGGCGGCCCTTGAGAGCCTCTTTCATTGGGCCGAAGATCAGGGCTTTAAGAGGGGAGGGTATAGTTGAAAACATCCCAGTGGAGGCACCGCAGCAATCGATTTCCTGGTTATGGCCAAATGTGCTTGATCAGGTCTCGATATTTCCCGTGCTCACACGTCCTTTACGGAATTTACTAAACCATCTGAGAAATGTACAGTGTGACAGACACTACTAATCATAAACATCCTTCATGCGATATAAATGTTGGCTTCAAATACCATCTGCCGTCAAAAATGGAATAACCGATCACTGGGCATGTTTGGACAAATCTATGTCACTACCGTATCTAGTCACCTTGCTTAACCCTTCAGCACTCGCGCCAATTTTTGGAACACCAGCAGGCGCGCGTTGCACAAAGTGCAACGTCTCTTTCAACTTTGATTATTCCTTTTGTAATAATTTTTTTTTTCAAATTGAAAATAATAATTCTGCGTTTTGCGACAAGATATAAAATGTTGATAATATTGAGATATATTTATAATTAAAGGCCAAATAATTCAGATACAATCGCCTTATTTCAAAACTGTCTGGTTTAAGGACAACTTGCGAATTCATTCCTATTATGTCCAAAAACCTAAAAAACAATGAGATTATCCATCTTCGTGATATGCGGGATACTGTGTAGTAGCTGCACATTTGATTTACTACATCAACTCATAATTTTGTCGTATTGCAGTCCAGTATAACCGCTGGTTTACCACGGTTAAATCACGACTAACAATGAATGGAAAGAAATACAAGGGTCAGAATATCAGACCTGCGTTAGAAAGGGTGTAGCCATAACTAGAAACTGCTTAGAACTTTCAAACCTTATAAGTAAAAACAAACCATTCAAAATTACGAAAATGTTGCACTTTGTACACGGGCGCACCCGCTGAAGGATTAAACATGTACAAACAGCACGCTGACACCGATGATAATAGCTTTTCTTCGTTTCTTTGGATGTTTCGTTGATGATGTTGATCGCTTCGATGGTTTGTTGCTTGACACAACGTCATCTACTACTATCACAAACGCAAAGATCTGAGTATTTAACCACTGCAGCTAATACAAAAGTCTCACTTTCATTTGGGTCACCCTTATATTATTTACAAGACATTTCAGTTTTATTCAATTTTGGGCATTAATGTTGACTATTTATACGCATAGAAAACAATTTTCCCCCATATTCTGTAGTGTATTACAGAATTTTAATATTTTCAATATCTTTGATATGTCTTTAATGCATTTTAATATACTATTTATAAATTTTATAAATTTTTTATTTTGTGTTAATAAGACTGCGAAAGAAGTCATGTCATCGCGCCATCTTTATCTTGTTGGTGATGCTAAATGTCTCAAATTGTTTAATCAAAATCTCTAAATTTAAACTCGTAAATAGAGCTATTTAGATTAGCGTTAGTTCAGATAAAAGATAAAATGGGGAAATCATAAATCATCACTTCCATCAAAAGTAGTTAAATGGCATCTTGTTGAATTACTAATGTTTGTCCAAAATTTTGTAGTATAATATTTATTTTTCAAAAATAATTTCTGATCCTTTTCTTTCAAAATTTTCATTGATTTTATTGAAGTAGAATAGTTTGCATTGTTAAGGAAGCTTACCGTCTGTATAACAGCAAGAGATTTTACTACTATGAATGTTCTAATTGAAAAAAAAAATTCTTGGAAGCAAACTAGTTTAAATCTCTCACATATTTCTTAATAAAATGTATATACATGATTACTTACGGCTATTGATACATCACTAACACGTAACACATACAAAATTTCTGCGATTACTCTGATGTTACTTATTTTCAACCTACCTACTCGTTTCTCCCAGTTTACTTAATTAATTTTACTAAATTTAGGGAGGAACATGTTTTGAGGAAAAATAAGAAATCACAATAAGATCATTATTCAAGTTAGCATTTCAGGAATCACCATAAAATTATCGAAAGATACAAGAAAATTCAGCTACTTTATACAAAATTTGTTTGGATTTTAACCTTTGAATTAACAAATAGTTTAAAAAAGGTTTCTAAATTTAGCAGTCATATCACTGAATGCAGTGCAAAGTTGCAATGTGATAGAAGTCTTTTCATTGCTATTTGAAATGTCGATAAATGTAACTAACTACTTTAAATGTTACCCACTTTTAAATATTGAAAATCATTCATTGCTCAAATTAGTATATTTATGAATGAAAACTTCATTGCTGATTACCAGCTATTTTATCTAAGTTATATTCTTCGGCTAAAACAAAAGTATTATGTAATTTGAATTATTGAACTCTGTCAGCCAACGAAGTGCATATTAACATTTATAAAACTCCCCATTTCAAAATTTTAAGTGTCAATATTTTGAAGGGAGTTTCTAAGGTCATGGTTAGAGTATAAGATATTTCAAACTGGGTAAGCTATCATCAGACTGGGTAAGCTAAAAGTTATTTCAATAGTTTTCAGAAAAAAATCAGTCATATATCAAACAAAAACATTCTTTCCAGCTGAAAGTCAACAAACATAGTAAAAAAAAATTCAACAATATATTCTTTAAACGACAAATATAAAAAACCTATTTCTTTGGAAAATATTTGGATATTATGAAAAAATACGTATGAATTATGAAAGGAATTTGAAAAAATACTTTACATTTACATATTACACTTAGACTACAATCTATCATGTTTCCACTGAGAAAAGACAAAGTTGTATTATAAATATGTTTAAGGCATATATTCCGACTGAAGAATAAAACCTTTAGATTTGGAATTCAAATGCCGTTTTTTTGGCAAAATTATTGATTTTTTCACATTCATAGGCTTTTATATTTCTTTCTCACGGTTTCCAAGTTCTAAGGCATTATTTGTCAATATAGCAGAATTTTTCCTACAATATCGGACATTTCTTTCAAAAATATTGTATTTGGTAAATATCTATAAATCAATAAATTTCGGACATAACTGAAAATATACGAAAAACACCTCCCTTTTCTTGAATTATCTTGAAATTTAAAATTTTATTTCGTACAAATTTGAAACATTCTGATACGTTATGTTTGAAGGAATATGACAAAAATAGTCATCTGCTCTACATAGTAAAAATTTAATTACAAATTTTTTTCACAAAAGTAATGGATGATTTTTTTAAAATAAATATATCGTTAAACAGAGACGGGCAATTATCTTTTCAACAGTAAATTTCATTGCTCAAAACAATTAACTTTCACAATACCCTTTTCTAAATCTACAGTATTATTTCTAAATCTACAGTATTATTGCTTATCATTATGACTGGAGTATAACGTCTCTACAAGTCTAAGTTTTCTCACTAATACTTTAGTCTTTCATATTATTGATTACTCGATTTAACTCGACATCAGATACGCACCCTATGGGGCTATTTTGTGATTTTGGTGGATTAAGACAGTATGGACGAGCAACGTAACCCTCAGCGCTAATATTCTTAAGTGTTGCAATCATTCAATTTTTATAAAGTCTTAATCATCTAGACTCCTCTTAAGGAAATTTTAGAAAAGATGTAATGTGGACTAGGTTTTCAGTTCTGTATCAAAATTCGTATTGTGTTCTGTTTTGTGCAACAGTTTTACAAAATGTTACTCCACTACTTCCTCCTAAATTTACAGTATCTCAGAATTGCCCCTTTTCTCAATTTTTAGTATGGACTTATACAGAACACACTTAATTCCCCAGCCTTCTGATACAATTTTCGAGATCAAGGATGTAGAAAATTACAGAGGCAGACATGTTTGCTTCGTGTTCGCATTTTCCTCCCGAATGCATCCCGACCAATTCTAGTAGGACGGCGAAACAACCAAAAGTGTGTTGCCTTAATCAAGTGCCGGTCATTTGCTTCTTAATCACATCTTGAATGCTTATCCCACTTTCACGCAAATGGAATAACTTCTGCTACTCTGCCCCGGGGTAATTATTTTACAACAGAAACCTTCTTTATAGTATGCAAGAGCTGGTTCGTGATAAACCTTTTCACACCTGAGTTTGAAGTCTTTTTTCTACTGCATATCGACTTCTTTGTCAGCTAAAGGAAAAAATCATCGACTGAAAGCCAGCTCCCAATGGCAATGTCTAAATCCAATCATTATTCATACATGAGTACAATAAACAGATATTGCGTAATTAATTCATATCTGTGAGCTATGTAGAGGCAGGGAAAGATATTACTTTGAACAATTGTTGAGTTGAAATACATAAATACTTCTAAAACTATTGAACTACAGCCCCATGTTCTCCGTAATACTAGGAACTAAAACAAAAGAAATATATGCTATTTCCGAAATTACGTGGTACAAAAAAATTTCTTAAAAAATACGGGAGAGGAACAGTTTAAAATTCCAAGATCCCAATATTCGACCTCTCTTTTAAATCCAAAGGATAATATTATAAATTTCAATCACAGACAGTTGCAATGACATGACAAAAATATCAACACCTGGAGTATTTGACCTGAAACTGAGATATCCTCTCTTGTTATTTCCTTCTGGATGAACCTATCTGTATTTAATATGCATTGAACATATTGGATAAGAGCTCGATGCTGAGCTTATTAGCTATGCCAGCGTTTCAAAATATCCTGTTAAATAACATTTAAAGGTATACTAACTAATTACATAGAGTAATAGAAAAAATCGTAAACTAGTGAATCAAATTTAAAGTTAGTTAAACTTTAAAATATTCACCAAAGATTACTAAACAGTACTTTTCCAGTTAAAGTGAATATTTGAATGTTTATGCAAATGCAACTCTATGCCCTTACTGCATAGAGTTAGTTTATCATCCTCATGATGACTGTCAGAAAATTATCACGTACTTTGAGTTGCCTTTCTGTAATTTATGCCTGAACAATGAAATCTGTATCTGCTTAATTTGTGAATGTTTTGCATAACATGATTACTATTGTTCACTTCATGTAACTTTCCAGTATATCAACGGCTACGAGTAATTACATAAGTGAAAGCTTTTTTATTGTGTAATGCTAGCATCGCGAAGAAAATTAACGTATTACCATATTGGCAATGCGCAATACTAATGATGTAATTTAACGTTTATCCGCGATAAAATTAGGAAGAGCTATTATTAGAAGGCCAGAAAGAATCTAGATTAAAATTTTTAGTAATGCTAATCGTGTCTTGGAGAAATGAGCTTAATTAGAAAATAATTTGTTCTAAAGACTTGCAATTATTATCCCACGATTTGTAAAATTATTTCCGTCATAATGATAGAAAAAAAATTTAAACTGTCGCTATGAGAAGAATTTGCAACTAATTCTGCATCATTTGCTAGAATCCCGCTTAAGGAAATCTATTGAAATGAAACTTGGCACTAATTATTAAATAACATTCCAAAGATATTTTAAAAGTAACAAAAATATTACATATTCAGTGGGTTATGAATATTATTGTAAATGTAGCACTATTTGCTAAGTGTTTTTGAAAAATGTGTTAGTATTTGTTACATGATAACGGTAAACCGATATCATTTGCTATCTTTTTTTAATTAAAATAGGTTTATATGTGCCCTTTTACCCTTCACTAAGATTTTTCAGCCAAAGAAATACATTAAGATCGTAATCTTGAATATAAGGTCACCGTTAAAACACATGATTTTGATACATTCAGTTACATCTTTATGATATATTTAAGGAAATTTCCCTTAAAAGGGTGGATTAAACTATGAAAAAATATTCTCGATAATGACGTGAAAGGAGATTTCATAAGTTCGTGGAAAGAAAGAAAAATGACTCGATTTCAAGAGGATATAAAACAAATTAAATTTAGTTCATTTTTCTGTTTGGATTTTATCTCATCTTTTACTAGAGATGCAAAGCAAGATATCCAGAAAAACCCTGCATCAGGAAAAATTTCATTAGAAATCGCCTAATTAAATTTGGAGAAAAAAAATCCAGTGCGACACCATATTAATAACAACGAAATAAGGCACATTTGGAAGAATTTTCTCTTTGGTTTGAAATCCTTTGCCTTTCTTTAAGTGGCATACATGCGATAATTACTTTTGGGAAAAAGTGACCTGAAATTTCTACTTTTACAGTAAAATTTTTATTTTATCTTTAATCCCATTTTTCCGTTAAATTACGACAGAAAAAAATCAAATTATGGTACAGAAACATGCAATGTAGGTTTATTTTTGTATTCCTAATGTTTCTTTTATCACGACACGTTACACAAGGCGTTTTTAAAAAAAAATTTAAAAGATCATTTTTCGAAATATAAATGGTTTAGGTCTTTAACATACGATTATATTTTTTCATTGGGCGTTTATTTCATATTTTCTCTAGTTCTTTTCTTATATTCTGTACATTCTTCCGTATTTCAAAATATTCCGAAAAATATTTTGTAATCACATCTCAAAATTTAAATGTATGTCAGTTAATTTTAGAACATTCTTGTATATTTGAATCGTTCTATCCCAAAACTGTCTTAATAGTGTAAAATAGACTTTTCTGGGAAAGATAATTTTTTACTGTCGATGTACATCCTTTTCACATTGTTAGAATGCACTGGATCTCAGACACACAGGTGAATTGATCCATTGAGGGTCAGAAAAAACGAGTTGAAGACTGAATAATATACTCATGGTGGGGAGAAAATATTCTTGGTCTAATACCAGGCCTATGTATGGAGTCAAACGCGATCCCCTTACGTTCATGGGTCCAAAGAATTTTTTGCAATCATCTCCCCCTTCCACGGGCTTTTCGGGTCTATGTACTGAACGATTTACTTGTGAATGTACTGTTTTCGAAGCTTCCGTGCGCGGGCGAGTTCCAACAATAGATCCTCCTAATCTACTTGACCGGACGGTGGCCGAATGGCTGGGGTGCTAGCGTTCTGTACCAGTCTGTGGGTTCGAGTCCCACTTTTGGCATGGACATTTGTAGCAGCTATGACGTTTGTAGCCGGTGTAAATACCCCTCATGTAGCAAAAATTGACCGTTGCGCTCCAAAAAAATCAAATCAAACCTTATTTACTTGAGAACACATAAGAATAATTGCCCATATGAGGGTGTGAACGTACTACTGTAGCTGTCAAAACAGTTTGTATAATAGGATGTATATAGAAAAATGTACTATTTTATAAATATGTTAATCTATATTAAATTCTTCTAAAAATGCCTTATTGACTAGGCAACACATAGATATATATCTACCCATATGGGAGTTAGGATATACTGCAATAATTGTCACTGAAATTGAAATGATAAGACGTTCATTGAATAAGGTACACCTTCATTAAACCTCGCTCGCAGATTCTTTAAATTCTTCGTATTATATCTTCTTTAATTTGACGACGCGTATATATGTATACCCCCTTTTATTCGTTTTTTTTTTGGCATTTCGAAGAAACTGAAATAAGTTGTAAATTGAATAGTGAACTATTGTGTCCGGCTACTTTATTTTCTTCAAAAAGTATCTTTTTTACTACGCAACACATTGATTTATAGACCCATATGAGAGTTATGACATTCTTCAAGAGCAGCCACTGAAATTAAAATAATTGTTTGTAGGTTTAATAATAAACTACTCTTTTGAACATCACAAGCAGTTACTTTAAATTCTTCTAAAACTTCCTTATCAACATTGACACACCTAAACTTTTGAGAGAAGAGACATTATCCCATAACTGTTTCTGTAATTAAAATAATAGGTTACCAGTTGAATAATGTGCAACTTTACTGAACTCCCAGAGTGGCTACTTTAAATTCTTACACAATTATTTTATACATTAGGCAACACATTGATAAAGACCCATGTGACCGTTACGAAACATTCTCATAACAATCAAATAAATTAAAATAATACGCTGCAGATATGTGTTTCTGTACTATGCCCCTGTTCTCTTACATTAAAACTATCCATAAATAACTTATTTTCCAGACCACACATAGACATGCACTCATGTGAGAGTTTAGTTTATAAATACTCAAATAATCGCCACTAAAATAAGCAAACCAGGTAAAATTGAAATTTTTTTTGGTTCTATTGTCAATCGAAAGCTTTTGCTAAAATAAAGCGAATATAGCTAAATACAGACAAACACTCAGTATGTTTGCAAAAGAAAAAAATACATTTTTGTAATCTTAGATATCTAAAAAGTGTTACTTTCTTCTTAATTCTTTGCTACAGGAAATGGTTTTCAATTTTTAAAAAAAGTATAAAATCTAGTATGTAACTCAAAATTTCCTTCAAAATTCCATGTTAATCTCACAATACCTCAGACTGTACGTCAAAAGATTTTAAATTTCCTGAAATGCAGTGCTGTTCATGACAGCTCCATCACAATGATGAATCCGTAAGACTGCTGTAGAGGTTCTCTGTGGGAGATATGTAAATATTCAAAAATATTCAAAAAGGCAGGTCATATATACAAGTCAGTATGCGAATCACTTCCTCAAAACTTTCCCTAACCAGTTATAGAAGTTTATAAAAAGAGGACATCAGAATGAGTGGCAGAGGCATGTCTTGAATATACCTCGATATAGAGGATTTCGGACAGGATAGAGGTTGAAATTTCAATTTCGTGAAATTGTTTCTAGTGTGGAAAGATGTTCAAGCATCATGACGTGAGAATAGAACCTACATGGAAAGTCACAACGATGGAATGGACCAGTTGTAATTGCAACACTCAACACTGAGAGAATACTATCTGTAACGTATGGCTAAAGTTGAAAGTGGAACTACGTTTGAGTTCTTGGTCTAACTCGGGAATGTCATATGTCAAGGATTATCAGGAAGCTCTGTTCGACGCTGTCCAACTATTTCTGCTTCAGTAGGATAGATTTTAGTTTGTAAAGGGGCCACTAATGGGTAAGGGGTATAAAAGTTTAATAAAGGGAACATCAAAATCAGTGGCAGAGGAATGTCTTGCTCGCACCTCGTTATAGAGAATTTCGGATGGATAGAGGTTGAAATTTCAATTTCCTGAAATTGCTTATTCTGTGTAAAGATGTTCAAGCATCGTGACTTGAGCATGAAACCTAAGTGGAGAGTCCCAAAGATGGAATGGACCAGGTGGATTTGCAACCCTCAACACTGAGAGAATACAATCTGTAACGTACGCGTAAGTTGAAAGAGGAACTACGTTTGTGTTCTTGGTCTAACACGCAAATGTCAAGGATTATCGTAATGGTCACGTAAATGTCAAGGAACCACTGTTCGACGCTATCCAACTACTTCTGTCTCAATAGGATAGATTTTAAGCTGTAATGGTGCCAAGAATGGGGAAGGTGCCCTGTGTTCAGTTTCTATCAGCATAACTTTCTCTCTTCAAAGGTAATGACAATTGTAAAAAGTTCTGTCGATAATTTCTTAACCAAATCGTCTATCCATTTATCTATTTCTGACTCCACTAAGAGTATTCTTAATTAATTCCTTGTGAGATATTTACCATTTGTGTTATTCCTTTAAAAAAAAGCTTTAAAGTATTTTATTTAGAGAAACACTAAAAGCAATTTAAAATGAGCCAAGAATTCGGAAAATGAATCATGTCACACGCAACAGACGCATACTCAAATTAGGTTTTTACAAAAGGGTGAAAATTAACTTTATAAATTTAGTACATTAAATAAGTTTTAAAAAAATGTCTTTTCGGGATTTCTGTTACTTAAATTAAGAATTAAATTTTAAATATTTTTTTTAATTATTTATATATAGAAAGAGAATTGAGAGACTTTTGAAATAACTAAGTGGGAAAAAATACCAAATACTAAAAAAATAACTGAAATGGAAAA
This sequence comes from Dolomedes plantarius, assembly GCA_907164885.2. Lineage (NCBI taxonomy): Eukaryota > Metazoa > Arthropoda > Arachnida > Araneae > Dolomedidae > Dolomedes > Dolomedes plantarius. The sequence continues at coordinate 95,653,852 of OU015496.1, forward strand.
AAATTGCATTTTTTTAAGTAAAATAATATTTTATGAGTATTTCATAAGAGATGAAAGTGCATATTTTAGGAACTGCTAGCTAAAGAAATTCTCCCTTATTGTGTAACTAAGGTTGGGACGTAAACATTGATCAATATATGCACCATTAATATCTTAACCAGATTGTCTTTTCGCTTATGTATTACTAGTTAACTTCAAAGACATTGGCATATTAAATGAACTACCTTTGAGACGATTTTAATTTTCAGTTATACTCCTTGCAGAAACAAATGATTCCCTTTTAAATACATCGAAGGATTTTACACTAATTTGGAATAAAACTATTAGTAATTTAAATGAGTAAAGTATATCGTAAATGGGTCATGTCACACCCAAGAGACACAAACAAATATTAGGTCTAGAGTAAATGACCTCTGTACTGTAAGTTTACTAAGAGTGAAAAGCAACTTTATTAACTGAAGAGCTACAGTATCAATATAAAAACATACATTTATTTTGTTAAATATGTTTTCCGTAACCCTTAAAATGAATATTAAATTTCAAAATATTACTTTTAATATACACAGACAGAAAGAGAAATAGATGAAGGATTGAAACGCAAATTAAATAACAATTTTAAGAAAAAACAGAGTACTTAAGAAGGTGAGAAAAAAATAAGAAAAGATACCCATTTTAATTAGTAATTTTCTGTAGCATTTTATTGCAATAATCTGTGAAGTTTATATATTTATCACAAATGCCAGGCTTTAACAATTAAGTCATTAACCTTATGGCTTCCCAATATTTCTTACCAGTACATTTAAAACTATTAAGTGCAGGGCACGTGTCAATGCGGCAACCGTCCATCGAGCGTCCAGAATTACAGAGACAGCAGGGATAAGGTATCCGTCCCCTAGCTAAAGCATATATTCTGTCAAGTACACCAAAGAGCATAACTGAGGAAACTTTTTTCTATGTTGGCTAACTGGGGTCGGAACGAAAATATAGGCCATTGTATACATTTTTATTTATTTACAGAGAAAGGGTGAATCTCTTTTCTAAAGAATGATATTCTGCGCCCAGTAGTCTAGCCGGTGGAAAATAGTATACGAAAACACTGAACATAAAAAATTTCCACGTTATCGCAACATCATTAGAAAATCTGATTTTGTATAGATGTGTAATAACTTAAAATTTAGAGCTATTTTTTTATATTTATCGATTGTTTAGCTTTATGCTAATAAATGTAGTATAACAGTTCACCAAGATGCTAAATTTTCCTTGAATACTTTACTTAAGGCTTGTGATTTAGTTACTTCTTGAGTCACTGTGGAAACTCAATTTAGATGCGATATGGACTTATGCACAAGATGCTAAAAAAATGTATTCATAAAAGCATTCAAAAACTTGTGAGATTGAAACGCTCAGTCTGCAAAGAGTTCTTGCAAGTTTAACCATCCTAGGATTGTATCTAATTCTGTTATGTCAGAAAGACTTAATTATCTAGAAATGTTTTCCTAATGTAGGTATTTATTTACAAGTAAATGTCTTCGAAAATAAAAGTTTTCGGTAGGAAAATTCTATTATATAAAATATTTATTTTAACACAACTTCGTTAAGCGTAGATTTTACTCTATCCTGATGTAATCAACAGTGTAAATTGCTAGTGTCTACAAATTTTTCTTATCAGATTGAATGACTTAATGCTAAACACCGTAAAAATTATCTACGATATTATTAATCTTTTATCTTCATCTCACAAAATAGTTTACATATAAAAAACCCGCTTATAAAGTCTCTCATGAATTTAAAAACCTCATTATAAAAGATATCCGTTCGGTAAAATTGGATAACTTGACCTAATAAAACTAAAAAGGTTGTAAAAAAACTATTAATTTATTTTGAAATGTTAACTATAAATTTGAATAACCTCAGTAAGTTTGTAAATAAGCTATTATAGTTGTAATATTAATATTTCTTTGAAAACTAGATGTAATAATTTTGTGAATAAATGCATATCGGTATTAATAAATTATATCCTTACTTAATGAATCAGTAATTAATTGTTGACAATTATTAAATATCGTTATTCTTTATAAATCGTTTTATTAAGCTATTAATGTTTAATAAATTATCATTATTTAACTATTAATATTTATATCCAAATTTAATAAAACTTATTTGCTAATAATATTAATCGTTATTGTTTACAAAATATTTTTAAAATAATTTTTACTATCATAGCTTTAAATAAATTCCAGTTCCTAATAATACAGTTTAAAACTTCTTGAAAGAAATATTTGAATATTTTACGTTCGAATATTTGAAAGAACTTTGAAGTTTGAAGAACTCCAATTTTGGATGCGAAAGAAATGCTCTCTGGGATGGGAATACAGGTATTGGAATATGAGAGCTGACCTTTTTAATGTTGGGCTACTCTACTTTAAAGTTTGCTACCTTGAACAAAAATTTTAATCTTGTATATTGTTTGCAATTTTGCCTTTTTCTACATCCATTACGTGAGATAGAGGCTCCTATGAGATACATATTTTAATATATTTGAATGCTTGAAAATTCAGTATTCTAATTTTGTTTGAAGTGAAACCCAGAAAGAAAATATAAAACAATTGTTAAAGATCAAAGTTTTTCTGTAATATATACTCAAATATTTACATTTGTTTCTTTGCTTTTTAAAAAAAAGTTTTTGTGACTTTCAAAATAAAACTTTGAAACAATTTTACAAGATTTTAATGCTTTTGTTAGAAAGAAAAGAGATGCAATATTATAGTAAAAATGCCCATTTTACAATGAAACGTTATTGGCAAAATTTTGCCCTTATATATCATAAAAAATAATGCCTAGCGGAATATTTACTTAATTTGAAAAATAGAAACACTTAATTTCCTTAATAAAGATAACATTTCTATTTCATTTCATCCCAAATAGTTGAAGCACTTTCAGCACTTTCAAGTTATAGTTGTGTACCTTACATGAAACTAGTAGAATACGCAAACCGGGACACACAGTTTCTTAAAATCGGCAGAAAAATTTAAGAATGGCATCCAGTTTCGAACAAAAATAAATCTAGTCTTCATTCAGGTGGGGATGCATTAGATGTGATTCTCTCTAAGGCATTTCTGAATCGTAGCTAAAGGGTTGTAGCTAAAGGTAATCACTTAAAAAGTTCCCCCTGCCTATTTTATTAATTAGTTCCAAACCAATCGCCTTTCCTAACATTTAATGGCAATTTTGAGAGGCTGTGTTTTAATAGTTAATGTTTTTGGTATGATTTTTCAGTATGTCTGATAATCTTCTCCCATGATAAAAACCAAAAAACTGATATTTAGTATATAAAATGACATTTTAAGAATATTATCAACTGATATTTTAGTATTTTATCTGTCACTAGAGGAAGTATGTTGATTGTTATATCCATCAAGTCTGTTCAATTTCATGACAAGTAAGCAAGTAATTTGTATTAGAATCAGAGAAAATGCGCGTTTATTAAGGATAAATTTTTTTTAAATTATATTTTTTAAAAAAATTTATTCAACACACTTTTTACCTTTAAACTATATCATTATTTAGTATAACTTCGAAAATTACGCCGACCACGGCTCTCGCCTATACGCCCTGTCAGACTGAAGACTAATCACTACGTAGCAAAACCTGTATACGCAGTCGAGGTCAAATTTCCCAAGTTCGGAGAAGTTCATTTTTATAGGCCTGAGCACCGGACGGACAATACAGATCTGCCGACCAATTTGGGCAACTCTGGGCCCTTCATTACTTAGTAAAAACATAATTTTTTTTCTTTCATCATAAAATGTTCTTTTTTTCGTTATTTTCTCCTTTTAAAACTTTTAAAAATAAGAATCATATGCCACAAAGGACCAAATTGTCTTAAATCCAAATGAATAAATTTTCCCTGCGTTATTTTACGACAATTAAAATAGGTCTAATTAATTTAACCAAAAAGATATGCTATGCTGTTTATTGTAGATTTAAAGTACAGTTCTATACACTTTAAATTCCTTTAAGGATCTAATTTTTTTTAGCATTTCTTTTTCAAATTGTCTTTGTTCTTAACTAACCCTGCAATTGGTTCTTATTTTGGGTGTATTAAAACACGTAATTTTTATGAATAACAGATTATTATATAAATTACTTGTTTTCTTAAACATTATATAAATTATATAAATTATTATAAAAGTTAAACAAGTAATTTAAATAAAGATTATATAAATTTCTGGTTCATTCATAGAAATTTCAATTTATGTGGATAATAAATTCAGTCATACCTAATTTTTCTTAAAAAAATGAAGCAATATTCCAAACTTCATACATTATAAAGGGAAAATACAGTTTATTTATATACCATAATGACAAAATGGTTGCAAAGAAAGAAGCAAAATGGTCCAGAGTGGCGGAAAGTAATTCGATTTAAGTTTTCTTTACTGTTAATTGTTACAACTATAGCCGTCGTACATTTTAAAACTAAAAATACATGTTCCTTAACCTATGTAAAGTCTCTTGTTAAGTGAAAACTTGTTTGGAAAAAAAAGGAATAAATTTACTGATTGTATAATACTTTCCGATTAGTTACTAAACTATTTGTAATTATGGTTTTTATGATGCTATATTCACGGATTATTAGAAATATTTCTAATCGCCGGGAAAAAGTTTTCTACGGTTGAATGTCATGCAAGTGTCCATGAATTTCCCTCACCTTTTATTCATGATAGGGTATACAAACATTCCTCTCACATCACTAGTTTTAAGAGGAATCAATTGACTATTTACTCATACAAAATATTTAATTATATCTGTGTTTCAACAGTAAGTAAATATTTAGGCAGAGCCTTTATATTATCTTTTATAACTATTTAGAATCTCCCCGTAAGGAAGCTTATATTTTTAGCTTTAATCTTAATTTTTTATATTCATTGAACCAAAGTACTGAAAGAATACTATTTTTTTTAATTACATCACTACTTTACCATTCAACTAAAACTTGGTGTTTCGTTAAGTAAATATTTTAGTGGTGCCTATATAATATATTTTATAACTATTTAGAATGTCCTCGTATGGAAGCTCACATTTTTAGCTCTAGGCTGAATTTTTTATATTTATTGAACTAAAGTACTGAAAAAATACTATTTTTTAAACATGTACATCATTACTTTACCATTCAACTAAAACTTGGTGTTTCGTTAAAGTAATTTCTATTTGGGTGGTGCCTATATACTATATTTTATAACTATTTAGAATCACCTCGTAAGAAAGCTCACATTTTCTCTTTAAACTTAATCATTTTATATTTATTGAACTAAAGTGCTGAAAGAATAATATTTTTAAAAATTTTACCTCATTACTTTACCATTCAACTAAAATTTGGTGTTTCGTTAAAGTAAATATTTGGGTGGTGCCTATATACTATCTTTTATAACTATTTAGAATCTCCACGTAAGGAAGCTCACATTTTTAGCTTTAAGCTAAATTCTTTTATATTTATTGAACTAAAGTACTGAAAGAATATTTTTTTTAATTTACATCATTACTTTACCATTCAACTAAAACTTGGTGCTTCTTTAAAGTAAACATTTGGGCAGTGCCTATATATTACATTTTATAACTATTTAGAATGTCCTCGTATGAAAGCTCAGATTTTTAGCTGTAGGCTGAATTTTTTATATTTATTGAACCAAAGTACTGAAAGAATACTATTTTTTAAACATGTACATCATTACTTTACCATTCAACTAAAACTTGGTGTTTCGTTAAAGTAAATACTATTTGGGTGGTGCCTATATACTATATTTTATAACTATTTAGAATCACCTCGTAAGGAAGCTCACATTTTTTCTTTAAACTTAATCATTTTATATTTATTGAACTAAAGTACTGAAAGAATATTTTTTTTATTTAGATCATTTCTTTACCATTCAACTAAAACTTGGTGTTTCGTTGAAGTAAATATTTGGGCAGTGCCTATATACTATCTTTTATAACTATCTAGAATCTCCTTGTAAGGAAGCTCACATTTTTAGCTTTAAGCTTAATTAATTTATATTTATTCAACTAAAGTACTAAAAGAATAATATTTTTTAAAATTTACATCATTACTTTACCATTCAACTAAAACTTTGTGTTTCGTTAAAAAAGTATTGATATAGGGAACACTTTTAATACCTGGGTATGTAAAAAAGAAATTCTGCTTTGTTCCCCATAGCTTGATAATTAACAGTTTTCGTATTTTATCGTATAAACTGCAGAAACAAGTCTTAGTGAAGAAAATTACTTTAATTTTTGCAAAGCAGCTTGAGTCAAATGTAGTTATTCGCCGAAAGTTTGATAAATATTCTGAGATGTTTAGCTCTCCCGGAGTTAGTATCTTCGTCTATTTAACAATTATAACATATTTTAACGATATTTATTGGTAAAACTCCATATTTAATATACCACTATTGCTATAATTGTCAATTTTGTGTGACTCTAGGGAGCACAGCGGTTGAACCTGTAACTGCTTAAGGCCAATAATATTGTACATCTGAAAGTGGAATTCTTTGAATAATCCTACAGTGTGCTAAATTAAATATCGGGAACTAATCGTGTTAATGTTGTTTAAGCAGAGTGTAATACCATGCAAAAAAATATTTGTCTAAAATTTCTATGGGATCTGTGAGATTTCTAAGGAAGTTTAGAAAGGCTTGTGGTCGCAAAGTATCTGTTATTGTTGTTGTTGTTCCTTATCCCCCTGGCCAGATATGTGCCAGACCATGTCCATATAAGCTTGCGGGATGAGGAGTGTTTCTCTGGTTTATAATGGCACACAACGATCGGAATCCTACTTTGCCACTTGCCACCTCAATTTTGACAGAGAACCCTCGGGGATGGCACATGGGAGGGATCGTACCTTCTCCCACCCTCTCTGACTTCATAGTACTTTACGATCTACGGATTTAATGTGCCCATATTCGGCCTAGACACGAAGATATTTAATGGCGCTTGTCGGGATTCGATCCGAATACCTTCAGTACCGAAAGCCGTCGCGCTACGACTACGCTACCTCGGGCCTATGGTACGGTATCTGCTCACCAGCGCCAGAAACACGTGAAAATATGTCAATGGCATATCAGTTGAAATATGATTCGAATTTCTTTTTGATTCGAACTAAAATAAAACAGAAAAGTATTCACACTTTTTTTTTATTGATAGAAATTTTTTACTATTTATGCACCTCGGTATTTGAAAAGGTACGGTGGACTATCAAAATTCCCTTAGAAGGGATCAAAATAACTTCAGTTGGGATATATGTCATTCGAGTTCAGATTCATAAAAACTAACACATATTCATTCACAAAAATCAATCACATATTCATTCATAAAAATGTCTGGGATATGGGCAATTTTTTTTTTGCAACTTTACTCTTAGAATTTAAAAAACAAAACGCCCGAATTTCTAAGTAACTAAAACCATTTGAAGTCTCTATATTTTTTTTCAATTTTCAATCTCCCTTTCACACGCTTTTATATATCATTCCTGCGACATCTTGATCTTGCAGAATTATTAAAAGCTAGAAAGTTTTCAGAGTGTCGATTATAAAAGCCCTCTATTTTTTCTTTTGCTTATAATAAATTTTCTAACTATTCATATCCTAATTATTACTTTTTAAAATTGTTTACATTTAGGAATTAGTATTCGCTGTACTAAGCGTTCAGTTATTCACTAATATTCGTTGTTATCCGTAAGACGCATGAACTCCCAATCTACATATATAAAACAGTTCCGTAACTGACTGACTGACGGACAGATAACGCACAGGCCAAACTGCTGGACCTAAAGGACTGAAATTTTGCATGACGATTCTCCTTATAGTGTAGGGGTGCACTAAGAAAGATTTTTGAAAAATTCTTCTTATATTTTTTTAATTAAATGTTTAAGCTGCTTTTGTAACTTCATTTAAGTTTGCATTTAAAATAATAATCTGAGAGTTATAAAATTTATATCACAAAAAAATTATAAAAATTTCTTTAAAATGAAATCTTTTTCGAATCTTTACCTTCATTTTCTGATTTTTGGTGAATTTTTAAAGATTAATTTTTAGAATTGAATTTATTAAATGCTGATCATGTGGTTTCATGATGGACTACAGAACAGAATGCAGACTGGTGCTGTCTTCTTTTATATTCTTAAAGCTCTTGATACTGTCTAGCACAGTGGCCTTATCTATAAACTCATTAAATTTAAAATGCCAGCTGCCTAATTAAACTTATACAATCCTATCTTTCGGACAGAACTTTTGCTGTAAGCTATTCTGGTACCACTTCAGACCTACGCCCTGTTAATGCGAGAGTTCCTCAAGGTTCTAAACTCGAACTGGTCTTATTTAACTTATTTATAAATGATATCCCCACCACCCCCAAACACTTCGCTTGCACTCTATGCTGATGACACAGCCATTCTCGCTAAAAACCATAATGTCAGATATATGCATACTTACCTCCAACGTCATATTAACATTCTTGAGCGCTGGTTTGATAAATGGCGTATTAAATTAAATCCCAGTAAAACAAAAGCTATCTTCTTTTCATACAATAGCATTCCCCCAGCCCCAGTTAACGTTTATGGTCAGCTCATCCACTTTGAAAGGGAAGTGAAATATTTGGGTATCTTCATGGATAGTAAGCTTACTTGGAAGAAAAATATTAATAATAATATCTGCAAATTTTTTAAAGCTAGAAAAGATATCGCCCACCTCCTGTTCCAGAAGGAGATGAGCATATAAAATAAACTTCTGTTTTATAAAACAGTACTTCGACCTATATATCTTTATGCAGTACCTGTATGGAGGTCAGCGGCTAACAGTTATGTCCAGAAATTGCAATGCACACAAAATAAAACCTTAAGTTTAATCACTAAATCCAATAGATATAAAACTAACTACTCCCTCCACAAAGATCTAAGTATTGAACCCATTCGCCTGACTATAATTAATCTCGCCACTAAATTTTATAATAGTCTTTACTCCACCCCTAATGAAGAAATTGCCAATCTTCCGGATTATGACAATAGAGAATTTAGTCGTAGACCTAGCGCGACTCTAGTGCTTGACACTGGGATTACTCCCAACTCTTCTTTCCCCTAATTTAAAATTTCTTTTTTTTTTCTTTTTGTCATTCCTTTTTCCTTAAATTCTTTCTAGACCGCTTTTTCCCCCCTCCCCATTTTTCCTAATTATATGCAGTCACATCCTCTTACGCTTTTTTAAAAAAGGTAGTGTGTCGTCTCGTTGGTGTAATATGCCTCTGCGAATCCTCATGGTCAAATTCTGAGCCATCCTCCCAGATAATATCTTTTTCTAAGCTCCTGGATCCTGTTTCGTCAACCAATCAGGTTGCGGGACACATTTTGCTCTCGACCAGTAGTTAAGCTTGATCTTTTTTAACCTCTGTAATACAAATTCGTCATCTTGCTTCCTTTTTCGAACTGCTTTCAAGCACGGGTTGCTTGATAGTTCTTTCCCATCCTGGGTTTGATCCCAGCATTTAATATCTTTGCTGCTCGCGGTCCTCTGTGGCTCATCTTCGACTTTTGAGAGTTTAATCTTTATATTTTGCTTTTTATTTTATCTTATATTGGAACTTTTTTTTGACAAGTCTTGCTGATTTAATTTTGTGTTAACTTTAACTTACTAAGTTCTAACATTTTTGTTTTTATTTTTGTAACTTCTTTAATTTATTTTGTAACTTTTTTTTTAACTTGATTGATTTCTTCTTCACCCATGCGTGAAAAGCTTCAGTGCTTCCCATATCCATACCGAGGGTAAAGGGCTTGCTTAGCCCTATTTGGAACCTCATGAAAACTTTTTGTCCATGTCCACGCGTATGTCACGTGGTTTCTTTTGTGATACTTTAAATTAATTTTGCGTCACATGCATAATAACGAAACAAACAAAAAAAATATTTTTTTCTTGCTAATGCGGCAGACGATTTGATATTATCCAAAAAAAAATTAAAATACAGTGAATCAAAAGTTCCTAAAACTGTATTATATTAACTGTACTATATTAACTGTACTATATTCTTTAATATGTTCTATTAGTTTTAATTTGAATACTTTCTTCTACATTATTTTGTGTATAAAAATATCCGTAGCGATTTTTTATAAATATATATTTTTGTTTTTTTTACATCAATTGCATACATTGACCGCTGTATTTAATTTGAATGTACTCCCTAACGAAGTACGGGTTTTCAGCTAGTCTTTTATATTACGTGTAACGGTTTTAGCCTTACGCATCTACGTTGTTAACAAAAAGGGAAAAAACATTCTCATTTCCAGAGAAATATCTGCCATTACGATCTTAGTTTCGGTATGAACTATTTCATTGTTTCAACTATTTCAGTAACTCGAAAAGCGTTTTCCCTTCCAAATGGATATTCCATTCAAGTTTCCACTGCATTTTTTTTTCTGTTTTTCAGAAACATTTTTAATTTCCTTTCCTCTTCGAATCCAAGTATAAAAATCTGCAGCTAAATTTTATATTGGAAAGATGTGGTGAACGGAAAAATGCATTTGTGAGATGAAACATCCTTGTGTGCAAATAAAAAACCAATTCGAGTAATAGGCTGTTTAGAAGCATTTCACTCTTTTTCTATTTCAGTTTCCTGTATTAAAGAGTAACTTTTTTTAACTCTCTCCCCTATTTTTTTAATCTCCGAAACACAATATCTTTCCTCTGATTTTAAAGTACTTGAAGTAAAATATAACAGTCTTAAAATAATATTCACTCGGGACCAATAGAGTTCCTTTTTCAGTTCGAAAAAAAGCATATTAAGGCCGTTATAGGGACTGTTTTAGAGTTACATTCTAATAAAAACGCAAGATTGAAGATATCTTAAGTAACTGGAGGGAAGCAGATATCTTATTTCCACCGACAACTCCTTAAAATTGGAATTAAAGAAGCGGAAGTAATCAGCGTGACGTCATTGCGGGCATGAACATACCGGTAGTTTTGTATTTTAGGAGGCTGATATTTAAATTTTCATTGGATTAACAAATAATCAATGGCAACATCAATCAATATTCTTGTCTGATAAATTCCGTTTGTGATAACTACAAGAAAATAATTTCACTGGTTAACTTTATTACCTTATAAATTAAAAATCATAATTACCTTCAAAACAGTTTTCCGATAATGCCTTTTCGTAACGCTGGAAAAACAATAGTATTGGATTTCTGTACAGCTTTATTATAGGAAATTAAAGTCGTTAACAGTCTCAAAACAAACGCACACACGCATACATACTGATGTCTGATTTCGTTTCATAACAATTTTCATAAAATTACTGGAGTGATTTACTTTGCTACTTCATTATAAGAATTAAAGGTGATTCAAAGCTTCAAAAAACAATGTTGTCTGATGATGTCTATTGGTAAAAATTAGAAGAAATCAAATTGATTTTTATTCATCTCCATTTTTTTACTGTTCAAAAGTCGAACATTTACATAGAGGAATTCAAATTTGAATACGTCTTAGAAGTATATACTAGAAATATAAAAATTTATATTTTAATGTACTATACTAGAATTATTCTTGTATATACATAATACCTGTCGCCAGATGGAACCAGTCACTAGTAATAAGTAAGAGAAAAACAAACTAATATTTGGCAGAAATAAATAGTTACTTAAGGAGAAATTAAGGCTGCTGTGTACTAACCCTATTGTATTCGCTCACCTCGATGTTAACCTACGAAGAAAATTTGTCAACTATGTACAGATACATAAATGCTGATATTCCAATAAAAATGGTATTTTCAGATAGCTCGAAATTTTCTGCACCTTGCAACAAGATTCATTTTGCAAATTTCGTCCTCCGAAAGAATTTATGAACGTTTAAAACACACTATACCAGATTTTTTTTCCCTGAATAATTTAAATTTTAAAATATTATTTGAATTTTAAAAAAAGGCGAAAAATGCCTCACGGTGTAAAATTTCTTTCTTTCTTACGAGGTATAATTTTCAAAGAAAAAAATTTTTAAATCCAAGTCGACAATCCTTGGACAAATTTTCTCCATAGGTTGACATTGAGGTGAGCGAATCCAATACAAGAGCCTTAAGTATTTCAACCCAGTACCGATTGTCATATATCAAGAAGAATCGAAATAATAGATGACTCCTCTTTGTTTCTTTAAAACACGCTTTTGATAGCATTGTTAGCTGTCTTTTAAAGAACTAAATCATTTTCTTTCCTTTTTCTTTGACTAAAACCTCATTACAGAGATAGTTCTGTATTATTGTAAATAAAATAATTTCGTCGTAAACAAAATATTGATTTTTCAGCCGACAGATGGCAGCAATGAAATGGGAAATGAATCAATCATCTTTCGTTTAAACTGCGTAATGAGTAACTCCATCATATATAATTAAAATACCCATTACTCAGTAATCCATTAGCTCTTTTTAATTCTGCTTTGTGTGCCTTTTTGGCTGTTTTGAATTACGGACAAACTCATTTATAAGTTTATCGGTATAAATAATACGCATCTTAAGAGTTTTGTAAAGTTTTGAAAAAAGGGTAAATATGTATTATTCTTTACTCCAATTTGAATCTGCGTCAGTCAAACTCATATATTTTGTGAAGATACAAAAAAAGGTCAGATATTAAAATATCCCTTTCTTTTTCCTTTTAACATGATAGCAAACTTTAAATGCTATCTACTCTCAAAATGTTTTGCAATGTTTTTTTTCGCTTGCATTCATCATTTACAAATTTTAGTACATAAGAACTTCGTAAGATTTTAGAGCTAAACGTGTGCCCATACAAAGTATATTCGCCCAAATATTAGCCTGCAAATGAAGCGTTTGATGCTAAATTGTCATAAAGGCAATAAATATATCATATAATGCATACTTAAAGGAAATAATTTTCAGTAAAAATATGTTTTCACAATACAAAGAACGTCAAATTTACGATGGATGGAATTTTAATAGTGGCAACACTGTTGTAGAGCCCCCACGCAGCTTATAGCATGTGTACGTCACATACCTGCCTTACCTCAGAATGAATGCGCTCTCCCATCAAACATTACACGCCAGCACAGTGACAGAATAAACACAGCCCTGTTTTAGTTACCGGACTATCATACGAAATAATTTGTTGCATCGCACTGATGGAAGGAAAATGCATAAGCGCTCACTGGGGCTGATGTGTTTGCTCTCTGGGGCTGGGAAGTGCTCTACCATATTCTCCGGACTTAGTCTCTGTGACTTTGATCTCACCCCCAAGATGAAGGAACCACTCCGTGGATTCCACCAGAGATTCTGAAGAAATAGATTTCTTCATTCGAAGGATCAACAGATCAAGTGCTGCCAACGGCATCCTGCAGCTTCCAGGATATTAACAACGGGTGCTAAACAATGCTAGTTACTACTTTGAAGGGCTATAAAAGTTTCCCAACTGTATCTCTTCTGTATAATTTGTACATACCTAGTTGCCACTATTAAAGTTCCATCCTATGTATTAGAAAGGAGTTATTACGTTTACTCATAAATTCAATTCATTACTATGTTAAATCGGGTACTGAAATCCTGGAAATCAAGGAAGCGTATTTCTCCAGAATGTTATTTATTAATTAACCCGTTCCACCCTGCCCGTTCCCTCATAAATCCCTATTTCTAGATGGACACCGTTAACTTTGGATAATCCGACCCGTTTTGGATTTCATCGGTGAGGGATTATGGAGTTTGCGCGTATTATAGGATGCCAAATATGAAATGGGGTAAATGAAAAAAAAATTAATTTGAAGCAAAAATAGATGTGATATTTATATTTTAATTCATTTTAAACTTCACCACAACAAAAATGTACTTATAAAATTTTTAGGCGTCTTATTCTGCGTTACTTCAATTTTGAATTTTGGAAAATAATTAATGTATCACGGTGATCCGGCATAGCAGTCCGGCATATCTTTCAAACGTCAGATCGACCAAGCATAATTAACGCGTGCATCCCCATATTGTCGACCTGAGGTGTGGGGTATACCGGATCACTGTATTATGTTGTTTTTCAGCTATCAAAATTGAAATTGCACAGAAAAATACATTAGATCATACCCTTAAAGAAATCGTGACATGGTCTCGGGGTGAATAATACGTTAGTACATCCATCGAGTAATCAGATTTCTGGTTTGATTCCTAGTACAGTTAAATGACTTTAGAGTGAAAAATAAAATGTGAGTGAGTTTTTGTAGCAGATATTTATTTGTTATAGTAGCATACGAAGAAAAGAAGACGGGGTCTAATCGAACTATATGTGATGGATAGAGACTATGAGTTTGCCAGGTGAAGGCCGAAAGGCTAGGGCGCTGGCATTGGGTTCAGATCCTGTGGGTTTGAGTCCCACTTTTGGCATGGATGTTTGTAGCCGTTCGGAATCAGCTTTAAACTGTAGGTACGTAAATTGACCGTAGCGCTCCAAACCAAACCAAACCAGAGACTATGTGTTTCACTCAAAAACAATCAGACATGGCAGAGAAGTAAAGTAGTCAATACTTCCATCAAAAAATCAAGAAACTTTGACTTTCATCAAAAAATTTTGTCACGGACTCTTTCAAAATCACATTTTTCAAATGATCCATCCAAAGTTCCGTAATATGTCGTATATAGTTGACATATTCGAATCAAAATAATTCATTCCGTTTAAATCCACCATATAAAGTTAATATAAAATTAAAACTCATTCCGGATTTTCAAGTAATAGGATCCTAAAAGATATTATCGCCAATTTTCACATCATGTCGCTGTTCATTAAAATACCAGTCATACTTTCTTACCATTATTTTGCCATTATACTCCATTACCATTATTATAAAATTTTTTGCCTGCTGTGAATTTTAGAGCGAGACATACTCAGAGTAAAGAGATTAAAAATACTCATTCAAGGATTTTACACTTAACTGATTCCTCTTACTTTGTTATTGTTTAAAAACATTTTACATTGTATCCGTTACAAATGGTGTTAGATCACTTGCTTTAAAGAAACTTTTAAATAAATGTTCTACAACAAAACACTGCTACAGGGAAATCTGTATTAAATTATTCGAAGGAATTTGTTGCTTATTTCGCCCACGTTCATGGATTATTCCCACGCAGACTAAAATGTCAAACGCATAAGTCAAAAGACTGTTTTCTTTCATAAGATCACTGAAACACTTAAACGAATTGGCTTGCGTTTTTTGATACGTATGTATAAATCCAAAACATATAAGAATTGCACTGTAGATATTATTTTTGAGAGCTGTTAAAATAAACTTTAGTACTCTATTAGAGGCACACTATAATGCCATTTTAATACTTTTAGAGTGTTATAACTGCTAATTGCATATAAATCACGGGAAAACCCATACTTGAAAGTTTACAGTTTCTTCATTTTATATTGCTTTCAGTATAATGTACGTGAATTTTATGCTGGAAACAGAACGTTGGATGTAATATTCGTGTATTGAAATGGATTTAAAGAAAGAAAGGAGAGAGGCTATATAGATGTGAAACTCTGTAAAGTTATATGGTTATGTGAATTTTAGGAACCAGTATCTCTATTTCTAGTATATTTTATCATATCTTATCTTCCGTTAAGCTCTATATTTTACGAGTGGCACCACGGCTATACATGCAGATGTATTTGTGTATATTTGCTCCTGTATTCAAAATATTTCATATAGATATTTATGGGTTTAATATACAAAACAAATGTTAGTGTATCTTGTTATTTTAGCCGCATTTTTACATAAATATTCAATCGGAGTGATATTAGTGAGGTCCTGTTTTGTTAACAACGATTTTCCTTCGTTCTAATGAAAACCCAAATGAACATCATAAAACCTAGAAAGTATTCTAGTCTGAATCTTAAACCAACGAGAGGACATTTTTGTCACGTGACTTTTAATTAAAATGGATGGAAAGTATGAAATGTTTGAAAGCGATAAATACAACTGTAGCATTCAACAAGCTTTTTTTTGTTTGTTTACAATTATTACATATATTCGAATCCCTATAAATTAACGCACTTTCAACTATTTCAAGGACCAATAGAGTTAATTACATTTCTTCTTGATTAAATCCGTAACAGTCAAGTGATCTCTATTTCAATTTTTTCCTAAAAAATCAACTGACATTCGATTAAATTTAATGTTCAACCCTGTATTTCTAGTATAATAAAATTAATGAATAAATCAGTAAATAAATTTAATGCACAAAATAATATGTGCTCTTCCCCCCCCCCAAAAAAAAAGTCACAAAAATTCGTATTAAAATTATTTAATTTTAAGTTTCTGCTGTGTCTAATTCTTCTGTTGATATTTCAAGCAACGAAAATCTGATATTTACAAAATTTTATTCGTAACATGACTCCCCACATATTTTTATGTCATTCTAAAAAACAGCTGAGCTCATTCATGTTTTGTACTAACTAATCTTGTTTGCTAGATAGGTGTACAGACCATCACACCAGAAGCTATGCCATAATCTCTCTTAATGATTGTCCCAAAATACTGACGCAAAAATATTTTTTGTGAAAGCTATATGCTGCGATTCAAGAGAACAAGGGATAACATATATTTTTACAAGCGATGTCGTCGACTAAAGATTCTGGCTTATATAGATGCTTAGTGCTTAATTCCGTGAGATCCACTTCACAAATTTTTATGGATTTGTTTCAGATTCATTTGAATGAAAATGAAACAGCCCAAAATTGAATGAAATTTGAATGAAACAGCCGTTGACAGTAAACTCTAGACTGAGTATTTCGCAATTCTATATCGACTGTTTATTGGAGGGGGCGGTCATACTTTATTTATGATTACTTAAATGTCAAAGGAATAAGTCAGACACTTCTTCGCTGTTAATAATGTCATTGAATTGAATAAACGCTCTCTTTTCGATCCCTATAAACAAAAACTTTGAAAAGAGATGCAGCATTTGTAGTTATAAAGAACTGAAGTAAATGTCTTGAATATTTAAGATATGACTGATTGCTAATGTCGAGAAATGTATTTCTGAACAATCAGAGATCATCTTTCATTTAACATCTTAATAAAATAATCGTTAGCATCATAAATTTAAATATTATTCCCCATGCATGTTGAATATAATTTATATTTCGGAAGAACATTTTGAAAAGAGGCGAGACTAATATATTGATTGATTTTTATTTTTGAAGAGGGTGATTCGAAGGCCAAAAAACATGTTTATGAAATATTGAAATATTATATGAGGTGAAATATTTAATCTTCTGAGAATTACATCTTTATGTCTATGAAAAACCAAAAGATATATACAGTAAGTCTTTGAGTTACGCGGTCTCGAGTTATGCGGTCACGTAGATACGCGGTTGTAATTTTCAACTTTAGTACGACGATAATTTCGAATAAAAGATGTGTTTCAATAGAAACGGGGAAATTATTGTTAAATTTGGATTGAAAATCTCCAGCGCAAACGCATACGATAAATCTTCCGCTGATGCAAGTATTTTTGAAAATTTAAAACACAAATACGGTGAGGATGTCGATAATGGTAAAATTCGACTTACGCGCTTTCTACTTATGCGGTATGTTGTGTTAAGAATTTATCGCATAAGTCGAGGACTTACTGTGTACATATATATATATATATATATATATATATATGTATACAGAGGCTGTTCACACATTTTTTAGACGATGTATATTGTATTCACAAAACTAAATTACATAAAATTCTTGTGTTTTAAATGTTCTATTTGACATCCCTTATTCTGAACTATCTTTCGACACCACAATTTCCAGGATAACAATGCCTTTTGAAGTGTCAGAAGAGGTATTCTATCCCATTCCTCCTGAACAGCTTTCCAGAGTCCTGTAAGGGTTTTGGGACGAGGTTTGGATAATGCAGATTTTAAAAGTCCGAAAGCACAAAAATCCATAGGTGATACATCGGGAGATTTAGTAGGGATATCAGTGAAGGGTATGGCCTTGATACCAGTTTTTTGTTCCATTTCTTTTAGGAAATTATCAACAATCATGAATTCCTTAGAAAAACTTTCTTTCGATTCTTTGAACCATGTACTTAAATTTTTTTCTCCCCTTTTATGATAATAAATGGCTCTTTTTTTTGTTGCAGTCATTTAAATACACCCATGATACATCTATTGTGACAATTGTTTTCCATTTTTCTTTGGATAAGTGTTTCTCATATAGAATTCTGCAGCGTGTCCTGCGTTCAGCGATATGATTTGGAAGAAGACGATGCACATTGCGTTTTTTCGCTTTCTTAAGATTTAAATCAACGTTTATCATTTTGTTTACAGTGGACACCGAGCATTTTAATGATTTTGCAACTGTCCTTTAACTAGGGGGATTTTCTTTTAACATTAAACAACGTACCTTTGCAATAGTCGAAGATGTCCGTTTTTTCCTTGGATACTTGTTTGGAATTTTTGTCCCACTTGAGGCTCCAATTTGACGTTTTTTTTTTCCTTTCTTGTTGACGATATTCCCTATAGACGCTTTAGATATCACAAACCCATGACTCTCACATCGTTTTTGGATAACGGAGTATGCATATTTCTCTTCGGAAAGAGCATAAATGTAGCCTTCGAACCTCTGCTTTGTTAAAAACGCCATTTTGAATGAAAACAAAACTTTCAAGCCGCAGACGATAATCTTGACTTTTAAAAACATAGTACAATTGCAATTATTTCTTTTGCAGCAAACGCTTTTTTATTATCGCTTACCAAAATCGTATAAAAAATGAGCGAACAGCCTCTGTATATATATATATATATATATATATATATATATATATATATATATATATATATATATATATATATATATTTAAACTGAATATATTTGATTTCTCGTCTTTTCTCAGGGAAGGGCGGTCCCCCAGTAATATTTCAGATATATGTCTTACTAGCTGAATACACCTGCTTCGCTACGGAGTACATTCAAATTAAAAACAACGGTCAATGAATGCAATTAATGCCAAAAAAATATATATTTATAAAAAAATCGTAATGGATATTTTTATAGACAAAATAATATAGAAGAAAATATTCAAATTAAATCTAATAGATCATACTAAAGAATATAGTATAGTTAAAATAGTACAGTTTGAAGAACATTTCTTTTACTGTATTTTAATATTTTTTTGGATAATGTCTAATCGTCTGCCGCATTGGAAAGAAAAAAAAAGTTTTTGTCAATTTATTTCGTTGTTATGCACGTGAAGCAAAATTAATTTAAAATATCACAAAAAGAAAAGAAACCACGTGATCCGCATTTAACAAATTAAGTTTTAAAATTTAATCTTTAAAAATTCACCAAAAATCAGAAAATGGGGGTAAAGATTTGAAAAAGATTTTATTTTAAAGTAATTTTTATGATCTTTCTTGTGATATAAATTTTATAACCCTCAGATTATTAATTTAAATGCAAACCTTAAATAATGTTACAAAAACAGCTTAAAAATTTAATTTACAAAAATCTAAGAAGAAATTTTCAAAAATCTTTCTTAGTGCACTCCTACACTATAAGAAGAATCGCCATGCAAAATTTCAGCCCTTTAGGTCCAGCGGCTTGGTCTGTGCGGTATCTGTCGGTCAGTCAGTCAGTCAGTCAGGAAGTCACGAAACTGTTTTATACATATAGATTATCAAAAGAGAAAGGGGTTCCGCTTGATTAGTTATTCGGTAGGTCTTATTCCCATACACGCCGTTTCTTATATTTTAAAAAAGTTTAATTTTTAATCTATTAATCATGGGAGATTTAAAAGTAACGGTGTCGTAAATACTCAAATTGAAAATTTTGATATTTATTGCAGATTTATATACCCTCCCAAAAGAAATTTAACGAAAAAAATTTATATATTCGTGAATTTTTACCTCTCCTATTTCATTTAAAGTTAATTTAAATCCTTTATATCTTTTTCCAATTAAGAGCTGCCATTTTTACTAAAAATAGTTCTTTCTAGATTCGTTTGAATGCAATATAATAGTAAATGTAATAACGCTGTTTATGAAAAATATCTCCCGGGATTATTCCCAAGAATGCCATCATTTATATGAACTGCACCTCTGAATTATTCATGAACGCTTAAAATGCCAAAGGACAATATTAATTGTCTCTTCCCTTTTGTGAGTGTGTGTCACCGTTTTACATAAACTGAAATTATTTTCTATTCCATATTGAAAGGCAAATATTCCCATAGCATTTTTTTCATGGTTGGAAATTGTTTAAATGAAAGCATTATAATATATTCTCGGATCAAATGCAGATAAGGTGAAAAATCATCTCTTTTAACTATACATTTCTTAAAATGCATAATTACAAAAATGTTTGATCAGTTTTGCAAGGATTTTTTACGTTTTGTTCTGAAGAATTCTTAATTTACAAAAGTGGGATTTAAGTTTTTCCTGATCTCAGGGATTTACACATTGCATCTGTAAAAATTTTCCGCGGTGTTCATATATTATTACTTAATTGCTTTGCCTACGTTTTGGCACTGCTATTAGTCACTTCCAATATTTACACTATATTTTCATATTTAAATATTCT
Organism: Dolomedes plantarius; assembly: GCA_907164885.2. Lineage (NCBI taxonomy): Eukaryota > Metazoa > Arthropoda > Arachnida > Araneae > Dolomedidae > Dolomedes > Dolomedes plantarius. The sequence continues at coordinate 95,674,434 of OU015496.1, forward strand.
TTTACAGTCTCTTTTATATTCATTCAGTTTAGTCGACAGTCTTACAGAAAATATGTGAGGCATAATGCACAGCACCTCTATTTAAAAGGGTTCCTTTTGTGTATCTGAAGTTTGTTTAATTAATGTATATATATATATATATATATATATATATATATATATATATATATATATATATATATATATATATATATATATATATATATATATGAGACGCTAAAACGATATTTACGTAAATGGCCAGATGCAGAAGAATTCTTAAAAAAAGCTTTCTCAGTGTGTCAATACGTCGTAACCAAACCATTGTCAAGACATATATTGCTATTTCCAAGAATTTCATTAATATCTATACATTCATGCGTACATTTTTACAATTTTTTTCCATTCATATTATTGAAAAACCAAAAATTAACACATCGAATTTCACTGCATAGGTATATGAGGAAGAAATTTATAAGATTTAAGAATTTCATTGGTAGAGACGCCTAAAAATAGCAAAAGAAAACTATAAATATGTATATATATATATGTGTGTGTGTGTGTGAATAAATATATATATATATGCAAATTCTATAGCCATATGCATGACGCAGCCTAGCAACTAACATGCAAACACAGGTGAATTATACTCCCAAAAGATAAGTGAATAAACAAATAAAGTGGCACAGAATATAACACCAGAAATTTTATATGTACATTTTTCTTGAGGTGAAGTTTAAAATGAATTAAAATGTACTTTTACATCTTGTACATAGCGCACAATCCGTCTAACGTTTTAAGAAAATAAATATCACATCTACTTTTGCTTCAAATTATTTTTTTCCCATTTACCCCATTTCATATTTGGCTTCCTATAGTTCAACAAACTCCATAATACCGCACCGATGAAGTCCAACACGGGTCGGATTATTCAAAGTTAATGTTGTCCATCTAGAAAACGGGATTTATGAGGAAACGGACAGGATGATTAAATAACATTCTGGAGAAATACCCTTCCTTGATTTCCAGGATTTCAATCCCGATTTAGAATCATTTGATTCAACATAGAAATGAATTAAATTTACAAGGAAACGTAATAACTCCTTTCTAATACATAGGAGGAAACTTTAATAGGGGCAACTAGGTATGTACAAATTAAACAGAAGAGATACAGGGGTGAAACTTTTATAGCCCTTCAAAGTAATAACTAGCATTGTTTAGCCCACACTACGAATGTCCTGGAAGCCTTTGGCAGCACCTGATCTATTGATCCTTCGAATGGAGCGGTCTACTGTCTGCAGAATCTCTGGTGGAATCCACAGAGTGGTTCCTTCATCTTTGGGATGTCGCAAAGTCCGGGGAATATCATTGAATACTTCCCAGTCTCAGCGATCAAACACATCAGCCACAGTGTGCGCACAAGCTTTTTGCTTCCATCAGTACGATGCTACAAATTATTTCGTACGATAGACCGGTAACTAAGGCAGAGCTGTGTTCATCCTGTCACTCTGCAGGCGTGTGATGAGATTGGGGAGAGCACATTCGCTCTGTGGTAAGGCAGGTATGTGACGTACGTGTGGTATTAGCTGCTTTCATGGGTTATGTTGCGTGAGGACTTTACAACGGTGTTTCCGCTTTTAATGTTCCATCCTTCGTAGTTTAAGTAGGCAAAGGTTTAAATACTAGTTTTTAATTGAAACTATAGGTACTAGAGTTGATTAAGTATTTTGGCAATATTTAATAATAATAAAGTTCAGAACAGCTGTGTGAGTGTGTGTATATATATATATACACAGCTGGCCACTGTAAATGCAACACCCTGAAGGAAACATGCAAATAACATGAAATTTACAACATGCATTAGCGGAGGTGACATATGCAAATGATTAGAATTTCAGCGCAGACGCACATCACGCGCGACTGTGGCGCCACTTCAAAGTGCTATTTAAGGCTTGGAGATTTCGACGATTTCAAGTTCGGCAATTGTGTTTTTCTTGTGGTTTTTTCAAAAAAACGATCAATTATGCCTCGTCAAAAACAGCGATCATCTTTTGATCAAGTATCCGAGTTCGACAGAGGAAGGATAGTGGCCTACCGAGATTGTGGATTATCCTTCAGGGAAATCGGTAGTCGTGTTGGACGAAACCAAACAACTGTAATGCGGATATGTGATCGTTGGATGCAGGAGGGTACGACGGACCGGCGTGTTCGATCGCATCCACCTCAGCGCACCACTTCACGTGATGACAGGCAAATTGTGCGCATGGCAGTGACGGATCGCTCAGTCACATCACGAACCATAGCACATCACATGCAGTCTGTAACGCATCATCCAGTGTCTGCGCGTACCATTCGACGCCGTTTACAGCAGAGTGGTCTGTCCGCAAGACGTCCATTGCTTTGTCTACCCTTGACGCAGAACCACAGACGTCTCCGCCGCCAATGGTGCGATGACAGAAGGATGTTGACGGCATAATGGAATGAAATTGTCTTTACTGGCGAGTCACGCTTCTGTCTGCAACACCACGATGGTAGCATTCGAGTCTGGAGACACCGTGAAGAGAGGATGCTGAACAGCTGCGTTATGCACCGCCACACTGGTCCTGCACCGGGTATTATGGTATGGGGCGGTATTGGATATCACTCTCGCACACCTGTAGTACGCATTGCCGGTACTTTAAACAGCCAGAGCTACATCTCCGAGGTGTTGGAGCCAGTTGTCCTTCCTTACCTTCAGGGCTTGCCCACAGCCATATTTCAACAGGATAATGCGCGACCACACGTGGCACGCATTGTCCAACGGTTCTTCGTCAATCGCCAGATTGAATTGCTTCCCTGGCCGCCTCGCTCTCCGGATCTTTCGCCGATAGAAAACATGTGGTCCATGGTTGCTCTACGATTGACCCAGATTCCATCCCCAGCTGCCACAGCAGATCAACTTTGGCAACGTGTGGAAGTTGCTTGGTCTGCTGTACCCCAATAACTAATCCAAAGTCTCTTTGAATCAATGCCGTGACGTGTGGCAGCGGTGATCTCCAACAATGGCGGCTACTCTGGCTACTAATTTTGGCAGGAACCACACTTCACAGAAGTCTATAAATTTAATCATTTGATACTTGGTCAACATGTTATCTACAAAATAAATTTTGTTGTGATATCTCTTGTCTTTCTTGGTGTTGCAATTTGGGTGGCCAGCAGTGTATATATATACAGGGGGAATCTGAAAAAGTGGACAAAACTTTAAGGGGGGATAGAACGCAGCTATACGAGCAATATTCGTCATAGAATGTATGGTCGGAACGCAGGCGGTGACAAGTTAAAAGGTAGTTTTCCATTGTCACATTTAAAGAATTAACACAAGAATGAGAGGAGATACTTTAGAAAACATTTTATTAACAGGAATGTAGTTGGTGTACATGCTCAAAGAAATTGCTCAAAAGAGCTTCCGCCAGCTGTAATGCAGACTTCACAACTGCGGGATAAGGATTGACGCACATTTGCTAAGACACTAGGTATTTTCCCGAATATCGCTGGCAACAACGGCGATACTAGCGACTAGTTCCATACTAGTGTCAATGGGGCGCTCGTAGATTAGGCTTTCCATATGTCCCCACAGTAAAAAGTCCAAACACGAGAGATCCGGCGATCTTGGTGGCCAATCTATGGGTGTGAATCCTGCATTACAGTTGGCGGAAGCTCTTTTGAGCAATTTCTTTGGGAATGTACATCACTTACATTACTGTCAATAAAATGTTTTCTGAAGTATCTCGTCTCATTCTTGTGTTGATTCTTTAAATGTGATATCGGAAAACTACCTTTTAACTTCTCACTGCTTGCGTTCCAACCATACATGGTATGACGAATATTGCTCGTAGAGCTGCGTCACCCCGTAAAGCTTTGCCCACTTTTTCAGATTCACCCTGTATATATATATATATATATATATATATATATATATATATATATATATATATATATATACTGTGGTAGGTTTACTTTGGGTGGGTCGTGATTGGGTATAGTGGTAGGCAATGATACCATTACTCTGAATTCTAAACAATACATTAATTTATTAACACAATACAAATATTAGTACACATTCAATTATATTATTGTTAATTATGAACCTAAGGAAATACTCATTATATCAAGGTATTATTTGACTGCACTATTTCATTTATTTAAATTAATTTCATTTCAGTACGCAATATATATATTATTCCCTAACTTCCGCCTATATTATAAGACTCGGGGATTTCTCGATATTTTGACAATAGGTAATAAAAGGTTACGTCCATTTTTGCAGACTGCAGAAGGGGACATTGGCTGGCATATTCATGTGCATCTATTGGGATATCTTTCTTCAGGATTCACTTTCGTTGGTGAACACAGTTGTCGGACTCGCTCCCTGTCGTGGGAATAGGTAGACTGTAATGGCCGGATCGGTTCTCCATCTTTTGCTTGTGGGGGTCAGGCACTCTGTCTTGGTTCCGTGTCTCAACTACTATCATCTCATCGGTAGCTTGCAGGGGTCAGGCAATCTATCTCGGCTCCGATGCTCCTCTATGCTCCTCTCATCGCTAGCTTGCGGTGGTCAGGCAATCTTTCTCGGCTCCACCATTCGTCTAATCTCCTCTCATCGATGGGTTGCAGGCTTACAGCGATGCGCTAAGTCGGGGCGCAATCTCCCATATATTCTCTTTAGCCTTCTCGCTTACGAGGCTACAATTCTTTATTTTGGGTGCTAAATCTGAGAGTCAAAATCAATTATATCATTATTTTATACTCTCACTCTCTCTATTTTTTATTATCTTCTCAACGCCCCGCCTTTTACATTTTCATTCGTCTCTCATGCTCAACCTTTTTTTTTTTTACTTCCACTTTGATTCGTTAACTTTTTCATCCCCAAATAATTTCTTTAACCATTCAGAGTGAGGGGCGTTTTATATTCGAACAATCCCGCCTTCGACTCATTCCTGCTTTTCTAGGAATCGTGTTTTCCCAGAACATATCCTATGTGTGGGGTCCTCTTCTCTTTGTCAACAATTCCCTTTTCATCTCGATGTCTCCTCTATCTATACCCCTCGCTGTTTCGACTCTTAATTGTTGCTTTTCAATTTCTTCTTCTTCATCCGGTCCTTTGTCTGATCAAGTGCCATTTCAATTTTCTCATAGCACCGCCAATTCTTCCGCTTTAATTGGGTTGTCTCCCCTTTTTGAACTCCTAACATATCGTATCCCCACGACATTCTTCTCGTATCGTCTGGCGTCATTTTACTATTCCATTTTCCGTCCCGTTTGTTAATTGGTTTTTCTGCACCTTTTCTATTTTCTTTTTTTTATATGTCGTACCCCACGACATATACATCCACGCGGACGATGGGCGAATGGCTAGGGCGCTGATAATTGGTAGAGTCCGTGGGTTCGAGTCCACTTTTAGCATGGACGTTTGTAGCCGTTCGGAATTGGTTTTAAGCAGTAGGTCCCGGTCTAATTATCCACGTGTATCAAAAATCGACCGTAGCGCTCCAAACCAAACCAAACTCTATGAATGCATACTTGCCTGTATCGAATGTAAGTTATGTGTTTGTTACTGATTTTACTAATGTTATCCTTTTCATTGAAAACATCAATTCATCCGCAACACCCATTACCATTTTTGAGAATTTCATCAATATTTCCATACTCATGCATCCATCATTACGGTTCATTTCCATTTATATTACCGAATTACCAAAACTAAAACAGAACGAAATGCATTCCACAGCTCAGAGACGGGGAGATTTATGATTTACATTGGTAAAGACGCATTCTTTACGCGGCCCCGAATGTGGATCTAAAAATACCCTGCGTGCAGAAAATATACTGTGATTTCTCATTAATCAATAAAAATGAATCGGACGCCTCAGCTGAAAAACAAGAAGCTGAAACTATAATAAATAAAGTGCACTGATAAATGAAGAAAAGAAAGTTTAAATGGATTTCGAAAAACCTTTTCCTACTAAAAAGTATTATTCATCGGTATTTTTTCGCTGAATTCTGTCGCTTCTTTCAATTTATTATTAGCATTTATTAAATATTTTTAAGCAATTTATATTCTCTTACACCATATGTTTAATTCTTTTTTTTTTTTTACTGAGAATTAAAACGCTTATTTTTAACAAAAAATGGGCGAAAGATTTTTAACATACGCTTTTTCAAAAACTCTTTATGATTTTTAAAATACTGTACATTCGTTGAATTTTTCATCTCTGTGTTTTTACATAAATCGAAAACAATTATCTAATGGAAATTAAGTGGTAGAAATTTGTTCAATGATCAATAACTATACACAAAAGATTCTCTCATTTAGAGTAACATAGGGGAGCTATCAGTTTAAAAAAAAAAGAAATATTTCGTAATGGTTTAATTTAAAGTTTAATTTTGACGAGCACGATCTGCCACTACTGTTAATTCGGAGGTTTCTGGGTGGTTAACGTACACACAAAAATATAATCTGGTTCTCAACAAAAATTCCTTAAACTTCGAACATATCTTAACAACATAAATCTCTGTCAACATCTTCAGATTTTTCATAAAAGAAGCTTCATCAAAATGGCTGACACCAAAAATTATGAACAGCTTTAATTCCTTATTGTAGAAGTATGATTAGGATAGAGTATAGATATAAAGTAATTATCAAATTTTAAATTTAGTTATGAAAGCCATTCAAACTACCAATATAAAAACTGAATAATTTCATCAACTTAAAGCTTGGCCTCAATACCTACTGTATATCTTCTTTTTTATGCTTCTTAAAATACTCTACATTCAGTGAATTTTTCGCGTTGTGTGTTTCATAAATCTTAAAAGCAATTATTTAATAGAAATTAAGTGGTAGAAAATTGTTCAAATTGACCTTGAGCATAATTATCAGAGTATAAATGGGATGGAATACAGCGAAAAAATAATTGTCAGATGTTAAACTTAGTCAGGAAAGGGATTCAAACTACCAATATAATAACTAAATTATTTCATAAACTTAAAGCTTGGCCTTTATACCTACTGTATATATATATTTTATGCTTCTTAAACTACTCTACATTCGTTGAATTTTATCTCTATATTCTATCTGTGTTTTCATAAAACTTGAAAGCAATTATTTAACAGAAATTAAGTGGTAGAAAATTGCTCAAAATATATCATGAACAATGGGACTTTGAACATAATTATCGGATTATAAATGAGATAGAATATAGAGATAAAATAATTGTCAAATGTTAAATTTAGTCATGAAAGCGATTCAAACTACTAATATAAAAACTGAATTATTTCATCAACTTAAAGCTGGACCTCAATAAAATATAATTGGTTTGTTGCAGATGAATCTTACAACATAAACAAACACCTGCATGAAATTATAAATATTTTGCAATGTGCTGTTCTAAGGGTCTTTCAATGACTTGCTAAGTCAGGGCTGAAAACAAATGTGCTGCAGTGTGTATTTTTGAGATAAATAATTCCTGTTTTTACGGAGTAAGTTAATAACAAAATTCCTACTTCCCGCGATCGAAAAAAAGTTATTCCAAAGAAAGAAAGTACGAAATCAATAACAAAAAGAGGACTTTATTGAATATTTGGGAATATTTTTCAACATGAAAATTGAAAAAGTTGGTAAACCTGATCACGCACTTTCTATTCGTGTGAAAAGATCACAGTCTTTGCTCATAAAAATTTAAGATTACAATAAAAAGTGTTTTCAAACTATTAATTAATTTTGCATAATATGCTTTTAAAAATTTCATAATTATATTTTTAATATTTCTTTCTGTTTATCAGTGCTCGAAACATATGGTGTTTTTTATAGCCATTAATATATGATATAAATGTAGATCAATGAATATATTTTTGTTTTCAGTCCGAAAGAACGTAAAAATCTAAAATTTTTCATTTATTGAGGTTTGCATGAAAAGAATTCGTCCTAGAGGACATTTTCTTGTTGTTCCAGAGTGATTTAGTGTAAAAAAATTGTTTTGTTTATGAATATATAAAGAAAATTAGAAATGAAACTATAAACAGAGAATGTTACGAAATCATAAGTCTTCGGGTAAACAAAATTACATTCAGTTTTTAAAAGATGTGTGAATAAAAGAAAATTATGCTAACATATAGAAATATTCAGAACTCTAATTTTATTCATATTTTTTCAAAATACAAAGAAATAATAATATAAGGGATCTAGAAGGTGGCCATGCCACAAGAAAAAAGTTACTTTGAAAAGATTTTTATTCGTGACATAAAGCGAAAATTATCATTTAAATAACATTCACGCCTGGCAACAGCAAAAGATTTAATGATTTTTATCGCTCATTAGAGAAGTGCGAAATTAAACGTAAACAGTGGTAATTCTTCAGATGTCTGTCTCAGTCTTTAATTTATACAGGTAAAAAAAATCAATGTCTGTAAAAGTGCACTCTAAATTAATGAATATCTTGTATATAGACATTTTCAGCAGTGGAAATTAACATCCGTGGTAAGAATATTTCTTAGACAGAGAAAAGACAGACAATTACAAAAATGAAACAGTAAGTTACTCGTTGTAAGACCATACTATGCAAATATTTACATGCATTAATAACCGTCATGAAATTAATCACGTAAATAAGAATTAAAAATAAATTTTATAAATCTTAAAAAAAAGGAATTCAAATTTTTCTTTTAATTCTAACGCTCTTTAAAAATTTTAAGAATTATAATTCACCTAGCCATAAATTTTTAAAGGAACAGAAATAGTATCAGAATAAAACAGTGTCAGAGAAAAGAATAAAAGATATGTAATATATTAGAGTGCCGTTTCCAGTTTCCCTGTTAGCTTTACTCGACTATCATTTTACCTAAGTATCACCTACCTGAGAACTTTATGGATTTTTCTGGCAGAAAATTTCACGAGCTGGAAAAACACTCTTTTTTTTCCGACTTCAGATTTTATTCTTTTTTTTCACTTCTTTTTACGGCTTAAGGTTTTGGGGAAACAGTCATTTTTAACTTTAATATGTTAAGATTTTCTACTATCACGATTCGTCCATTTTGTTTTGGCCAGAATATACATAATGATGAAATGACGGAAATATATATAATGATGTCATTCTTTATATATTTTTTTTTATCCTATTTTGGAAAATGGCCGGAATTTAATTTGTGGTAAAGAAGAAAAAAAATGCATTTTAAATTTATGATAAATTTATACCAAAAAGTCTATAAAATTATGAGTTGTTTTAGACATATTTTCATGCATTTTCTAGAATATATATATATATGTTGTTCCGCTTTTCCTGGGTTCGTTAGGGTTGAATAAAATCTCTTCGGAAACTGCACACAAAATAAATTTTATTATTCTGTAAATTCTTCAGGCGCATACTCAAATTCAAACAGAAAACACGTAACAACTGACTTCTATACAGCAGAAAACTAAAAACCCAAGACAGGATACCAGATTCTTCAATACAATACACGCCTTACGCTCTTTCAACACATTCAATTCTCAGTAGAAAAGAACTGAGTCCCAATGCCAATGTCAGGTATATTTATAGACTTCCAAAGTGCCCCCATATCGGTCAGTCAGTTAGATATCTCTAGAAGCTTCCAGAAAGGTCTAGACGGCAAGTTGGCGACCATTTGGCATCATATCGCTAAATAACGTTAAATATCGCCAAATTTGGCGACCAAAATAAGTCACTAAATCCATCGCTAATTTGGAGATAACTCAAATATTTGGTTGGATTACCTAGACTCGTAAAATTGAGGCGGTGAAAAAAACTGCAAACAATTCCACTATAAATGGAACAAATTATAATTCATAATAATAATTATAATATTGGAAATAATAACTATTTGTAAATCATTATAAATTGAACATGGCGATTACATTTTCGCCCTCAAATAAAAAAAAAGATGAAAATGTGACTTACACCACTTTGCCTTTCACCGCCTCGTATACATATATATATATATATATATATATATATATATATATATATATATATATATATATATATATATATATATATATTGCTATTTTTTAAATTAATTCATTAAAATTAAGATACACTTTAACAGTTATTTGTGATTGGAATAAATATTCAATTTCCTGTACATTTCGTATTTTTCACGAATAACATTCAATTTTTTCTGAAATACTTTATCTACTAATGCGTATTTAAATCCTAAAAATGTACATCCTCTAAAATGTTAATATTAAAGTACCTAATCCTAAAACTCCAAATATTTACTGTCAAAAATAAGAAGCAGCCCGAAGCAAACATTCTTCCGCTATGAAAAATTAACTTGCATGCACTAAAGAAATTAATGAAGGCCTTATTTGAATAGTGGTCCAACTCCATTCTTATTCATTTTGAGATACAGAGCCTTAAAGTTTAAGGAGTGCTGAGAAATAACTGCTGAAGTCTGATTTGTAATGCCCTCTGTTAGCAGCAGAAATAAGCTGAATGTGTACCAGTTTAAAAATAAGATAGAAATGACTTCTATGAACATGAAAATGAGGCTAACTTTATTTTTTACCATGTTTTTATTAACTCGCTTTCTTGTTTGTTTATTTGTGTGTGTGTTTGTCCCATACAAATCTTGCAATCGAATTTTAACTAACTTCTCGACTAGCTAGACATTTGAAACTTTTATAATAGCTCAGAACAAGGTGACAATGCATTATTTTAATACTTTTAGCCATATTTAAGCAGAATTGAATTAATTTTCAGTTAATTTTGTTTTGTAGACTGGTGCAGCCATCTATCGGCTGGGACGGGAACGAAAAGTTAAACACAAGTTAACTTCCAATTATTTTTTTTCTTTCAAGTTGATGGGATAATTCATCAAAAAAAATTTAAAAAGTATTTATTAATACATAGAATTGTCAAGTTTATATAATTCAACAGAAAATTTAAAAACATGGTATATAAAAAGTTATTTTTATCTTGTAATTATTTTAAATTGGAGTTGGACCCCTATTCAAATAAAGCCTTCAAACAAGGAATGATAAAACTTAAAATAGAACATCATTTGCTATCGCGAATCTTCACTCTCAATAATAAGCAGTGGGGAATTTTTCTCTCGGCATTTTTCTAATTACAGATTAGCAAAAGCGCATTCGAAAATAGATCTTTAAGAGCCATGCGCTTATTTTTAAAAATATATATATTTACTTTATTTTTAAAAAACAGTTTTTATTTTTCAGTGTAAAGTAGTCAGTATATCCGCTTGTAGTACGGTAAACCGGGGTTAGATTCCTCCGCCGAGAAGGTCAATTTCTCATGGCCCGGGGTAGCCTGGAGGTAACGCGTTAGAATTGCATCTGGGGGTACTGGGTTCGAACCCCGACGCCACCATTAAATACCTTTGTGTCTGGGCCGGATATGGACATGTTAAATCCGTAAACCGGAAAGTCCTTTTATGAAGTCAGAGAGTATGGAAGAAGGTACGATCCCCCAGATGTCGCCCCTGGGGTTGCTCGGTTAAAATTGAGGTGGCACCAGAGGATGGTGTTCGTTCACCTATATGGTGCCCCTTAAAAGCAACGAACGATTATCGCGGATTTGGTGCGAATGTCTTAATGGACAAGTGGCACACAACCACAACTTTTCAAAGAATTTTGTTCGATGAAATAAGAACTGCAACTTAAGTTTGCTTGAGAAATCAGAACATCTGTAACGAATAACAATAGCTTAGCCAAGTGCAAATTTGAATCTAAACAATGAATTTAACAGTATATCAAGTAATGGCTCTTTCCAATTATGAGGATAGTATAGGATTCCCCTACAACAGGGGATCTAAATTAGGCTTAAACAAGCCGTTCCCATTTGTTACTCTCCACAAAATATCAGTTACGTGGGTACTCGTATTTGAAATTACAGCACACAATCTTGTGCAGATGCTAAATTGTTTCACCACAATTGCTGGATATTAATCCAATTCTTCACTTACCACACACTCCAGTTACACAGCTGAGATTCATTTGAGTGTGAGGTCATTTTGCCTGAAAGTATGAAGAAAAATTAACATGAAATACAGTGGCCGAATATTTCAGAGAGGAAGACAAATATTAATTAAGGTTATTGCAAATCGAAAGCTCTAACTTAAATAAGGGACTCTGGGCTGCCAAGGTTTCTGTGGTTAGATACTGACCAACAATTCAATCAACTAAAAATTTGTTACACTCTACTTGAGAGTACAGCTAAAAGTGGATGAGCAAAGTTATGCAGCCTAATAACTAGATTAAACAACAATCCAAACCAAAGGTCTAACAATCAATGTAATCTAACGTTAACTCAGAAATCTGCTATACTCCGTCACTACTTTTTGATAATTACAAACTGGTGACATTAAATCATGTAATAAAACTTTGCTTTATCGCAGAATCCACTTGAATAAAGTAGATTATTTCATTGGTGCTAGCTCAAATAAATAATTTCTACCATTCCTATAAACAGTTGTCTTTTAACTACGGGATGTTTAAAAGTCCCAGTGTTCATGACTTCTCAGTCGTTCAAACTTCAGCGCTCAAAATTCTTACGGAAGCTTGATGGGGAAAACTTGAACTGAATGGAAACCAGTGAGAAACGTAAACTTATAAAGAAGTTCTTTACAGTGTCACAACATTACATTTATTTACAGACGTTTTTAAATACTTTTAAATAAATAATTATTGGGAAACATCATCTCCATTGTTCATATGAAAATTTTGCTGCCATAAGGAACACAAAAATGTAAGATCAAAAGGACAACTTCTCACTAGTGCTCTCTATCCCTTATCATTAAATATAATCGTTTAAAAATCACTAATTACGAAAATTTAACACTTTTGAAACGAATGAAACGTTTTATTATTCGAGCAAATAATTAATATCATAAGTAATTATTATCTAGACACCTTTTTTTACTAATGAATCTGCTAAAAGCCCTATCTTTCAATTAAGAGGATTCAAAAAGCATTTATCATTAACCTCTTTGCTATTATTATCATCTCTCAGCTTTTTTATTCAACTCATTTTCTTAAGAAAATAGTATGAAAATCCTACATTAGCTCTATATATCGTGTTCATTTGATTTACTGTCGCTGCCAGTAAGTTATTCTAGGGTAAAAACCATTTAGGCTTTGCTAATGGAATAAAAGCTTTTTATTCGTTATCTGAAAGTGTTTAGAGACTTGGTGTATTAAAACAGCTCTGTGGAAGAAAAGAAAATTAAGTTCAAAGAATTAAACAGATCACTAATTTCCCTATTGCACAGCCTAAACCGGATGTTATGAGAATAGATATATTATAGAATCCTATAATATAGAAATTGAAGTTATAGTGACAAATCCTATCAAGGTCAGGGGAATCAGAAGAGTAACAAGGCCAGTAAAGGTAAAATTACTTCGTGATTGAAATAAACCAGTTAACTATTAGTGACTTGTTTTAAAAACAGATTTTTAAAAATATCTTATTACAAATGAAAAGATATATTTAATGATCTAAAATTTATTTTAATCAATAAGATAAAATAGGAAAAACAAAGTGTGTCAAGGTGTTAAAAGGAATAGTTTTAGAAAAAATACATTAGTAAATAAAATGTAATTCTTAGTATATTTAGTCCCAAGCAATAATTAATTTTTAAAATTATCTTGAACTGGTTTATTAAGTACTGTTAAAATGGGCAGTAAATACTTTTTCAAGCAAATGGGCCAGGCTCTTAGAGGATCGCCAACAGATGGGCGTAACTTTTAGAGAATGGTTTGGAGGAATAATTTTTTCATCTGAAGCTAATATAGTATATTGTTAGACGTTCATATAGAACCTAGAAAAGGGGTTACGTCATAAAACTGATCTAGTGTCTTTGGGTCAATATGACCATTTACGTAAAGTATCGGCTTATCAGTTTTTGTTCTTTTGATAAAAGTTTTAGTTTGTCAGCTATCTATATGTAGGGAAAAGTTTTTGTTGGTCAGTTTTTACTTTTTGGGATTTTTCTGGATTTTTGTCTTTTTATGATATTTTTCAACTGATGGTCAAAGTCAATTCAATTCAATATTTATTAGATCTACAATTTGATTATATATATATATATATATATATAATATGCGTGTGTGACTGTAAGTGAATCTTTTTACATTCACAAATAAATTAACCCTTTACAACTAGTATCCATAGTAAACCAGATTGCTGTCAAAGATTTGAAAATATGAACGGGGTTTTTAAAGAAGGACTTAACACCAAAGTAACAAAATTTTAGGATTTATTGGAGCTTTTCTTTAAGACATCATTCCACAAACTCTCCAACAGCAACTTTATTAAACCCAACCAACGGATCCCTTACAAAAACATGCAGGTAGCAATAAAACAGAACAAAGTAGAGTAAACTTCGTAACCAACTCTCTTCCAGGATTACATTTTCTCTGTCTTCACATTAGGGGCAAGGGGTTATCACGGACCTATGGTACAACGCGCTGGTTTTCGGTGCTGACGGTGCTCAGATCGAATCCCGGCGACGCGCCACGAAAAATGCCTCCGTTTGTCTCGTCACTTCATAGGAGGTAACTCTGTCCGCCTATATGGTGCCCAATAATAAAATGGACAGTAAACTGTGGCGTAGTATAGGCGAATGTGTCTCCGCTTAAAAAAAGAAAAATAAATATAAACATTTGGGACAAAGAGATTGACAGATTTTTAGAAATTTTAATATAAATTACACTATGATGTCTGTTTTAAGATCATCCTTTTCCGAAAGCTAAAAATTTTGCTTTGAGAATATTGACAAATTTTAATTAAACTGAATAAGTGTCATGAAGTGTGTGCGTAAATATTCTGCTTGCAAACTTTCATATGCCTGTCTCAGTACTTTTAGTGTTTAGTAACAGGTAGAAGGAAGTATGGCATTTATTTTTGCAAATCTTAAGATATTTGAAAAAATAAATGCCATACTTAACCGAACACTAATATTTTCAGTTCAAAAACAAATACGTTACAAAATTTATTTGCCATAAAAAATCTGTTAGTGTCAGTGAATATTTATTCATCAATTTTTCACTCAAACATATTTACTCTAGAGTTTTCTTTTAAACTTTCTAGTTGCGCTTAACGTATTCCATAAATAGAAATTAAAATCGATTTAGTTTCATCGCGGCAAAATATCGGTATAAATGCTTTTGATTAAAATTTGATTTTGCGGTAAATAAATAACAAATCTCAGAGTCCTCTCAAAAAATCGTAAAAAAATTAATTAAGCTGTAAGTTGCGCATATGTTTTAAATAAATAGCTCGTGTCGTTACATTTTAGGAAATTACGGACCAGGCTTGCAATTTTAAAAGTGCTTATTCAAATATTCCGCAAGGATTTTTCTTTATGCAATAATGGCAAAGAATAAGTTGTCTTATAAAAGCGCACCAAAGTTTAATAAATTTGGGATGTGTAAAAAAATGGAGTAAGGGCAAAGTAAGGAGCTTTAAATAGCTTTGGAGGGAAATTTATAGACTGAATTTTTATGGAGCTAAGAGATATTTTATTATCCTCGAACGGAAAACTTTATTAAAAAATTAATTTCCATCCACCTCGGTCCACGATATATTTACCCTATGACCGTATTCTTACTAATGAGGTTCTTGGAAATAAAAAGATGGTACTAGCATCAGTTTAAAATTTTTCAGAAAATGTTTTGTCTTTTTGGGGAGTGAACGAAAAAAAGTGTAAGAATTGGGTATTTTTGGAGGTACAAAGAATTGAACTGACACATCTCAAAATTTTTCACACTCATAGTGTAGTGCTTTATCTATGTTTTAACATTGAATTTAAAGAAAACATTTTATAAAGTTTTAGTACAGGGAATTAAATTATATAGAGGTATATAGAATTTAATTATATATCCAAATATATAAGACAGTTTCGTAACTCACTTACTCACTGACTGACGGATTGACTGACTGACATGCAACGCACAGACCAAACCGCTGGCCCTAAAGGGCTGAAATTTTGCATGGTGATATTTCTTATAGTGTAGGGGTGCACTAAGAGAGATTTTTGAAAAATTCTTCTTATATTTTTAAAAATTAAATTTTTAAGCTGTTTTAGTAACTTTTTTTAAGTTTGCATTTAAAATAATAATTTGAGGGTTATAAAATTTATATCACAAGAAAGATCATAAAATTTCCTTTAAAATGAAATCTTTTTCGAATCTTTACCTTCTTTTTTTGATTTTTGGTGAATTTTTAAAGATTAATTTGTAGACTTTAATTTGTTAAAGGCTGATCACGTGGTTTCTTTTCTTTTTGTGATACTTTAAATTAATTTTGCTTCACGTGCATAACAACGAAATAAATTGACAAAAACTTTTCTTTCTTTCTAATGCGGCGGATGATTAGACATTATCCAAAAAAATATTAAAATACAGTAAAAGAAATGTTCTTCAAACTGTACTATATGTAGTATGTTCTATTAGATTTAATTTGAATATTCTCAAATTATATATTATGTATATCTGATCAGTAGAAAGAAAGTTAAGGGCCTAAATGCTGAGCTGATGCTTCACCTTTACAATTTATCTTTTGTCAACCATAGTCAAGTAACCATAGCAACACATCAAACTACATTTTCATTTATTATTAGTAAAACATTTAATATTTTAAAGATTCAAGTGGAGGAGGTATTGATAAATAGAAAAAGGATCTTTGAAATTGGCAATGTTTAGGATTTATTGAAGAAAATTACATTTGGAACTACGCTTTTTATTGGACATTTAAGGTAAAAAAAGATTTATAATTTATTAGCTATCAACTGGAAATTTATTGGTATAATATTACAGAACTTTAACTTATAAACTTTATGTTTTGAATTTATATACAATTTTATGCACAATTTGCGTAAATCGAACTTGAATTATTGAACTTTCTACAAAAATCAGTGTGTTTTATTGAAACTGCGAAATTTATTGACTATTTCGAATAGGCCTATGTTTGTTCCTTTATAAGTGAAAAAGTATTGCTTCCATTGATCTGAAATTTTGTATAGATATAATTAATAGTTCAGATTAAACCATAGGCATATTATTTTTTGAAAATCGGGCCCCCGGAGTTTTCTTAATTAATGTTTTAATGATTTTGCTCCTAAAAGTTGCTTATTTCGACAGCTTCCGCGACTGTCTTCGCTGACAGGGAGACTATGGGGCCGAATGGTACCAAAATCGGCACACGGGTGGCCCCAGACACGATTCAGTGACTGACTGACTGACTGACTGACTGACAGATAACGCACAGACCAAACCGCTGGACCTAAAGGGCTGAAATTTTGCATGGCGATTCTTCTTATAGTGTAGGGGTGCACTAAGAAAGATTTTTGAAAAATTCTTCTTAGATTTTTTAAAATTAAATTTTTAAGCTGTTTTTGTAACTTTTTTTAAGTTTGCATTTAAAATAACAATTTGAGGGTTATAAAGTTTACATCACGAGAAAGATCATAAAACTCCTTTAAAATGAAATCTTTTTCGAATCTTTACATCCATTTTCTGATTTTGGGGAAATTTTTAAAGATTAATTTTTGAATTTAATTTATTAAATGCTGATCACGTTTCTTTTCTTATTGTGGTACCTTAAATTAATTTTGCGTCACGTGCATAACAACGAAATAAATTGATATAAAAAATATTTTTTTTTCTTTCTAATACGGGAGACGATTGGACATTATCCAAAAAAAAATTAAAATACAGTAAAAGTAATGTTCCTCAAACTGTACTATTTAACTGTGCTAAATTCTTTAGTATGTTCTATTAGATTTAATTTGAATATTTTCTTTTACATGATTTTGCCAATATGAATTTTTAATAAATATATTTTTCTTTTTTTGGCATTAATTGCATACATTGACCGTTGTATTTAATTCGAATGTACGAAGTACGGGTATTCTACTAGTGTTCAATAAATCTATACCGGAAGTTAAAGGTTCAGGATTCAAATCTTGGTTCCCCCAAAATGCGATGCCAACTTGACTGCTCATTTCAATCATTGATATCCGAAGAGAAAGAGGTAGCAAAGGAATATGAGCGAGCTATGCTTACCATTGTTCTTAGAAGCGAAATGTGTTGATGACAAAATCGTACACCTTTATAAAATGCAATTTTTTAACTTAGGTGAGTTTAGTTTCAGAATAGTATTTCCGTTTTAAGTTAGTTATACCGTGTATTTTGTTTCTGTCATCAAGGTATGGTTAAACTTTTAGAGATTTTTTAAATCTAAAGTTTGAAAAGAATTTCTGTTTTCTTAAAAATGACTAACCCATAGATGACTCTGTTCCAAGAGTAAAAAGATAATAAGTCTACTTAATAACGAAGTAAAGCTTATACTTTTGTAGTTTGAGCAATGGAAACAATAATGGAAGTGAGAATGTACAGGGGGCAAACTAATTAAGTTTTCCGCCAAAAGTTCTAAAGTTTGACTTGTAGCAATGGCACTAGACTAATAGTCAAAACCCTGGATAAAATTTAATTGAAGCCATTATTTTAACCGGGTGTGCTCAAGGAGAAAAAGTATTCGTGCCACGCATTCCTCTAATACCCAGTGAACTCCCCTTTGACTTTAAGAGACTGCAATTTCCCCTCAAAGTATGCTTCGTCATGACGATATATAAGTCTCAATACCAAACTTTAAAATTCGCTGGTGTAGATTTAAGAGAAAATTGTTTCTCCCACGGTCAGTTTTACGTAGTTTGCTCACGTGTAAGTTCACGGACGAGCCTGGTACTTACACGTGAATATGAGTTCCGCACATTGAAGAAACAAAAAATATTGTTTGTAAGGATATCTTCTGAAGAGCAATTTCATTATTTTTTCATTGTATTTATTCTAAAATGTACTCCGTAGAGAAGCATGATTATTCAGCTAGTCTCACATAAAGATTGTGTTAGAAAAAATAAACGTATAAGATTTTTTAAATAGCCGTTCACGTGGTGTAGCGTAGTGAGCTTTCCCGCAGTCGGCTTGGTTTCAAATCTCGTATAAGACCTGATCCTCCCCTCATAGACAACAATGCTGGTTCACCTAAATGGTGGTCCCAGGATTAAGTAGCCACCAATGTCGCGGTGAATAACAAAAGGCGAAGTGCCTCAGCATTAGAAGAAAAAAAATTCAGGTATTCTCATCTAACGAAACTACCGTGGGTAATTAACCTAGGATTACTTATCGGTGATTACCTCTTTTGTATGTATATATGCATGTATGCGTTATATATATATATATATATATATATATATATATATATATATATATATATATATATATATATATAGTATATATATATATATATATATATATAGTATATATATATATATATATATATATATATAGTATATATATATATATATATAGATATACAGATATAGATATAGATATATATATATGTGTAAAAATTTTGAGGCATTTTGGTACTTTTATGTTTAAATGTTTACTGCTTGCCCAAGCGATACAGACTGGGTTTGGCGTGCTGCCAAAATTATAGCTTGCAACGACGGACGATTTTATCGTCTGAAATTTTGCTTTCCAGAGGACCGTTATGGAGGACCGTAATCCTACGTTAAAAAAAAATTTAAAATAGAAATTACTTCTTTCCATAAAATTTAAAAATAAACCTGACTGTATATGAGTTTGAAACACTGAATAATGTATATAAAAAATAAAATTCAACTTGAACTCTGTGTTTGTGGAAAATCTATAATTATATTTAAGGTTAAATTCATTATGTAAAGAATTAACATTATCATGCTAATTGACTATACCTACCTTGTTTTTCGGTAACCGTAATTGTATTGCTTGTATTGCATTATAGATGGGGTTTTTTTTTCATTTTTGAGGCATATATAAGTTTCATTAAAAATAACCTTCGCAAGTCTGGATTTGAAAGAAACCTAACAAAATTAAAATATGAAAACCAGGATGTATAAAATATTTCGATCGAGTGTAAATTACATTTTTCATTTGTTTTTTATGGATGAAAATCAAACTAAGCTTCTTCCTGTTCTGCCAGCTAAATGAACGCAGTAGTTTTGTTTTTTGCGCACTCTTTATTTTATTTGCTACAAGAAAAAGAAAAATTCCCTCTTAGATTTAACATCCCATTAAAACCCTTAAGAGAAAAAAAACCGAACGAAATGTATTTATTCTCTTTTTTTCAAGTAAAACGCTTTGATTAAAGCCTCAGTCTCGTTCTTCTTTCTTCTTCATTAAAAGGTGTTGTTGCGTAAGTGTCAGCAAAAGTATTTCCCTTTCAAATATCAAAGTGGGTGAAATATTGCTGCTTTTCCACTCCTGCGACAACTTAACCGTTTAATTCAGTCGTAAATATCTGAATAAAAAGTGGTAATTGATTTCTAAATCTTTAGCGACGAAAAACGACCGAGAGAGTCCCTGTTCTTCAAGTGAAGTGTAATAAATGACTATAACATATCCTTTTAAAATCCAATTTTTCAACTTAAATGAGCATAGTAATTATTTTTGAAAATTACATTTGAGTGAGGTAAATAAAAATTGAATTGATTTAAAAATATATACAGAGGCTGTTCGCACATTTTTTAGACGATTTTGGTAAGCGGAAATAAAAAATCGTTTGCTGCAAAAGAAATAATTGCAATTGTACTATGTTTTTAAAAGTCAAAATTATCGTCTACGGCTTGAAAGTTTTGTTTTTATTCAAAATGGCGTTTTAACAAAGCAGTGGTTCGAAGGCTACATTTATGCTCTTTCCGAAGAGAAATATGCATACTCCGTTATCCCCGTTATCCAAAAACGATGTGAGAGTCATGGTTTAGTGATATCTAAAGCGTCGATAGGTAATATCGTCAACAAGAAAGGAAAAAAACGTCAAATTGGAGCCTCAAGTGGGACAAAAATTCCAAACAAGTATCCAAGGAAAAAAACGGACATCTTCGACTATTGCAAAGGTACGTTGTTTAATGTTAAAAGAAAATCCTCCTAGTCAAAAGACAGTTGCAAAATCATTAAACTGCTCGGTGTCCACTGTAAGCAAAATGATAAACGTTGATTTAAATCTTAAGAAAGCGAAATAACGCAATGTGCATCATCTTCTTCCAAATCATATCGCTGAACGCAGGACACGCTGCAGAATTCTATATGATAAACACTTATCCAAAGAAAAATGGAAAACAATTGTCACAATAGATGTATCATGGGTGTATTTAAATGACTGCAACAAAAAAAAGAGCCATTTATTATCATAAAAGGGGAGAAAAAAATTTAAGTACATGGTTCAAAGAATCGAAAGAAAGTTTTTCTAAGGAATTCATGATTGTTGCTGGTTTTTCTTATAATGGCAAGTTAAAAATAAAGAGAGTGGAAAAAAATGTCAAGATTAACTCCAAATACTAACAGGAACATATTTTATCGCCAATTTTTCTGAATGAAATACCATCGCTTTACCCACAGTGCCATCAATCTGTGAGACTCCATCAGGACAAAGCTAGCAGTCACACATTAAAATCCACTGTAAATTTCCTAAAAGAAATGGAACAAAAAACTGGTATCAAGGCCATACCCTTCACTGATATCCCTACTAAATCTCCCGATGTATCACCTATGGATTTATGTGCTTTCGGACTTTTAAAATCTGCATTATCCAAACCTCGTCCCAAAACCCTTACAGGACTCTGGAAAGCTGTTCAGGAGGAATGGGATAGAATACCTCTTCTGACACTTCAAAAGGCATTGTTATCCTGGAAATTAAGGTGTCGAAAGATAGTTCAGAATAAGGGATGTCAAATAGAACATTTAAAACACAAGAATTTTATGTAATTTAGTTTTGTGAATACAATATACATCGTCTAAAAAATGTGTGAACATCCTCTGTATATATGATCCTATTTGGAGCGAACAACATTAAAAATCACGATTCTTTAATAAGAAATTGTTGTTGTTGTTTCTAATGCCCCCTGGTGTCACATTGCTTCAATTACTCCACCGAAATTAGTACTTATATAAGTATGTGATGCCCCTTTCCTACCCCTCAACATGTCATCTATCTGCGAACTCTTGATCTGAGCGGCCTCATAAACTCTTTTATAAGAGGCCATAAAGTTCTTGTAGTGTGCGGTTTTGACGTTATAGAACGCATAAATCCCAGAGTGGTTCGTCGGCACTTCGGATTTTTGACACTATAGTGACGGCCGGAATCCCATAAACTTCGAACAATGACCACCACTTCAAACACCAGAAAAATCCCTCTGAATTCACCGACAGTACAAACACAGACGGCAAGAGTCCACGAGAGAGAGCTGTTTTTTTAGAGCAGAGAGATGGATACTCTTCTGGTCGGAGGCCATATAGGCCAGAGTTATCTTTGAACTTGAAGCCAACCTGATGATCTAACTATATATTCTAATTCGCTGTACATACTTGCTTTAGATGTTGTAGTTGTAGTATGTTTAACGTATCGTAGTAAAGTAATTGAAGCGAAAGGTTTGTCTTGTTATTGACTACGGTACACTGGCCAAAAGTATTCCAGACAAAGTCTGTATCGGCTACCGGGCTAAGGGGTGCGGCTCTGGTTTATAATAACAACACAAGGGTCGGAGTCCGATTTAGTCAGGTGCCACCTCAATTTTGGCCGAGCACCCCCCCAGGGACGAAATCTGGGAGGATCGTACCCTCTCCCACCCGCCTTGACCTCATAAAGGGACTTCCAGTCCATGAATTTAGCGAGCTCATATCCGGCCTAGACAAAGAGGTATTTAATGGGGATTGTTGGGATTCGATCCGAGCACCCTTTAGTTTTGCTCAGATAAATTAAAATAATTCAGGTTTATTTAGAAAATATCATGCGGGTTTTTTTGTTCAATTATTATTAAAAATCCTTTTTCATACTGAATTTAGTTCTGAGTTACACAAATCAAGCCCATTTCATGACAAAATTAAACTTATGGTGGATACCTAAAATTTTATAAGTTGCTTTTTATCAACCATTTAAGGCTTAGAATGCCATTAGAACTGTGATATTAAGGAAATTTGTATATATTTTTGTATCTGCTTTATTTTTATTTCCGAATTCTTTCCTAAATAAGATAGTATAAATTGTTCCTCGATATTGTAACTATTTCAGAAAACTTCATCCTGTATTCATTGAATAATTGGATTTCAATGAATTGCTTAAAACTTTCTTAAGACCTTATATCTCTCATTATGAGAATCCAATAAAGTTACACGATTTTAATGATGTTTCCACTTTTTCTTCTGAAATGATTATTTTAAAAAATCTCGATCAATTTGGAATAAAGTTTGTGCATCAAACTAACTTAGGATTTTCTATTCGATATTTTTTCAGATTATTTTATCCGACGGGCAATCCTTATTATAAGCGTGCATTTAGGGGATTTTATTTATTATTGATTTTTCTAATTTATTGACTTAAATACAACGTTAAGCTTTTTTCTAAGTCTTTCGAGTCCTTTCCCCTTCCAATCTCCAGATACAGAGTTATGTTAGTAAAAACTAATCAATACCTTTCGTGTGACATAATTTGGCACAGGGCGATAAATAGGTTTTTAAGGTAGGATTGCGTTCCTCCATAACGGTCCTCCGGAAAGAAAAATTTCTGACGCTAAAACCGTCCGTCCGTACCTCTCGAGTTATAATTTTAGCAGCGCGCCAAACCCAGTCTGTATCGCTTTGACAAGCAGTAAACAGTTAAACAGAAAAGTACCAAAATGCGTCAAAATTTTGACTTACATATATATATATATATATATATATATATATATATATATATATATATATATATATATATATATATTTATTTATTTATTTATTTATATTTATATATATATATATACACATACGTACATGTATATAGATACATATATACATAACACATACATAAATATATACATACAAAAGAGGTAAGCAATGATAAGTAATCCTACGTTAATAACCCGCGGTAGTTTCGTTAGAAGAGACTACCTGAATTTTTTAGATGCTCTATGGATCGTTATCACCAGCCAAGAAAGGTGACATTGTACTGAAGTGGCTAAAAAAGGACTTGTGCTATTAACATCCTGGATTCACAATACCAGGATTAACAAATTAATGATGATAAAATAATATGTTATTTTTTTTTTGTAGATCCTTTACTTTTATTCCTCGAGTAAAACACCTTGTCCTAGAGAAAATGTTTCAGGGACATAAAATTGGCACATTCTAATGTTATACATTTTCATGTATGCTAATACTTCTTTTACCATTTAGAACAGGGGTGAGTAAATTGCTGCCCGCTACAGATTTTTTTTTTTTTTTTTGGCCCACCAAGACAGCCAGAAAAATTGCCAAAGACAGCCAAAAACTTCAAGACAGCTAAACAAACTGCCAATATTTTATTTTATTTATACTTATTAATTTTTATGATACAATTTATACCTTTTCTGAAATGCAAAGTTAACTAATAAATGCAATAATTTTAAAAGGTGCAGCCCTCCGCTAAACTCAATGCGACCCCCGAGCTAAAACAATTGCCCATTTTCTAAATTTTAGAATTTAGTTTAGCCATTGTGGCATCGGTCCGCCGATTCTTCTTTCATAGTCCAGAAAGATGGTTATGTTTTATCAGATTCTAATAAATAGAACCTATATGAGCTTTTTAGATGACTATCGGCTGTTATTCTCAGCTTGAAAGATGATATTGTAAGAAAAGTTATTTTGTTCACTCAATCAATTCGCAATATGATGATAAACAAATTAATAGCGATAAAAGATACCATGATAAATCATCATAATAGATCTTCCTGTAGATGTTTTAATTTTATTTTCCTGACAAACTATCAGTTTACAGTCGAGAAAAAGTTGCCAGGAACAGATAATTGGGCATATGAAATATTAAACCTTCCCAAAGATAATCTAAAATGGCACTAAAGCAGCGTTTCTTAAAGAGTGGGTCGCGACCCCTAATGGGGTCGCAAAGCGAAATTTTGGAGTTACGAAAATTTAATTCTGATACATAAATTTAACCCTCAAACGGTACAGTGGTTGGTTAAAAATAGATGGTACGGTCGGATCGGATCCGACCCGATCTCTTTTTAATGAGGTTTTTGGTAGGAATAAGTACACAATAACCATTTTTGTTATATAATAACATTTATTGATAATATTTTACATGAAATAAAACCCTTTTTGTAGAAAAAATGACCAACGAATTGTAATTTTGCTAAACAAAGAAAATCTGTTTGGCATTTACATAGAATGTTGTATATATTATCTATACTAATAAAGAGACAAGTGGAAGTCGAGAGATCACGTGACAGTAACTCATCCGGGCGGACCAATCCTCGAAAAAAAATGGCCGACAAATATACAGGAAACGGTGTAATTTTTTTTCTCATGAAAGTACATAAATGTTACATATTTGGAAAGAGCTTCGAAAACTGATATTTTTTTTGCGTACACTTATTCTGTTAATTCAATAGTTTTAGAGATATTTTCATTCTAAAATCAACTCACTGCTGAGAAACCAAATCATCTGGTGCAGTGGTGCTGCCATCTGTCGGCAGCGACGGGAATGAAAATTGAAAGGAATTTATTCACTTGAATTTAATACATTTGTAGGCTTTTTTTTCTTTTGTGGGGCCCGAAGTACATAAATATGTTACACGGATGGCTTGAGCGTAGCTAGGCGAAGCCCGAGCCTAGCCGGGCTAAGCCCGGCTAGTGTCTAATATGTAATTTAATCTACCTAGTTTTAGAAGTTAGTGAAGCCAATTTTTCGAGCACAAAAATGTAAAAAGTAATATATACTGTCATTTTCGGACTTCAAAATCGAAATAAAAATTAAAAAATCTAAAATAAAAAATTCAAAAAATGACTAGTGACCATGAATAATGTTTTTAACAAAGATACTCGTATTTACTTATTCTTATATCTAGTAGGGTGGTCTAGTAGGTCTATTTGGTAAGACTCCTTGTCAATTCGATCTCTTGCAATGAGAGGGGAGAGTATAGGAGGGGGAAAACACACCCTTGGGTCGGATCCGACCCCCACTGTACCGTTTGAGGGTTAATTCTTGTCGCCCGTGAGTATCTTAGTATTTTATTTCTTCAAATATACTGAAGGTATACTTGAAACATGTATCAAACTACTATTTTTCATACGTATATTGTTTACCAAAGAAATAAATTATTTATGATAAAATATTTATCTTTATATCCTTTTTTCCTGGGGTCGCGAAAAAATCTCGATGATAAAAAGTGGTCATGAATAAAAAAAGTTTAAGAAAAGCTGTTCTAAAGGTACGTTTGATTTTGTACCATTTAATTTAGTGTTGAAGGGCCCAGGGTTGCCTGAATTGGTCCACAGAATTGGAGCAGCGGGCCAGTGATTTGAACATCCCTGGCTCGATGCTCGTTGCTACAAATCCACCGCTGTGTTCCCTAATAGTGGCCGGGGGCATGTAAAATAAGGCGTGGCTGCAATGTCCTCCAAGTTCTCAAATCTCTGGAGGTGCGGGGTCAAGTGTTCCGGTCTCGTCACTTGACTCGGTTCAAAATTACGGGACCGGTCATTTAGCCAAGTCGGACTCCGACCCTTGTGGTGCTAATTCAAAACAGGAGCCGCACCTTCATCGCCCATATCCTTCGGGACTTGATCTGATGTTGCTGTCAGTCAAGTGGCATAATCAAAACACTACAAACGCAACCAAAAACTTCGAAATATCTATTATATGAAATGCAGTTTTTTCAACCTAATGGAGAAATGAAATGAATTCAGTACCTAAAACAGCATCGTACTGCGAAAGCAGAATAATCTTTTAAATCCCTTTTTAGCTGACCTGAAATCCTATAATTTCAAACATAAATATGTCAACTGTCCCATATTTCCTTCGCTTTGAACATGTCCCACTATCCATCTATATCGATCAGCTGATTTTTTTTCATGGAAAGGGCGATTTTACACAGCTACGGATTTATGTAAATGTGTAATGCATATATTGGAAGTATACTAAAACATAATTGATTTTCAATACCTAAACTGTTATTCAATACGAAAATACTATTTTATTGTATCCATTTAACTATTAGAGAAATATTTGCAACTATCCGTTATTCAAGAACAGAAATACATATATCGTATAAGTAATGAATCCCAATTCGAGTCGGATACTTAATACCGGCAATCATTCTGCTGCACACTGGCATTCGTTTTTTCATTAACCTGCTACTAGACTGGTTAGGGCAATCTAACCCGGACAATCCGCTGTTATGACAGGTGTGATGACTATTTAGACCACTATTTCATACCATGACCTAGTATAAATGATCAGATTTCTCTCAAAATTATTTAATCAAATCTTGATAACAGAATTTAAAGAGAATTTTTATAATGGCACACCTAGATCTATATTGGGCTAATAGGTCCCCAATAAAGAAATAATGGAGATCTTTATCATAATTCATCATCCTCTCATACGTTGTTTCTAAACCTGGGCCTGGCTTCTATCAATTCCTCATTTATCAATTCTTCATAAAGAATTTTGCGAGGTTTATTATATTGGACTCTATTTATTTCAGCATTATCCCTTTTCACAATTCATGATTATTTCATGCAATGAATTTGAACCAGGGTATGTCTTCTTTCTTAATTCAGTTTTCAGTTCTAGATTAAATAATTTAGTGAGAATTTTTATATTGGTCGAATAGGTCCCCAGTTATTTGTTTTGGCATTTCCTTCTCTTAGAATCCATCATCAACTAGAGTAGCATTTCTGAACCTGTGATCTATCATTCTTCTTAGATCAATGAGCCTTGTAGGCCGTTGTTGTTGTTATTTTTTATCTGGGTTAACAATATCCAATAATTGGGGGGGGGCATCAGTGATTAAAATGCGCTTTTATCACTTTTATGTCTTCACTGACGAGAGGTAGTTCTGTTCGGTTGAAAAAGTAATTTTTACACACTCATAAAAGCATTTAAAACATTAAATACGGGATACCAGATATAATTTTCTACGACCCCAGTTTAAAAAGATTAGGCACAGGTAAATCTGCTGGTTGGGCAATATTGAATATTATATCATTTATGGCTTCCACTGTATAGTTAGAATCTTCAAGGTCTAATACGTTGGCAAGTTCTTGGGTATTCTGTGCTTGGGGTTTGTAAAAGGTTGGCTCTGCATGATTGAACTCTGCATGTGTGATTTGTTTATATTAAACAGAGCGACTTGTACCCAGGTAAATCTACTGGTTAAGTAATATTGAATGCTATATTATTTATGGTTTCCACTGTATAGTTAGAATCTTCAAGGTCGAATATGCTGGCAAGTTCTTGGGTATTCTGTGCTTGGGGTTTGTAAATGGTTGGTTCTGCATTATTGAACTCTGCATGTGTGATTTGTTTATATTAAACAGGGTGACTTGTATGTTACTGTCGTTGTAAGAGTTATTTATTTATTTTCATATATACAAATTTCAATTCAGAGACGTGGATCAGAAATGTGTAAAGAGATATTGTTTCTCTTGGATTCGCTTAACACCATTCCATGTCAAGATAAATCGATACACCAAAGAGGTTCAGAACCTCAGCTTTGGTGAGGTGGGTACCTAGCGTTTCCCTTTGATTGCCTACAGTGGTGATTGTAAGGGACTGATTTTTGTTACATAGATTGATGGGTATGTCATTGAAGGTCTAGTTGGATAGGTGGGTAGAAAAGGATCCAGACAGTTGCTATAGACTTAATTTGTAAGTGACATCTGAATAGCAAAAGTAGTTCTCTCCGTGGCTCAAGCTTCCGAATAACATAACACTACAACACACCTCCAGTAAAGTGCTGTTCACCAATAGCTGATTCCTACACATACTTTAACTCTTCATCTACAATACAAGCACTTCGCTTGGGTCTGGACCCTGTTGGATACATGTCTTACCCAATATTAATCAGTATATTTTCAAACACATAAATTTATTAAATAAGTAAAAAAATCGCACGCCTGTAGAAATCCTTATATACGCTCTGCTTAAATTAACAAAATAATTACTTCCTTACACCTTTATTTTCAAACATCCTTTTATATTACTCATTAATAATCAGTATATTTTAAAACATATAAATTCATTAGATATATAAAGAATATTTAGTAGAAATCTTACGTACAAAGAATCTTACGTCTCTAGAAATCCTTAAATATAAGCATTAATTTACTATGAGAAATATTTGACACAAATTTTTTTAAATATTTTCATTTTTTTTTCAAGTGTAAACTTCAAACGTACTTGGTAATTTTAACCTCGTGTTAATTTCTGCTCTGAATAAATTTTAAAAATTCCAAATTTCTTACTTAAAACACCTATTGTCTTTTTTTTATCAGATATACGTTTCAAGAATTTCAATAAGAAAGTAAGTAATCCTGAACATGCGGTGGAAACTGTTTCGTGTGCTGATGGATTTGGGAACTGAGTATCAGAGCAGGAATTTTAAGTATGTTTCATATGGAGTATAAAAGAACGAGATATGAATCGTAAATTGAAGTAGGGGAACTTTTTCCTGTTCATTGTTTTGACATAAACTTTGGAAATACTATGTAGTAGTAGAAAGTTAGTTTTTGCTATCATCAATTTTAAATTCAATTATATATCCACGAATAAACTATTAATAGCACAGGACATGAATAGAAAATAATCATTTTTTGGAAGATAGTTTAAACAAAAGATCAAAGGAATATTTTTTTAAAGAAATTTAGGTAAATATGAAGAACATGATACAGTTTCCGCCAAAAAATTTTTTCCAAAGTATTAGCGCATTGGAGTTTAGTTTAGGAGTTTGTTAGAAAGAGCACTGTTAATTTTCCCCTCATGGTTCTTCAATTTGTAATGCCACATTGGCGTCATATCGCCACAGGCCGGTGACTGTATCATGGCCGTATCATGTTCTTCATATTAACAGAAATGTATTTTAAAGAAATGTATTTAAAAGTCTTCTTCCTTAAAATAAGTTAATCTAAAGTTAATCATTATAAACCAGGTCACGCATATAAAAATAACCAAGCACACCTCTTTTCAACTTTATTACATTGTAAATAATGTAAATTACGGTTTTAGAGTTTAAAATGTTAAACAATAAGCTTATACCTTAATAGATCCATTGTTCAACTCTTTTAAGCAATATTACTAGTAAAATGATTATCGACTTCAATTATCAAGTTTCATATCTCACCATCATGAAAATGAAGAACAAAATTTTAATATTTTCAATTATTGAAGCGTATTTGTGAAATGTTTGGGTGGTTTTGACATTTTAAACTTTAATCTTTACATGTCTTATCTAACGACATTTGTCTCCCAAAACAAATCAAAGACGTAATACTGAAAAGTGAAAAGATTATATTCGTCTCATAACGTGGTTAACTAAATAATGAGCATAGTACTTCCTCGAGTCAACAATTAGTGAGAGGAAAAACGTATTAACTCCTATGGAGTTCACGAACCGAGAGTCAAAATTTTCCAAATTATTTGAAGGAATCATGCTCTGCTTCTCCGAAATTGAAGGACATTGCAGGAAGTGAAGATCTTATGAGTAACAGGAAATTGTCGAATCAGGGAAACGATGAGGGGAACCTCCTATTGACGCAATGCCCATAAAAATTGAATGCCAGGAATATATCTTATCGGTTGGATATTTTGCTCATTAAATGAATTCATTTCTCATCTAGATTCTCGGTACAAAGTTGTAGCATGATATCAGAAACATCCATTAGGTCTTCTTGTACCTTTACTAATTTATTTTTCTTCGTGATTTGTACATTGTTTATGAAGAAATAAACAACTTGAACCGCATGAACTCACTTCCGAACTTCCTTGCTCCAAAAATTCCAAATTTAAAGATGGTAGGTGTCATATTTTCAATAGACAAAGGAAATTAAAACTTTTCCTAATCTGAAAATTTTTCTTGTCATTCACTCACCCCACTCAATCAAAATATTAGTAATCTGATGCACTAAAATTATGAATTATAGAGTTCATTGCAATAAAGTACATGCATATTTAAAACATCTTTTAAACCCAAAGCATATACTTTTGTTAATTAATAGTTCATTAAGACTGTTCTTGCAGTTCAAAATTTTCACATTTTATTTCAACAATCCTTTTAAGGTTTACGTTAGCACTGTTCAATGGAATGCTCATGGGTCTTAATGCAGTGGTTCTCAACTTTTTTAAGTCTATCCCTCCCCTTTGAATGATCTTTTTACTGTACGCCCCCTGGGGGCGTACAGTAAAAGATTATATATATATATATATATATATATATATATATATATATATATATATATATATATATATATATATATATATATATATATTATTTATTTATCTATTACGTAAGTAACCCTAGTTCTTAACATATATTTTGCTAACCCTCCAGGCCCTCCCCCCTGAATACCACTCACGCCTCTCCAAGGAGGCGTTCCCCCAGATTGAGAACCATTGGTCTAATGTAAAGCAGAGGTGGAAATGAAAAAAAAATACAGAATAATATTGCGAAACGGGTTGTTAGGTATTACACTAATATTTATACTTTTTAACTCTTTACCTCAAGTTCTCTATCCAATAACCATTCTCCGACAATATTCTGATTACGGTCTCCCATTAACTTCCAGGAATGTGCATGAATTAACAATAAAATGATAATTTTGGAATGTGACATAAGTAATCGAGTAGATTAAAAACAAGTTAATGGAGGAAGACCGCGCAACCGTCCGATCATAAAAATGGACGACGTATTGGTAGATGTCATACCTGACGCTGGAACCTAGTCGAGTATTATCGAATCTAATTGAATAGGGTAAGCAATCGAGATAGGGGTTTTGTTTATCCTGGTTAAGTCTGTATGTTGATTTTCAAAAAGTAGCGTTCTTAAAAGATATTTTCTTTTTTCAAGTTAAAAATCCCATGCTGGTGTGTTGGTTTTAGAACAGAGTATTGGGAGTCTTTCCTAAGCAGGGGTAACTGTGAGTTTTAGGTTTCACGTTTTAAAATTGATATTTATAATATCCTTTTCCTTTGATTTATAAGGTGTAATCACGTTCTTCGTTGCTATATTGGTTTGTTTGGACTGGACACATGATGTCTACCAAGCCCAATATACCATAAGCGGTTTTGTACACAATGTAATAATGTAAGGTTGAATACTGAGTTACCACAGTAGATTTTTGCAGCATGAAAATATCTCCTGCTTCACATAAACCTATGACGTCAGATAACCGTCTCGGCTCCTGATGCCGTATGTTACAGTTAATGTTTAGAGTTAGACTATTGTGTATATTCCAGATACACTCGAGTATGAAACCATCTGTCTGTTATTTTGACTTTATAGTTTTAATATGTACTCTCAGTTAGAAGTTAATGAATCTTCTGTTTGATATTTTGGGTTTAATATTACCATGAAGCTTTGAAAGGTAAAGTATTTATTTGTGAAAGAAGATTCTTCTCAAGCTAATTAAAAGCTTTTAAAATGAATCGATCATTTTGAAAAGAAGTCATCTCCATTTTTTAAAATTTTTCATGAGCAGCAAAAAACTATAACCAATAATGCATGAAGGCGAGTTATAGACTAAATTTAGTATTTATTATGTTTATAAGGCATCTATCCTGATGCAAAAATATAATTTGTTAATATTTTTCTAAACTTGGGGAGGGCGCCAGAAAAGTTGGAGAAAAGTGGAGATGAGTTTTTGAAAAGTGGAGATGACTCCTTTTCATAATGACCGATTCAAATATATTCAAATCCTTTTTAACTTCTCTGTCTGAATTTTCTCCCTTCGTGCAACCTCCCGGAACCTTGATTTTATAACTACAGATCGACAAAAAAGCCCAATAAATGTCGATGTTTATTTATGAGACCCATGATAATTAATGATCATTGTATTATGTCAATGATAATTAATGAAAATTTATTAGTATCCTTATCAAGAAATTACAAACTATAAAAAACTGGGTTGAAATTTGAGACACGCACAAAGGAGTTATTGATTAAATTCATTACATTTTCATCCTACATTAAACGTTGCCAGGACACTGTTATTTTACTTGTTTTATTGGAAATTTTGGTGAACTGGTAAAAGGCAGAGACGAAAATCTTTCAGAGTAATAACAAAAGCACCTTAGTGCTAAAAAAAAAAACTCGTTAAAACTTGTTCAATATCCCAAACATATATTAATGCAAAACATATTGTCATGCCAGAGCCTGGTATTTCATCAAAAACATTATTAAATATTAAATAAGCATGTAAAAGATATTTTGCGTGATATTTTTCATGCTATTTTCCATCGGATGAGGAAAGAATTCCATAAAGACCAAGCGAAAATGTAATAAATAGCTGAGGTATGATTAATGAACGATTCTGAGGAGGGGTAAGTTTACACAGATTTTCAGAAGGTTTATTTACATGATAGATTTTTCCCTTTTCTTCTCGTGGGTAAAAATCGTTTTAAATCTTAGAAGGGACCTTCAACCTCGAATTTTTTAATTCTCAATTTTTAACTCTATATACAAAACGATAAAAGTTTTTATTTTATTTTACTACTTTTTACTGTGTTTCCTTAGAATTCAACACAGGGATTTTTTGGCAGAAAAGGCCTGTTTTTCAAAAATTTTTCAAATATCCTAGAACTTTTCAAAATGCTCTTTTTGCAATAAAAATCATTTAAAATCCTTAGTTTTTTTAATATAAGGTTATCATATATATATAAACATAAATGTGCACTTATTTTTTTGTTTGTTTGTTTGAATCTAAATCCATTAATTACTTTTTTATCTGCATGATGCATTTGAATGTTTTGATTTATTTCATGGTATAAAAATGTGTGTGATTTCAAAGAATTATGCACAGGTTTGTGGAAAACACTTCCATTAACAATCCTGAGAAATTTGGAAGAAATCAGAAGATAATTAATGCGTATGGAGCATTTTGAAAAATTCTGCCATTTTTGAAAAAAAATTTGAAAAACAGGTCTTATTCTTCGACAAAATACTTATTTGTGAGTTCTAAGTGTCTTCAGTGTAGTAAAAAAGAATATTAATTATTCTCATTTTGTATACAGAGTAAAATATTGAACATTTAAAAACAGAAGGATGAAGGTCCCTTGTCCCCCCTTAAACTCTTAAAGTGTA
The DNA here is from genome assembly GCA_907164885.2 of Dolomedes plantarius. Classification (NCBI taxonomy): domain Eukaryota; kingdom Metazoa; phylum Arthropoda; class Arachnida; order Araneae; family Dolomedidae; genus Dolomedes; species Dolomedes plantarius. The sequence goes on from OU015496.1 coordinate 95,708,571, forward strand.
TATTATAAGAAAATTCTACTGAGAATGAAAAATGCCCTTTAGTTAGTTTTTTTTTTTCATTTGAAGAAAAGATGTTTTTTCAGAAAAGGCAAAATTATTATTAGTAATCATTCCAAAATGGAAATAAAAAATTGTTCAGTAGACTTATCTAATAAATAATTTGCTAAAATCAATTTGTTTGCTTATAAAATGTTTTGCATGATCAAAAATAGGAATTTCGGAAATGTATTCGAATTCCTCTTTGGTTGGTGTGCTTTGTGTCTCTTCTTATAATTTTAGTGGTATATAAAGAATTAAACTTCATGTCTTTATTATTTTGACAGCACACAAAAAAAACTAATTAACTTGTCGTATTTACTTGACAGAATAAATTAAGAGGTATTTTATTTACCTGTCATGGTAAACATACTTTAATTTATAGTCATTTATTCAAAACAACAGTATTTGTACTTGAAACAATTCTAAAACGTTTTATTAAGTAACTTATTTAAAGTTATTTCTAATACTTTTTCATAAAGTAAAAAAATGTAATTTTGATAGTAAAAAAAAAACGAAAATAATTTATTTTTAGCTCATGATTCCCTAAGAAAACTTTTAGCAATTTTTAATTTATTTCCTGCTCAACAGGCATTTTGTCCTGCATACATTCGCCCATCCATACCGTGATTTTGTTGGCTTCTTTATTATGAAAGCACTGTATAGGGAATGGGTACTCAAACTAATGCGGTCCACCAAGCTTTTATATGTGGCCCGGAACATTCACACGCATTATCAGACAGGTGCCTTTTGTAAACATAATTTTGGAAATAACTGCCTTAAAATTACAAAACTGTTCAAAAATGCGCCAATTGGTGTTTGTGTTCTTCGCATCAACGTATCTTTGTTAATCATCCAATTCCAAGATGAAATATGCGAAGAACGTATATAGAAATCAGCTTAACTGATTTTTTCTTTGATGACGTATTTAGAGTAGCATGTAGCAAATATAAACTAGATTTTCCTAAAACAGTCAAAAGTTTGTCTCAACCTCGAAGACCACACTCATTTTTAAATAAACGTTTGAATACATTTAGTTTTCGAGTTTTATTTTTTACATCATTATATTATAAGAGGTAGTAATAGGAATAGTGGAAGGAATGGAATAGTGTAGTAATCTTGCGGCCCGCGTAACGCAACAAACATATTGTTCCGTTTTCCTGGGTTCGTTAGGATTGAATAAAATCTCTTCAGAAAGTTCACACAAAATAAATTTGTCATTTTGTAAATTCTTCAAGAGTATACACAAATTCAAACATAAAAGACGGAACAATTGTCTTCTATACTACAGCAGAAAATTCTAAAAACACAAATCAGAATACCAGAATTTTCAATACAATACACGCCAATTAACGCAGTTTCAACACATTCAGCACTCACTAGGAAATTGAACTGAGTTCCAATGCCAATGTCAGGTATATTTATAGATTTCCAAAGCGTCCTCTATAGGTCAGTCACAGCTAGATATTTCTAGAAAATTCCAGAAAGGTTCAGCCGGCAAGTTGGCGAAATATCGCCAAATCTAACGACCAAAATAAGTCACAAAATCCATCACCAATTTGGCAATAACACTCATATTTGGCGAGATTTCCTTAGACTCTCATGTTAAATACACGTCTATAGGAGCTCTTCCATAGAAGCCATTTTAACGAAACAAAACGCAATATGTACAAAATTCGTAACATTATGCATGTGGCTCGAGAGAGAGGAAAAAAAAAAGGCTGAGTATGGCCGGTATAGGGAAACCAACACTACTCCCTATGAAGGGACAGCACAGAAACCTCTTTGCTTTAAGAGGGCGTAATTCGAATCCAATCCCACCCAATGGAAGCTCGCGACGCTATCCACTGTATGATGTGGCTGTCATTGCATTGATATAGGAATATGTCTTGCCACATTGTGTTCATTAGTTTCGTATTCCAATTTTGTTTTTCTCCGTCCACTGAATCCTACTATTTGAAATCCAGATATTTCTGAATGTTCTCATATGAAACACTCCGAAGCTCTCTAAATATTAACACCGGGGCTGCCATAGACGACCTTAGGCTTCTTATTTATGAACCACTCTTATGTGTAATTACTAGCTGAATACCCGTGCTTCGGTACGAAGTACATTCAAATTAAATACAACGCTCAATGTATGCAACTAATGCCAAAAAATACAAAAAAATAGATTTATAAAAAAAATCGTAACGGATATTTTTATAGACAAAATAATGTAGAAGAAAATATTCAAATTAAATACAACTGTCAATGTATGCAATTAATTTGTATATTTAATATCCATAAAACACACTAATTTGAATTAAGTTCTTAAAAAGCTTCCATTTCAATTAGTCTCGGGGTTAAATTTTATCTTTTACAGTATTTTAATATTGTCAATTTATTTCGTTGTTATTCACGTGACGCAAAATTAATTTAAAGTATCACAAAAGGAAAAAAACCACGTGATCAGCATTTAATAGACTAAATTCTAAAAATTAATATTTAAAAATTCACCAAAAATCAGAAAATGGAGGTAAAGATTCGAAAAAGATCTCATTTTAAAGGAATTTTTATTATCTTTCTCGTGATATAAACTTTATAACCCTCAAATTATTATTTTAAATACAAACTTTAAAGAATGTTACGAAAACAGCTTAAAAATTTAATTTTTTAAAATGTAAGAAGAATTTTTCGAAAATCTTTCTTAGTGCACCCCTACACTATAAAAAGAATCGCCATGCAAAATTTTAGCCCTTTAGGTCCAGCGGTTTGGTCTGTGCGTTATCTGTCTGTCAGTCAGTTACGGAAATGTTTTATTTATATAGATAATGTGTAACTTCTACTGGCAATTGTGGTTTAACTTTCATTTCATTGATATAGAATATGTAAACTTGTTGGTGTACTATTTTAAGCTATCGAAAGATAACTCCGAATTAGATTTCTTCGTGTTTATGATGTCAAATTTTCACCCCCATATGCGATTCAGATCTTTAAATGTGATTCACTTCCTCTTAAAAATTAGTTTCTGGAAATATTTTCTCTCAGTGGTCTCAGAGCTGGCTGTTTCCATACCAAATTTTGCGTCAAAAATATCCGTCCAACCAATCATCTAACTAACCCTCACCATAAAAATAACTGAAATTAAATTTAAAATAGCAAATTTTTTTTTGCACTATATTTGTGTATGTCACATCGTGGCATTTTTATATTTAATTGTATATTAAGAGTACGTGAGTCAAGATACCATAAATGTTCTTTTTTCGAGACCCTTTTTTGAATGAAAACTGACAGGAATAACGTTGCTTTCTAATTTATTTTTTTAACTCATAGGATCAAGTTTTTGGAACAAACTTGATTAAAATACAGAAGTTCATTTTATGCAACGAGTCGCTGTAAAATTAATTTTGAAAATACGTTACTGTCACAATCAAAACAAAGTTGTGGTAGCTTCAAAGTAAATATCAAAATGACATTTTAGACATTCAAATCCTTTTCTTTTCCTGGCGCTCTTTCTGACTTTCGGGGCAAAGTCATAATCCCAGACGCACTTTTTATGTTTCTAAGTAATTATTTTGATGCGCATTTATATCAAGAGACATCGTACAATTCTTTTTTCTCTTAGCATAAAAGTTTTCGGTAGGAAAAATGAGGTTTCGGAGTGCTATTGCCCCGAAAAGTCTTGAATGTCATGTACAGGAAAATGTAAATCTATTTAAAATACGAGCTCTCACTCTTAACGTCAGGTTTGTTATTCATAGAAATTATTGCAACGATAGCAGTATGTATACATGGATAGTGATATAGATCACATTACATATACAGTGGGGTTGTCGCCCACCTAGTGTAGTGGTTAGCGTTCTGAGCTGACACGCAGTCGGCTTGGGTTCAGATCCCGAATAATATAAGGCTTTGTTGTTTCTGTGTCGTCCCCGGCATAGGGAGCAATGCTGGCTCACCTATATGGTGCTCCCATAATAAAATAACCAGTAAATCGCGGTGAAGAACAAAAGGCGAATGTCGCACGACAAAGTGTCTCCGCATTAAACATACAAAAAAAAAATATATATATATATATACAGTGGAATTATAGGCGTAGCGTAGGGGGGCACGTGTCCCCCCCCCTCAACTTAACTTGAAATAAATTAAAACGTTAATAGAAATTCAGTTAAAATCGGAAAATTGTAGAAAACTTTTAAGAACGTTGGTTTTTTCCCTCTTTTTCAAACTGTGAAACTGAAGATTCCGAATAGGTCTTTAGCCTGAACATAGTTTTTAACAATATTATGATCCATAACGAAAATTCGATGCTACTTTTTTTTCTCATTTTATTTATATTATATTTATTTTTCTCATTGTATAACTTTTGAATACTACTCAAACATCAATTCTATTGTTATTAAATTTTATAAAATCATAATATTTCATATTTTAAGGACCGTCCTACAGTCAATGTGCTAAGGAACTAACTGAATTCAATTTGTGTCCCTCTCCCCAAAAGTTAGAAGTACGCTACGTCTATGAGTGGAATACAACATAAATACATAAATTACCCTAGATATGCTGAGTAATCATCTACTACGAGAATAGTGCTTTCGAATTTCATCAAACTATATGTTTACACTGACTTGGTCAAGAAAAGTTTTCTAATTAAAAGAATTTTTTTCGAAAATTAACAAAATGTTGACAAAGTATAAGGGGAAAAAATAAGGCGCATATCTCGTAAGTCTTAATGCGTCAGATCAGGGTAGTATGAACTTGTGAAATTGATTGCTAAGGTCAATTTATTTAATTTACATCTCTTTCTGCCAAAAACTGCCTAAAGAAATTCTGGGAAGTCACTTCTCTAGTACAGATACTTAAGCGAATTGCTTAAAGGCTTAAGGAAAATAATGTGGCACGGGTTATTCTAAAATTTAAAAAAACGAAAAATTTTACAATCCAGTCAAAAACAGGTACCCTGAATTTAAAACTCCTGGATTAGATTTTGGAGTTTATCACTGATATTTTTCAAACTTAAGCCATGAAGTGTTATACTCGTGCAATTTATATCTCATGCATTAAGTAACAGGATTTACCATTACTGATATCATAGAGCTCTATAGACATGTTATTCTTCCCTAATAAAATAGATCAAAAATTAAAATTAAATCATAGAGCAGCCAGTAAAAAAAAGACACTATTAAGCACGACGGAAAATTTTGTAGGGCAAGACAAAATTCATTTTCAGCTGGTTACCTTTTTTACGGGATCAGTCACATTTCTTAGTATAATTAGCGACAATTCTAATCAGAACTTAAGTATTCGTTGAAAAAACTGTGAGGTGATAGATAGTTTTGAGTCTCTCTGTTGCAAACTAAATAATTATCAGTTGTAACCAAGAAATAAAATCAGGACGTGCTTCAGGGGGGGAATTTGTTGCATGTTTCTGTATTACTCTATTTATGAAATGTTAGTACTGAACCCCTTCCAATGATTGGGTTTCTTTTTGTTTGTTTGTTTGTTTTTTTTAAAACTGAGCATATGATTCTATTCCCCACAGGGTACATTTCTCTCTTTTGGTGGCTTCTGGACTAATCCTTTGACTAATAAACTAATTTTAACCTTTCTCCATATACCAAATTAACTTAACCGCCAAGTTCGAGAAAATTTCAGCTGCTGGTTTTCAGTTCTTACAAGTTTATGGGGACCTGATAAAAAGTCAAATAATAATTCCCTGTATTCATAATAATGTACCCAAAGGCATCGTTGGTGCTAACAATGCTTTCTACAATAGATAACAATGTACAATTGGGGTAATAATGTACCCTAAGGCATCTTAAATTTCATTATTTGGAATAAACTTAATTGTCTTGTTCCGTTATGTATATGCTTATGAAAACTGCCCCGTGAAAAAAGAATAGAGCTAGTACATAGATTTGTGGATCTAATTTAAGTACTACCCCTCTTCTCATTCTTTAAAAAAATTGAGTTTTCTTTAGAAGTTTGAGTAGTTTTTAAAAAAATTAATTTTCTTCCATCAGATTCCAGTACAACACAGCGTAACATTACAAGGAACTATGACAAATATATTAATTTTTAGCACTTTGAATATTTCCATAAGTAAAGGAGGTGTAAAACACTACTTGGTCCAAGGACACAATATCAGATATTCACAGGTTTTCCGAGCGGTTTTTCTTTTTCAATCTCCGAGTATGGAGTAGTCGATATTGTAAAAAATCACCCGCCTAAGTTCATGGGGCGATATCCTTTTTGGGTTCCACATGCAGTGAGGGTATTGACTCGGTTTCACAAGATTCTTTTCAAATTGAACATTCAAAACTTTAAACAAACATTTTTTTATTTAAATTTAACAAATTCATCAGAACATCAAAGCACTATTACAACCTCTTCTCACCGAGTACATCGTATATCTCAAAACTCAGCAAAATCTATCGAAGTTGCCACACAGTACTTGTAACGTAACAAAAAAATAAAATGAAAACCAAGCATGCAAATGACATTACGTCACACTGAAAAATAGTAATTTATATGAATGCCGGCACGTGGGATAAAATATAATAATTATCACACAATACTGGTGAAACGTGCAAAACTCAACTTTTGTCGCGGGCACGTTTCCTGGACGTTACAGAAGGTATTCAAAATATTTTTAAAATCTACATATATTTATATACAAATTAATGTTGTTTTTAAAAATTAAATTAACCAATTAAGTGGCTGTAACTGGTTTTTACTCAGCAAGGTTTTTATGGCATGTTCTGCTTATTCACACGCTTTTTTTTCATCATTTAATTTTTGAATCATTCAGTTGTATATAAGGCTATAATTAATTAGTATTCATTTGTATATTGGGCTTCAAATCTGAATGCATGCGCTGGAACTAAGCCCATTAGTTTTGTTTTATTCTTTCTGTTTTACTTTCTTTTAAATAACCCGCCTTTTCTCTGAATTGTAATGTTTTTATAATTTTCTGCAAAACGAGCAATCCCTGAATACTACATTAAAAAGAGTTCATTATATAACAGCTTTAATTTATTTTTTTCCATAAAAGGATCTCTATTTTATAGGATAGCATAAAAAGGCTAACCTTTCAGTTTATCAACATTGGAAAGTAATCGGTTTAATGTATAAAGATATTTTGAATGAAACGCCATTCATTATTATTTTGTTAAACTGGGATCTCAGTTCAGAATTTATGGAAACCTTTTTCTATTAACAACTTAAATAACTTAACATCTTGCTATCTTAGCATCCTCGATGCAAAATAAAGTCTAGTTATAATATATCCATAGTAATGAGATTAACTATCAATTTAATCTAAAGATATGATTTAATTTTTGTTTACTATACAAATTTTAGTTTTTTTATCATAGCTGGTACGAAACACGCAAAATAACCATCACTACCAAATAGCTTTTATGACCTTAATCTTCTACACATGCAAAAATAAAAATACTAGATTTTAAAAGTTTTAAAACATTTGATTTTTTCATTTAAATTTTGCATTTCTTTACCAAACATCTTTTTCTAGAAACTAACCAGTTTCTAGAAAATATATTAAAGCATTCAAAAAGTTTCCTCTTCTTATACTGCCATGTGAATAAAATAAACTGCATTTGTCTAATATTCTAACGTTCAATCCACAATAAAATGCTGCTGAAATAAATCGACTTCAGGATTAAAACCAATGCTATGCAGAATTTATCTAAAACCAAATCACAATAACTGCTTTATATTCGAAGAAATACTATTCAGAGTGAGTATTATGGAAACCATCTTACTCTTAGGAATATATAGAATTTCAAAGAGCACGTTTCACATTACAATGCAGTACAGTTTTTTTTCCTGTTAAAAGTTTAAGCACGTACTGTGTTACTGAAATTCTTCGGAATCTTATTTATTATTTACTTTGGATTATCTGCAGGGCCTCTTTAATTATATTACGAAATCCTTTGTGAGTCATAATGCAATCAATATTCACATGAAATTTTCTGCAAGCATCCCGAATATATATTGAATATTTTAAACTTCAGGAACTGAATTCTTACTTTCCCTCTTTTTAAAAGCTTAGTGCAAGCTACTGATACATTACGGCCTGAAATAAGTGTCCTGTTCTGCAATTCGTAGCGTATTTCTGAGGAATTCATCATCTAAAGAATTTGCATTACTCATTTTTCAGGTGGGGGGGGGGGAGGTTCTTTTAAAATGGGGAATATGGTTGGTTTAAATTGTCTCGATTTTCTGTGATATTTTAATTTAATATGTTATTGATAGTGGCTTGAAGAGAATTGGGTGAAATTTAATCTCATGGAATTGTGTTTTATGTTGATTTTCTTTGATTATGGGCTTTTAAGGGTTAAATCAAAATAAGGAATCCTTCACAATGTAATAAATTCTTGGATGATTATCACACATTTTAGAGCTAAAACCTGTAACATTTTTAGGTCTGTAGTATTCCTAAAATAAACTTTCTATAAATTGCAAATAAAAATTACCCTCATTTAGGAAAAGAGAGTCACTGTGATATAGCTCGATAATATTATAGTCAAGTATTAATTGAGAATCTATGGATTATTGCTCTATTTTTTATTGCAACAAGTTTCCATGCCCATTTCCTATCACATTACAGCACGAAAGTAAGTGTCCTGCTCTAGAATCCGTAAAATATTTCTGAGTAATTCATCTTCTAAAGAGTGTGCATTACTCATTATTCAGTTTTGTTTCTTTTGAAATGGGGACCCTAAATATGGTTAACTGTCTCGATTTTCAGTGATATATTACTTTAACTAATATGTCATTCCTAGCTAACCCTTGATTACAATTAGGTAAAATTTTCCGCTATGGAAATGTGTTTTATAGTGATTTCCTTTAACGCTAGAAACACGGGAATTTTTTTCTTTCTAAAAAGACTGAACGCCGTCATTTTGACGGTTAAAAATAAAATCAAGAATTTAAAATATTTAATGTTTTTAAATGGCTAAATTCTTTAAATTTTGAACTATTTCATACGAATATATAATAAATTAGTACATATTTAGATATATTTTTATGCAGGTATGCCAACCTGACAACCTGGTAGAGTTTAACCGTAAAAATATATGCATGGTTTGTGCACTTCTTATTTTTCAACACCAATATTTTCAGATTCAATATTTCTGTTATTTGCAAAAGGGGGTAGAGATAAAAGTAACTAACATTTTTTGCGGTATTATTTCAAAGATTTCTGCTTGTTTTCTATATTGCCGTCAAATTGAAGGCTTTCAATCTTAGTACTAGGTATAAAACACATTCCCACCACCCACCCTTTATTATAGAACATCATTTTGTAAATGTGTGTGCATATTTCGGGTAAAATTAGAAAAAGTTATAAAATTCCAGAAGCCTGAGGACATAAATACAGACATAGCGTTCATTAGTATGTCCGAAACCGTTAAAATGACGGCAGCCGTCTTTTTGTGTTAATGGGGGGTTTTAAGGGTTCAATAAAAGTAATACATCAAAATATAAAAACAAATCTGGACCATCACACAATTTTGAGCTAAAGTCTGTTACATTCTAAAGTCTTTAATATTCTTAAAATAAACTTTCTATAAACTTCAAATGAAAACTACCCTTGCTTAGTGAAAATAAAGTGATAGTGATATAGCTCGATCAGATTTTAGTCAGGTATTAATTGTTATGCTATGGGAAATTGCTCTATCTTTTATTGCTAACAAGTTTCTATGCCCTCTTTCCTATCACTTTCTTTAGAAACAGGAAATACCTCAAATCCCCTGTGAAAAAGAAAAGTATTTAACGGTAAAATACAAGGGCAAAGGATTGCGCACGCATTGCTGCAAGCGATGTACTGATAAAGGAGTATTGGACAAAGCAGCAGTATGAATGCTCTTTTTTACTATTCAAATAAAAATATAATAAACCTAAAAGTTTGTAAAATTCAGCCTTACTTTTAGCTTCGAAACAGTTATGTTTTATAATCTCTTTTCTGTCGCATCTTTCGCAACCTTCAATAACCCTCCATCATATCCCGTTCGAGGGTTGAAGAAAAACGTCTTGAATAGGGAAGAAAATGCAGAGGATTGCGTGCGCATTTGATGTCGTAATAACAGAAATATGTGTTAGCCTGTAGAGACGCAGACAAAAAGAGTACATTTTGGAATTTCCAAATCAACTCCCAGGATCCACAAGTGACAAATAGCCTGTAGACGTTACTTCATATTCTAACTTAATTATAATTCTTATGATCATTCACAGAAGTTGAAACTTAGTAGAATTTTGTAGCTATTTTTGGCGGTCTACTACACAGTCTAGACAAGTTTGCGCCTCTTTGATATCAAAGAGGGTAAAACTTAATCACTTTGTGTATCTATGAAAGAAGTTTATTCACAATACCTTAGATAAACAGATGCTAAATAGAGATTCAGATGCTTAACTCCTTCGGGGAAGGGTTAGGGGACTGATTATTTAACAAACGTCTGAATTTGAAAGCATTTTAAATTTTGCTCATCCTTCTTATAATAAGTGGATAGATTGTTTCTTAATTTAGTAATAAAATCTCTTTCAATTTCATGACATCATTTTTAGTCGTAAATTAAAAAGCTGTAGGTAAAAATTTTCTAATACAAATATTGCGAAAGTAATTAGCCCATGTGAAGGAAAAGTTGACCGTTGGTTTTCAACAATTCAATCGTTGCGAAAAGTATCAAAACGCTTAGCATTTGAAAATAAAGAACTTTTTTTCTGTTAAACAAACAGCAAATAATCTTTAAATTCATAAGATGCAAAGAAGTTTCTTAGATACTTTTGAGTAACTAGCACCGTTTATAGTTTTGTGTGACTGCTGAAGCTGCAAATATTTTTAGCCATTACGAGTTTGAATATTCAGCACAGACAAAAATAATTTTTTGTACACTAAATGGACTCAACTCTGTAGGTAACGGGCAATCACATCTTAATCTGTAATGCTAAAATTGACTTACGTGACAGGAAGTCTTATTTAAAGTTTGCACCTACAAAACTACCTTGGAATTTAGTTAATAGTCGAAAAAGGATTAATGTACTTCAGAGTTAGGCAGTCAGTTATTTCGTTCCTGCGCATTGGTCTGGATGAAAAGAAATAAATAGCTTTATTTTTTAATATAAAACTAACATAATTAAACCATGTATGTATGTGTGTGTGTGTATGTATGTATGTACGTACGTAGGTACGTACACTGGTGTCCAAAATTCCGGCCCCAAACACAAAATCTATGATATTTGGAGAAATAATTGGTTTATTGCAAAGAAATTTGGCACAGAGATGACTCCTACAATGAGAAAGCATATAGCTGATTAATTAAAATGTTTAGCAGGTAATGAAGCAACAGTCATGACAAAACTTTTCCTGCATTCTATTGTAGAGATATTAATACTTTCCAAAGGATAAAATGCTTTGATACGTACTATCAAGCGATTATGATTACATCCAAGTTATTATAAACGGATACATCCCTTCTATGAAATACGCTATTAACTTTACTAATAAACAACTATCCATTAATTACTCTTAAACCCAAATTTCTCGCATATTTATATTTCTGCTTAAAAGGATCAAAATTTATGGCGTAAACACGCATTGTTCATCATACTTTAATGACAAGTTCCACCACGTACATGCATCAGCAGAATGCATTTTTCTCTCTCCTTAAAGTGTATACTTAACCAAGATTATCTAAAATTTTCACTTTACGTGGTGACATTTCTTATTAGATTGATTAGACATGGAAATAAAGTTCCCCTAAACTGAAGCTAGTTAGTTACTGAAGCAAGCAGATGGGGACGGAGAGGGAGAATGTCGTAAAAGACATGAGTAATGATATAAACGTCAAGGAAAATCAATCACTTTATTCATTATGAATGGAAAGAGTTGCGATGTTTGATGTTAAGACAAGGGAGCAAGTTTCAAGTATCAGTTTCACTCAGCGTTGAAGTTTGTTTAATAATTACATGTGTCAAATTAGTTTGCACATATATTATTTCGATTAAATAAATAGATCCTTAAATATCTTTTCATCGCATAAAATTTTCACAAATATGAATTATCTTATTCATGTTCGTATTGATTTTATATGGTATGTACGGTTTAGAACATCAATCATGGGATATGTGATTTGGATGACTCCTGAAAAGTTTTAATTTCCATGAATCGCATGAGTCAATCATTTTATGTTTTTCATTAAATGTCATGCTCCCTGTCCCTTTGATTTTAACAAATATGAATTATCTTATTCATATTCGTATTGATTTTACATGGTATGTACGGTTTAGAACATCAATCATGGGATATGTGATTTGGATCTGACTTCTGAAAAGTTTTAATTTCCATGAATCGCATGAGTCAATCTTTTTACGTTTTTCATGAAATGTCATGCTTCATGTCCCTTTGATATTGGAGAATACTTTAAAGAATGATCTCCATTGGAATACTCCCTTTACTGTTCTGTCATATCATCGAGCAATTATTTTTTTTTACCTGGGTATTAATTCAAGAAATTAAAATGTAAATGTGCGTTCGTTAACTAATCTGTGTCATGTATCATATCAGATCATGATACGATACAAAATTCGATGTTTTGTTTTCGATGTCTTGTTTTGACTGCGTATCTTTATCTTTAATCACCATAGAAGAGTTATATATCATCAGTTCCATTTTGTGATTATGGAATACCACGGAAAGCACGCACACTGCTCTGTCTTCATCGCATAATATATTTTTAATGTTTCAGAAACTGACAAATTCAAAGTGCATTGAGATTTTGTACTATCACTGTGTCAAAGTTCGACACGATACCTGATGCCTTTTCACCCTTTCTCTATATAAATACAAATCTTGATAAATATATGAAATTATGATGCAAATAAGAAAGCCATCTTAGGATTTGTAAGGTAAAAATAAACTAGCTTATAGGAGAAATAGTCTAGAAAATTTCACATGACAGAATAATATTTTTATAGAAACAAAGCAAAACTTTTATCTATTTAACAATGATTAACAATTGAATCATTGGCAGCAATATAATTATCAGAAATTTTGTCTGCCTTTTGGAAATCCATCGCTGAATTTACGCACCGTTGCTTACTTTGTTAAGAAGATAATAAAACTTAACCTAATCGCATTTATTCTGAGGTTATATTTCTATAATACATTTAATGAAAATTTAATAAAATTTCTGAATGAGTATTTTAGATTAACGAATTCCCCCATAAAAATTCCATGTGCATTTTCATACAATTCTTATCATATTTTTTTTTTCAATATCATAAAATAGAAAAATTCATTTTATTTCATATATAAAAGATAGCTACCAAAAATAAATCAGAACAATGCACTGTAAGATAATTTGGGGAAGTGCCTTTATCCTTTTTGAGAAAATGACGCTGTGACAGTAACTCGAACCCAGCATTTCCTATAAACGAAAAGTGCGAAATATCTGCTATAACAGTATTACGAATCTTCTATAACATCAAACTAAGACTTAGTGCACCAGTTATCGAAACACTTTCTGAAAAGTTTTGACATTTCTCCCTCTGATTATCAGAAAGGGATATGAGGATCCCTAGATTTGAACACACTGAGATACAGAAGCCAGCACAGCTGTGAAAGATCAGCCCAAACTTCAAGGGGAGATCAATGATTTTATTCGCAACAAATGGAGTGAGCTGTAATGCTCGGTGTCTAGACATGGTGCAAGTCAGGAGATATGAATATTTAATCTGTTCGTGTTTGGGTGCAAATAAATTATCGATACTTTTTTAGGCCAATGGACGAAGAGGAGCAAGCGGTTTCTTTTAATTTTCTAGCATTTTTATAAGATGAATTGAATAATATTCACTGAAAATATTTTAATTCAAAATGCTGTTAGTAATAAGGTGTTCCATTTCCTTACCTGTTTCTGTTATGCAAGAAACTTTTTTTAGAATAAGGTAATTGTTGTTGTCTTTCTAGCTATGAAAAATATAATTATACCATTATCGACTAACGCTAGCCCACCTTTATAATTTTTTCTTAATTACGTAAATAATCATATGTCTAATAATTCCCCCACACCCTTTTTTGTTTTATGCTTGGGAAATCGTTATAGTCTAAGGATGGAATATCAAATTATACGTATGTGCAATATTTGTGATAGACCAAATGTAGAAAACAGAGCCATAGGAGGATGAATTGGTAAGAAATTGGCCAACCGCGAATATACAGATCAGCAGCAGTTCTCACTGTATAGATCTTACAAAGCATTTAAATAAATATACACATACGTGTAAGTATGTGGTGAACTCATCTGTCAAAATTGTCTAAAATACTAGAGGAAAGAAATAGTCAGATACTACACCTGACATGTCACACCAGTTGTACCCATAACGGCTAGATAATATTCAGTTCCAGTGATTAAGGACATCTCGTTGGCTGTATACCTTCATATTCTTGTAAACAAACTCACGTCGGTATGATTTTTGAAATCCATTTGGAACTAAAAACGACATTGACAAAGAATGTCAGCATTGTAAGATACATGTGGTCCTAGTTAGTAACCAGATCTTGACCCTAAGGCACTATCTTTTAGAACTACGAACCTAAGATCTTAAAGTTGAAAAATATCATTCGTAATCTTCCTCGATAAATCTGTAGTTGAAACCAATTAGTGTTGTTGTTGTGGCAAAGGCCACGAGCATATTGTCTTTCGACATTTGCCTGCCTAGAGCATCCGTGATATTCGTTGGTTGCTTTCAATGAGGGGGAATTCGTATGGGGGAACCAACACCACTTCCTGGTGCCACCTTAATTTTGACCAAGCATCCCCAGGGGCGACGTCGAAACCAAGGTGAATAACTTCTGCCTTGAAGTCTTGTTACGTACACTCGTCTAGGAGGGTAAAATAAAGTAAATGGTAGTTGTTAGATCCCAATACTTTCAGACTGTCTGTCCAGTTCGGGTTTCAGCACTGATACTTTGTACAGAAAATTACTTATTTTTAAACATTTCTTGTCAGTGGAAAAGGGTTTTTGCTTGGTAAAACGGAAATGCAGACTTTGCAAAACTCCCGGCGAATTTTTGGGCTTTATATCCTCGTTTCTATCGGCACTGAATTGTGTTGTTATATCTTGAGATTCGGAATTTTAGTTTTTTGCGTTGGACAGTCAGAATCTGCCATATTCTTTCGTTCGTTTGGCAACGCATTGTTCGTATATAGCTGGGATTTTCTGCACTGTTCTTCTCGCGACATCCACGATTATTATGGTTCTTATTATTGCACTCCAGAAATTATAAATTTTGAAAAATTTAAAATTAAAGTTCGGGAAACAACATATTCTTTCCTAACTAACTTACCTACAAGAAGTTAGTCTTTATGATACTTTTTCGTTTGTAATGGCTTGTTAGTTGGCGATTTATGTAATTGTTAACCTGTAAATACATTAAAGTAAATTTATTCTATATTTTTCAAAATATATAATTTAACGGGCTGATAATAAATTATAAACTAAAAAACAGTTTAGTATATTAGTAACCAAGGGTATAATTCTTGACCAATAATCATACTGACTTAAATGGAAAAGCTGAAATGTGTATTTTTATTAAGTATTGACAATTAACAGATATTCAAAAACAGTCTAAAAAGCATACTAATCGTTAGTCCAAAATTCGCACATACTGTTTGTCAATAAACAGATCAAAAGGTATAGTGCATGCATGTTATGTTATTTTATACCCTACTGGATTCATAAAAATGTGTTTTAATTATTGCAAATGATGTAACTTAAATGTACTCTAAATGTATTATTTCCCTTTAAAACAAAATTGAAGCCAGTAAATTTCATAAGTTAACTGACGCGTGGTGGGGGAAATAGTAAAATTTGGCGTTAACGTCAGGGAAAATCAGTGACTGAACATGAGTGAAAAGAAATTAGTTATTTGCATCTGAACGGCGTGCTAATGTGCAAGTGGCTGAAATGAATATTTAGTACTTGCGTTTGTGTTTGTGTTTAAAGGATTTATCGATATTTTTCTAGCTTTATCTATTTCATCGCATGAAAGGTGATATCTTCGGTTAATAATTTAAAGGTTTATATGTTGAATAACATCCATAATTTTTTTTAATATATTTGAGTCTTGAGCATATCATTTAGCTAATGAGACATATATATTTCGATTGATTAATAGAAATTAATAGGTTATTTAAGTTTATAAACTTAATTACAGAAAGTAATCAGATATGCTGTTTAGTATTATTATTGTTTCTGGGGCTTCTAAAAGATTGAATAGTTTTGTAGAGTCGTCTGGGGCATTTTAAAGCTGAAAATCTTTATGGGCAGAATTAAGATATCTCAGTTCATTCTTTTAAGGTTCCTTATTTTTTAGTTTACGATATACTTTTTTATCAAGTGGCAGGAAATGACAAGCTTAACCTATGTTACAAGCAAAAGTACTATGCAACTGAAAGTTATCGTTTCACAAAATTTTATTCCTTACATAGCAGCAACATATAAAAATAATTACCAATTATCTATATACTAACATTATCTAGATGGGATCGATAAACAGCTTTACATCCAACCGGAGGTTTATAACCTTCTTAGATTACACGTGAAAGACGCGTTTCGAAAGAAAGAAATGCGGTTTAAAAAAGTAAGTTGTAATTAAAATGGTCGGTATAGCGAAATTTACTTCACCACAAAAGTTCTACACATTCTCCAAACAATCGATGGAGGAAAAACTTTATCATTTTTTATATTTAAATTTTCACTCGTGATCTGTTAAACATATTAAGTCCGGTACAGTATGATGCACTTGCCTGAGAGATATGGATAGTGTACTCTGAATTCACGCCCAGAATGCACTGAAAAAAAGCCATTTCAATTATTTTTACGGTAAATTTTGATGGCTGAAAGGTAGCTTTAGCAATGGTTTTCTACTGTTGTTACAATGTGCATTCCATTGTCCGTAACAAGAAACTTTTTTTTCCTATGGAATAACATAGAGGGAAAACACAATTTAAATTTGAATTTAACGTTCTAGCAATCATTGCATTTTTTTGCAATACATTTCACTTTTCTAACTCCCTGAGAGAAGAGGTTACAGTGATACCCTCCTGTAACTGCACTCCTGCCTTTCGTCAAATTCAGTGTCTTGGTTAAACTTCCTGGTTAAACTTCCAGATCTGAAGAACAGCAGCCATCTTCAGAATGAGTGCATACAAAATTATGTCCACGAGTTATGAATCTACGTTCAGATGTAGTAATTATGGGAATTACAGGCTCAATTATTTTTCAAGTTTCAATCCTTAAATTAAATGTTAAGTATTAACACCCAAATTTCTAACACTCTACCGACAAGTTTTTGATTTTATTTTTTAGTTTATTATTAACTGTACCCGAATGAGAATACGATTGGCTATCATGACCAATAAAAACTTAGAGCATTGTAATTTCAGAAAAAATATTATTGTCCATACTCGGGTTTATGCGAGAAGAGCCCAATTCCTTAAGACTGCTGTGTAACCCTTTTGGATTCGCTCACCTCCATATTAACCTATGGAGAAAATTTGTCCAAGAAAAAATGCAAATAATGTTTTTAAATTTAAATTATTCGGGGGAAAATCTGCTGTAGTGTATTTTAAACGCCCATAAATTCCTTTGGTGGCCGAAATTTATAAAATGAATCCTGTTGCTAGGGGCAGAAAAGTTCAGGCTATCTGAAAACACCATTTTTATTGGATTATCAGCATTGATGTAGCTGTAAATAGTAGACAAATTTTCTCCATAGGTTAACATTGAGGTGAGCGAATCCAATAGGGTTAGTACACCGCAGCCTTAACCCCGATATTTGCAGTTGCTCCCATAAACGGATGTAATACCAAAATCTATCCCTCTTTCATTTTTCACTGTTAACAGTGTGCTGGTCATCAATTTTTAAATTAACTTTTGGGTCCTTTCTGAAAAGCTTTGTTGAGAAACTGCAAGTAAACATTAAATGATAAATATGTCTTTCCCTAATGTGCATGCATAAGCACATTGAAAAGCTGTTGCTCTCCATCACTCTATTTGGTCTCTTGTTTAGCAGCATTACGCATTATTGTAATAGCAAAAGATACTAAAAGCTATGCCCACTATTCAGTCAACCAGTTTAAAGGAAATACTTTCATCAGCTATATCTTTGCCTTGCGGTTAGTTCTTAACTGTTTGTGACATCAAAGCTAAGATGGTATAATTTTAATTCAATGAATTTAAAACAGCTAATTTGTATACTCTCGCTGAATATTGTGGAAGATGAGTTATTTCATTAAACCAGCGGAGATGATAAACTCCACTGAGAGAATGAATTAATCTGAGTTAAGAATTCTCCTGGGTTTCAGGGGAACTCAGTTAAGTTAGATCAATGATTTTATTTTACTTATCAAAGTATCCTTAAGGGACATGGAAAATGCTTAGAATCAAGACCTTACTGTTACAAACGAGAATCAAAGTAAATGAACTGTTATATACACACATAGATAAGTTGAAAACCTTGCATTATCATACAAAGACGTACTTTCTAGATGTACTTCCAAATATATGTTTACAAATTCTAGATCCTTTTATCAAAGAAGTTCAGTTCCTTTCCCTAATTTCAGAAAGTATATTCAACGTTGGTAAGTTATTCATTCTAAGAGCCTTGATATTGCGGACAGATCTGAATTAATTTTATTCTTTCTTTTAAGTCCTAAGTTAAATAAAGCTCATTTTTCAGGGAGGAAATTTTATGGGATATGTAAATCTCCCACAAGTCATTAATTTAAAGCATTAAGATTTATCAGTTTAACGAAATATTTTACAGTTCTTTAGTCCTTATTTATAATACTTTAGAAAATGAAAATGTTGAAATGTTTCTCGCGAATTGAGATTTTAATGCAGTTTTTAAATTAAGTAACAGAATACACAGTTTTTTAATATCGCCAGTAAAAAATAAGCGTTGCAACTAGTTTCAAACAAACTAATAGTTCTTTATCAGGCATAAAGGCATTAGATTGGATTGTCTCTATGGACAATCACACTTTATACTCCTCGACCTGATAAAGAACTACATTAATCTGTTTGAAACTAGTTGCTACCCTTATTTTTTATTATACATATTAAAAAGTTTGTGTTCATGTTATGTATTTTCCACATGTCCCATGTAAATAACTTACAGAGGATATTTTAGGATTTTCCTAATCTGACTTGTTCCTCTAGCTTAAGTTGGTACTTACATCAATTATATCAGAATTATTTTCGTCTTTAAATTGAGCACAGTATAACTCATTTGACCTTAAATGATATTATAAATGGCCGACTGCTAAATTATGTATATTATAAGCATTCATAATTATTTTCGTGTAAATTATAATACAAGATGTTGGTATATAGCGGAATGGTCATTTTTTTATAATACAAACGGAGAAATAGGCATATTTTTATGTAACGTTTAAACAGTAAATTCATTGCATTTTCAAAAATTTTATATTCTGTCACTAAAATCCCCTTACATATTTTTAAACGCATATCACGGAAATTACCATATCATGTAGATCTAAAATAACTTTCAAACTTCTTTTTTTCGCCTCTTATAAATTTGTTGCTTTCATTTTAACGTGTAAGTAGGAAAACGTTCGAATATGTTTAGATTTTGAAAGTCTCCCAAATTAATGGCTCCTCTAAAACTATAGACGGGAACTAAAATTTTGCTCCTAAAAGTATTACCTTTGAACAATGTGATGCTTTGTATTCATAAGGTAAAACAAATAGTTAATTGACTGTTCATTAATTAAACAGAAAATATTTTATTCCTTTAAAATAACGTGAAAACTTTAATATCGCGTGTTGCAATCTTCTTAACAGTATCCTGAAAATATATCCATATGCATAGACGGAAAATTACAAACGATTAACTATTCAATCAAATTTATATCACGTCAACACATAAAACAAGTAGGTAAATAATAGATATTGCAGAATTCTAAATCAAAATGCACCACTTTCTAGTCAAACAATATTAGAGCTTTTTTATACTTCTCTCATCAGAGGTCGTCAAATGCTAGTGTATTCAACTCACTTTCTTAAGTCGATGTTACATCGTATTCCCCCTATTGGTGCTTTTATGTGGGTACGCTTTTATGGAACACAGAATGGTAGGTTTAAGTATGTTCTAGAGCAGGCGTGTCCAACCAGCGGCCCTTGTCAGGGACAAATGCGGTCCACAAGATCCCATACTCTATAAGACCTATTGTCCCACAGGAAAATACCTCTTTTTACAATAACGCCTTATTCATGTCATTGCTATTTTGCACTATGTACATTTTCGAACAACTACTGCTGATGAGCAACTTAAAACTCATTAAGTATTGCAACTACCTCCATCCAACTAGACACTGATGCATAATTTTCACAAAAACAAGAGCAAATATCCCAATAATTTTATGTTTTTTTATTGCCTTCTTATTTCAAAGCTAAGATAAAATTTAAAAGAAGAAAGGAAATTTTGTTAATTATATATATATATATATATATACTGAAGTGCCACTGAATTAGGGATACCTACCTAGTAACGAGTTGGGCCTCCTCTGGCCTTGATAACGGCTGCCACACGACGAGGCATAGATTCAACAAGTTTTTGGAAACGTTCCACGGGAATGGCTTGCCAAATATTGGCTAAAGCTGTCCATAATTCAGTAAGGTTCTTTGGTGCTGTGTGATAGTCTTTCACGCCTTGTTCCAAAACATCCCAAAGATGCTCAATAGGATTTAAGTCTGGGCTTCTAGGTGGCCAATTCATGACAGAGAAGTCACAGGAATGCTCATCCACCAACCAGTAACCAACCGAGACTTGTGAGAGGTACAGTTGTATTGCTGAAAAACTCCATTACCGTGCGGATAACAGAACAGCATAAACGGATGGAGGTGATCACCCAGCAACTCTACGTACCGAATTGCATTGAGGGAGGTTGGTACACACACCAAAGATCCCAAACTGTGCCACAAAAATACACCCCAGACCATGATTGACCCACCATGCCCTTGTACAGATTCCCGCCAGGCATGCAGGATCCATGGCTTCATGAGCCTGACGCCATATTCTCAGCCTCCCGTCGGTGTTAAGTAGTCGGAATCGGGACTCATCACTCCATGCTACTCGTTTCCAGTCCTCTACACTCCAGTCTCTGTGCTCTCTTGCCCAGGCAAGACGTGCAGCCCTATAACGAGTATAGAGCAATGGTACTCTCGTAGGTCGACGGCTCCCGAAACCCATACGGTGAAGCGAGCGTTGCACAGTCCGTTTACTGACTGTACGACTGACACCGTCATTAAACTGAGTGGTAATTTAAGCTAATGTTTGGCTTCGCTGGCTACGTACAATACGCCTGAGCCGTCTCTCACCACGCACTGTAAAGGCTAATTGTCCTTTGCAGTTTGCCCGATCGCTAGTTTTTTTTCCACCATCCATGTATTCTTGGTATACTCTTGACACTGTCGACCTTGAAAATCCTAGCTGTCTGACGATTTCGGAAATTGAATGGCCCATGCGTCGCGCACCTACGATTTTTCCGCGATCGAAAGCGTCTAAATCAGGCAGTTTACCCATACTGGTAATTCCAACAACTAATTCAGAACAACCACAGTACGCGCTATATATGCAGTTACCACAGCGCCCTCACTTGCGCATACATGATGCGCAGCGCTACACAATTTGCATAGGCTTTGCTATCCCTAATTCAGTGGCACTGAAGTGCCACTGAATATATATATATATATATATATATATATATATATAATTTATTTATATATATATATGTTTATATATATATATATATATATATATTTATATACACTGCTGGCCACCCAAATTGCAACACCAAGAAAGACAAGAGATATCACAACAAAATTTATTTTGTAGATAACATGTTGACCGAGTATCAAATGATTAAAATTCTAGACTTCTGTGAAGTGTGATTCCTGCCAAAATCAGTCGCCAGAGTAGCCGCCATTGTTGGAGATCACCGCTGCCACACGCCTCGGCATTGATTCAAAGAGACTTTGGATGAGTTCTTGGGGTACAGCAGACCAAGCAGCTTCCACACGTTGCCAAAGTTGATCTGCTGTGGCAGCTGGGGATGGAATCTGGTTGAAATATGGTTAGCCATATATCCTGTTGAAATATGGCTGTGGGCAAGCCCTGAAGGTAAGGAAGGACAACTGGCTCCAACACCTCGGAGATGTAGCGCTGGCTGTTTAAAGTACCGGCAATGCGCACTAGAGGTGTGCGAGAGTGATATCCAATACCGCCCCATACCATAATACCCGGTGCAGGACAAAGCAATGGACGTCTTGCTGACAGACCACTCTGCTGTAAACGGCGTCGAATGGTACGCGCAGACACTGGATGATGCGTTACAGACTGCATGTGCTGTGCTATGGTTCGTGATGTGACTGAGCGATCCGTCACTGCCATGCGCACAATTTGCCTGTCATCACGTGAAGTGGTGAGCTGATGTGGATGCGATCGAATACGCCGGTCCGTCGTACCCTCCTGCATCCAACGATCACATATCCGTATTACAGTTGTTTGGTTTCGTCCAACACGACTACCGATTTCCCTGAAAGATAATCCACAATCTCGGTAGGCCACTATCCTTCCTCTGTCGAACTCGGATACTTGATCAAAAGATGATCGCTGTTTTCGACGAGGCATAATTGATCGTTTTTTTGAAAAAACCACAAGAAAAACACAATTGCCGAGCTTGAAATCGTCGAAATCTCCAAGCCTTAAATAGCGCTTTGAAGTGGCGCCACAGGCGCGCGTGATGTGCGTCTGCGCTGAAATTCTAATCATTTGCATATCTCACCTCCGCTAATGCATGTTGTAAATTTCATGTTATTTGCATGTTTCCTTTAGGGTGTTGCATTTACAGTGGCCAGCAGTGTATATTTATATATATATATATATATATTGAGGCTCAACACAGTATCTCTTCTCTTACTACATGGTCTGGGCAAGCCAAAAGGTTGGACATCCATGTTCTAGAACTTACGTTTAACTTGTTCCCTTTCTAGATTTATTTTGTTTGCATTCATATTTTTTGTCTCTTCCAAATGAAATATTACATATGATATTGCAACACATTTAAAATCTACCGGACTAAGAGTAGATTTTCAAATGTGAGATTTCAGGCTAATCTTAGGCAACAAAGTGCGATTTCTTGCCTAAACTTAAGTTAACTTATTTGTAAGCTTATGCAGAGACATATTCATCGAGAAAACGGCATAAACATGAATTGCATCAGATATCGGTTTCAGAATTTCATGAGATCCAACAAAATGTTTGCGTGGTCTATTCAACTGATATATAATTTTAGAGGGTACGATCCCCCCAGATGCTGCCCCCCAGTTATCGGTAATAATTCAGGTGGCACCTGGCTAAATCGAACTCTGACCCTTGTGGTGCTATTATAAACTGGAGCCGAATCTTTCAGCCCGCAAGACTATATAGACCTGGTCTGGAATGAATTTCGGCCAGGGGTCATTAGAAACAATAACAACAACATAATTTTACGTTAATTTTCAGACAAAAATTTCAGATAGTCTATTCTAACGAAACAACCACGGATTATTAACGTAGCATTACTTATCGTTGCTTACCTCTTTTGTCTGTATATACGTATGTATGCGTTATGTATGTATGTATCTATATATATGTACGTATGTATATATATACATATATGTATGTCAAAATTTTGACGCATTTTGGTGCTTTAACTCTTTACTGCTTGTCCAAGCGATACAGACTGGGTCTGGTTCTCTGCCAAAATTATAACTCGCGAGGTACGTACGGTTTTAGCGTCTGAAATTTTGCTTTCCGGAGGACCGTTATGGAGGAACGTAATCCTACGTTAAAATTTAAATTATTTAATCGGCTTGCTTAAAAATGTCATTTATCTTATGTAATTTAAATAATTAGATATTGAAACGTTTTATTGGACTTTGATGTGGAATGTTCACTTCAACTTTTTAAGGAGCAATTATGAGGTTTTCCTGCATTGAAAAATTAGGTAGTCATTTTCACCAAATTGAAAGTTTACTGGAACGATTTTTACTTAGCTTAACAAGCTTAATATCTGTTCTTCTAAACATACTTTAAAGGAAGTTTTCAATTATTGTATATATTTTAATATCTACACGTGCTTGAGCATAAAACTAATGTAGTTAAATTGTTAAGTCTTTAGTGTAAATTGTTATAAGGCTAATTTACTCTATTTTCATTTATTGCTTCAATAATCTTGTTAAAATCAAAATGGTTGATAATACATTTCGACAAAACATTGATGACACATTTGACAAAACATAATGAAGTAGATAAAGCATTTTGATATATGAACATTCAGTTAAAGAACGAAGATCAATGTAAGCTAGTTTGATATCCCAAGAGATATCGTGAAGCTCTGAACTCTCTGTAGTATTTACTTTAGTTATTCCATGTAGCGAAACATTGAATTCTATTGTTCTTACCGAAAAGCTCCAGGGTTTTGTACGTTACAAACTCTTCTTTTTCCTACACTGATTCTATGATAAATGATTGCTATACGGAATCAAGTTTCCCAACTGAGAAAACTATTGTACTTCTGTTTTCTTTATCCCATTATATGAAGCGTTAAAGAAAACACTCTTATTGTACAAGAAATCTATTGCAACAATTCATACGAGTTTTTATGTTTAGAAGAGACATCTGAAAGACTAATCAAATGGGCTTTCAAACCTAATTATTCTCTATACTTTTTTCCCTATAATACAAACAGGTTAAAAAGGAGTTTTAATTTAGATAACAGGATTATGTTTCTCTTTGACGATTTCTTCTTTTCTGTACTTACTTGAATAGTTCATCAAAATAGATGTTAAAATTTATTAAGCAGTTTTGGAGAGTTTTAACCATTAAGCTTCAGAATTTAAAACTGTGAAATATAACACTGAGATCTGACTTCTGAAATTTCTAAAATGAGTTGAGTCGTTTAATTAGTATCAAAGTTAAAGAGGACAATGCGAAAATAAGAAATTTAACATATAATGTTTTTAAAATTATATATATATTAACATGATACTGGTAAGAAATGTTATATTGAATGCGTTTAGAACTTTCACCGTTTTTAGGTCGAATATTTTTTACTTTATTGTGGTTAAAATACCTTGCAATGATTATTTTCAAGCTTTCTTTTGTTAAACTACCCTTTTTAGTCAGAGGATTCATCAAAATGCTCTATAAATTTCATGTTATTTCACTATTTTGCATGACTTTATATGTGGAAATTACCAGACCCATTGACATTGTCTCCTTTCTTGGGGCATGTGACTAGGTTGTACTGAAATGGGCCTTTACAGAAGATTTCAAGGAATCACACAATACTCCCCTTCAGTATAGAAATAGTATTATATGGTGAAGCGCCATCTAATAAATACAAGCTACCAGGATGACTTGGGGGGGGGGAGTATATTTCGATGGATGTTAATAAGTTACGGTGGATGTTTAACTTTTACTGAGTCAGGGATTCTCCTTTTGGCAACAATTACTTTGTAACTGTGGTTAAAAAAATATTGCTTATCACAGAATCCAGTTTAACATTTCACCATTTTACCAATTTAACATTTTTTTAATAGTTTAAGAACTTTCCACACCTTTTTTCATATCATTTCTTCCATATTTTGTTCACTGAATCGCTATTCAATGAACTAAATATGGAGTCCAATATATATGCCTCCCAACTTTAAGATATCAGTCCCTAATATTTGAAAATTTAGCGTCAAACACATTGCTAATGTCTCTAAAGGTCCTTGCTTGTCTTCAATTGATGACTTTTGAATTGAGAATTTTTTCACTTTTATTCAGGTTTAGTTTTCAGTCATATTTTCCTAGAATTTTTTTCCTTCTTTGATTTCTACACCTTCTTTTCTGTTCGGAGACAATAATCCAGGATCTTTAAGTCGTTAAGATTCCTTGAACCACTATGTTTAAGGTGCAATATTTATTTCTGTTATAGATGAGTGATCTCAGAGAGATGTAGCTTTTTCCGGTTTCCATAGCTTGATGTTCATTTCCATACACGCAAAAACTAAACATTTATCTTCAGGAATTTCAAAAGCTACTATGTCTTTGCTACAGACACCAGCCCGGAACAAAGACTGAATCCATTTACTCGTACAGGTTTCTGCTAATCAGACTCCGGCAAAAAGCAAATAAAATCAATTTCGGTCAACTGCAGTCTACTAAATTAAATTTTCACGAGAACACGAGAATGTCGCAACTAATTTTCACGCAACTGTATGCTATTTCAACTCGATATCAGAAGAAAAATCGATTGACCCAAACACTTTGGAAATGCCCCACACTGCCATTCGTGCAGGTGTAATATATTAATTTCCTATGACGCTAGATAACACTCTAATACATTTAATAACATATTCATCGCTTCTCTCATCACCAGATAAATTAATTAAATTGATATTTTTAGAAATTTCCTGAGTTACTGAGAAATCATATTTTCAGTCCTCAAGAATTTTGGGTGGTAAAAGTAATAGTGTACAGTCTGTTCGTTAACATGGCAAAGCACGGAATGCAACTGTAAAAAATACACAGACATTTTAATTGAGATACATTAATACCCCGACTTACGCGAACTTGGAGTTACGCGGTTTTTGATTTTACCCTTTTTCGCAAGGGTTTGCCCAATTTGGTCGGCATATTTGTACTGTCCGTCCGGCGCCCAGGCCCATACTAATCATAAACCGAACAGGGGAAATCAACCCTTGGCTGAGTTTGCAGGTATTACTACGCAGCTTCTGGTCTTCAGGTTCAACATTGCTTATGGACTGACCGTAGGGAAGCTAAATTTGTGGATTACCATTTTCCCCATTTTAAATCTAGGGATGAAATTTCCAAAAAAAAAACTTTAAATGGTGTCTGGAAGAAACTTTGTCCAATGTTTTCTTTAAAAAGAGATGGAAACAATCCTTAAAATGATCATATTGCTCTTGTGATAGAAAATGTTGTCGATCTTGCCAGGCAATTAAATATGGAAGTCGATGGAGATGGTGTCCACGAGCTGTTGGATTCTCATCTTGAGGAGCTGACAGTCGATGATCTCATAGAGATGCGCGACCAAAGCATCAGTAATGTATCCGACACTTCAGACCCAATTCCACAAGAAAACCTAATGACAATTATAAACTTGAGGAAAGGTCTCAGTGCAATTGAGAAATGGTTACAGATTTATTGAATTATAGACTAATAAAGATCGCGGGATCACGACAAAGTAGGGAATAAAAGAAATGTTTGTTTTCTATAAAGAAATTCTTCGAGAGAGAAAAAAAGGCGATAATACGGCAAACTACTTTATAGGATTTTCTTCTAAACATCAACAATTTTTTCAATATTTTGTACATATATGCAATATTAATATCTAGTACAATATTTTAATTTTAATACAATATTTTTTCTTTAAACTGGTGTTTTTGTTCTTGGTCCCAATTAGACAAAATTTATGTGTTTAATAACAAAGCTGTACCCCGACTTACGTGAATTCGACTTAAGTCGACGTTATTTCGTCGGTCCCACCTATCGCGTAACTTTGGGGTATTACTGTACTAACAAGAACAACAAATTCTAACAACACTTTTGCATAACTAAATATTAATGAACAAAATAAAACTTCCCAGGGTTGTTTTTCTCTTGCTTTGAATGTCTCTGATTCTGTGAATCTATAATAACATTTCACGTGGAAGTAACATCTTGTGTTACTATCCTTACATCCAGAGGATATGAGGTACAATGTTATAGTAGTATTACAGATTGAGAATATGAGGATATTCTTATCAGATTCAGGAGTTACAATAGTATATTTTTCGATTTCTGTCTTTTATCATTTCATATTATCGATTTTTTTAATCGGTGTAAATTATGCGATTATTAGAAGAATACTGTGTACCCTGTGTGGTAGAAACACGTCTAGAAGGGGAATCTTAATGTTTATTTTATACTAAAACTAGCTGAATACCTGTGCTTAGCTACGGTGTATATTCAAATTAAATACAACGGTCAATGTATGCAATTAACGCCAAAATATATATATATATATATATATTTATAATAAATACAAGGTTCAATGTATGCAGTTAATGTCAAAAAGAACAAAAAAATATATTTATGAAAAAAACGTAGCGGATATTTTTTAGACAAAATAATGTAGAAGAAAATATTCAAACTAAACACAACGGTCAATGTATGAAATTAATTTGTATGTTTAATATCCATAAAATATACTAATTTGAATTAAATTCTTTAAAAACTTCTCAATTAGTCTGGTTAAATTTTATTTTTTAGCTTATTTAAATTTTTTTTCAATTTATTTCGTTGTTATGCACGTGACGCAAAATTAATTTAAAGTATCACAAAAGAAAATAAACCACGTGATCAGCATTTAATAAATTAAACTCTAAAAATTAATCTTTAAAAATTCACTAAAAATCAAAAAATGGAGGTAAAGATTCGAAAAAGATTTCATTTTAAAGGGATTTTTGTAAACTTTCTCGTGAAATAAATTTTATAACCCTCAGGTTATTTTTTAATGCAAACTTTAAAAAGTTACAAAAGCAGATTAAAAATTTAGTTTTAAAAAATCTAAGAAGAATTTTTCAAAAATCTTTCTTAGTGCACCCCTACATTATAAGAAGAACGTCATGCAAAATTTCAGCCCTTTAGGTCCAGCGGTTTGGTCCGTGTGTTATCTGTCAATCAGTCAGTCTCGGAACTGCTTTACGTATATAGATAATTATGACTTCGCAGACGTACACAATGGTACTATTTTAATTATTCCTTCAAATATTTTTGGAGGGGTGTGGAGAGAGACATGGTAGATAAGAATCCCCTCAGTTCTGAACATAATATGAATAAATATAAAATATATATTCTCGAGTTGACAGACTATTTACTTTTGTATGATTCCTTTATAACGTAGTATAGTAATCTTCTGTCTAATAATGTAACTTTAATTTTCTAACTTTTACCTTTCAGATTAAAAATACAGGATTACGTGTTGCATGACGTGTGTTAAAAACTTTCCTTTGCTTTTCTGCATATTTTAGCATTTATAGAAAGACTTAAGCTGCCATTTTGCGCCTAGGGGATGATGAAGTTTCCGAGCTTTCCCTTCTTTCTTATACTTTGCGAATCCCTGCTCACACGTGTTTATAATTGGCTTTTTCTCTCTGTCTCATGGGGGAGGGAATAAGACTTCAAAAACTTGTCATGGGAGGATATAAAACATTCCGGTGTGTGTAAAAAATTTTACAAGAAAACCTTTCATTCAGATAGGGATATCCAAAATAATAATTTTTTCTACAACTATCTTTTCAAAGGTCCCGGCAAATGCATTCATTTTTCGTTTGCACTCATTTTAATGCTTGAAAATGAAATTAAATAGCCTCGACATTATGAAGAAATAGTTAATGTGATCTGTCTCCAAAGAATTTTTTTTAATTCATAAATATTGTTACATTTTCAGGCTTTTACGAGAATGCCTTTACTCAATCCCTGTAATGCTCTTGTACAGAAAATGTACTGTAAAATGAATTTAATAATATACGAGTAATATAATATACGAGTTGCATCCACAAAATAAGAACCGATTGAGTGTAAAAAAAATATTAGGAAGAAATTTCGGAAAGATTTTTGTTGCCAAATGTTAAAACGTATATTAAACTACTTTTCTATGTGGTCGCCATATTTATTGAGACATTTGTCGTACCGTGAAAATAGCTTTTGTATTTCTTCGTCGAAGAAACTCACTGCCAACCTATTCAGCCACTCCCAGGCCCGGCCCTAGAGGCCCCCG
This sequence comes from Dolomedes plantarius, assembly GCA_907164885.2. Taxonomy (NCBI): domain Eukaryota; kingdom Metazoa; phylum Arthropoda; class Arachnida; order Araneae; family Dolomedidae; genus Dolomedes; species Dolomedes plantarius. The sequence goes on from OU015496.1 coordinate 95,738,510, forward strand.
AATGTTGGGGGCCCCCAAAAATTTTTATTTAAAAAGAAAAAGAAAAAATTCCTAATTCAATTTTTTTAAATTTTTCCTTTTTTTAATAGCAATTTTTTAATATATCCTTTCAAATTTGATTGATTGGTTCATCATATGTATAGTTATATACTATATAGTTCATCATATGTATGTTATAGTGTATATAAGGAATTAATAGGTTTTTATGGTTGCATTGTACTGGTGTATTAATGATGAAGTTAATATGTTGTATTGCTTTTTGTTATTTGATAATGTTCTAGGCTTCTACTCTTCAAATAGCCAATTCTTGGTAAAATGGTACTTTCACAATGATTCATGATTATTTTTTTTGTGTGTGTCAATTTTGGAAATTTTTCGCCCACATCAGTGTTAGGGGGGCCCCATCACGAGTTGTGCCTATAGTCAAGAATTTTCTAAATCGGGCCCTGGCCACTCCATCACAACGTCTTTTGTTTCTCGATCATTCTGTAGACTCTGACAGGCCAAAACTCTCTTCAGGGGGAGAAACAAATGGAAATCGCTAGGAGCTAGGCCGGGACTATACGGTGGTTATTCAAAAATTTCCTAATCAAACTATTCAAGCAATGCACGTGTACGGACGGCTGTGTGCGGTCGCACGTTGTCGTACAAGAGACAAACTCCAGACTATAGTAACCCACGCCGTCGAATCTGCATTGCTCGGTGCAGCTTCTTAGGAATTTCCCAATAGGATTCAGGACGTACTGATAGGGAATAGGTATAGGTATCAGTACGGTGATAGGGAATAGGTATCAGGATGTACTCAATAGGTCGTACCTGAATGGTCATTCGTTACTATTTATGGTCGTACCGACGAACATTTTTTGCGTTCAAATATCATATCAATGACCGCACTTCACAGCTGGTGGGATTTTCGATTTTACTGCCTACTTTAAACTAACACAGCAAAGCGACAAAAACTTTATAGAACAATATAATTTACACCAAATGAAGATCCAGACGTTCCGGAACCAAATGACGGCGACATCGTTACAATGATGTGACCTGCGCATTATCTATGAGCAGTCGGTTCTTACTTTGTGAATGTGCCTAGTATATTGTTTAAAATATGTCTAATAACTTTTAAATAGCGTCATTCAAGTCCTCTCTTATCAAGAGACACACTTTTTTTATTTTGTAATTTTGTCGAATTTAGGAATCGATGGAATGAAAACTAAAACTGAATTATCATTTTCAGACTATTAAATGGCTTTTTTTTAATATGAGTTATCACATGTACCAAAAAGTAAACTGATAGTTTAGAATTTTGTAATGTTATAATTAATTTAAACTATTTCATAAGCTAATTTCTTAAATTAAAGGAAAGAAACAACTTGCACAATAAAATTTCTTTCACATTTCCTGTAGACCTTTTGATATAAATTTATTTGATGTCTAATCAAAGCCATTTTTTACTCAGTATAAAAAGATTTGTCTCTTTGAATAGTATTAAATTTTAAAAGGAGCACCAATTAGTGATAAAAAAATATATTTTTTACCTGAGATATTTAATTTTATTTCAAGGGGAAATGATGTTTCTGATGTACTTTTACATAATTCTACTTACAAGATTATGTTGATAGTTAAACTTCAAAGAAAGACTTAAAATTTCGACTTTAAATTTCGATGAATTAAGCAAAACTATTTTATTTCATTATATATATATATATATATATATATATATATATATATATATATATATATATATATATATATATATATATATATATATAATAATTCAGCGTTATCAAACACAATTAGGTATTTCAAAGTGCAAGACTCTAAGTTTAAAGTATTTTATCATTCATTTATTAATACATTTTGAATTGTATTTCACAGATTCTCAGTGTTACTCTCAAATATTTTTATGCTTTATATTCTATTCTTTTTTTTTTTTTTTTTTTTGAAAAGAATTCATCCCTGAAAAGGGGATTGACACGTAATAGTCTAATATTATTATGTTTCTATTTTCAGTTCTTCAACATGGCTAGCGTATTTATGAAAATCTTCAACTTGATATGCATGATGCTGCTGATAGGACATTGGAGTGGCTGCTTGCAGTTCCTAGTTCCCATGTTACAGGGCTTCCCAGCTAATTCCTGGGTTGCTATCAACGAGCTTGAGGTAAGAAAGCCTTTTAGGTATTTACCACCTTGATATTTTGTCAATCCAAGATTCTATTAAATAAACGTGTCAATTCCTTTAAACCTCTCAATTAATAATATATTATTAATTTTAGGGCCAAATACTATGAGAATTTTTTTTAATTATCTAAAATGTAACAATAGGTCAGTATAATTTACTCACAGCCAAATTATGTCATCAGAACATAAAAATCCTGGAAAATACAACTGTATTTTGGCCTAATATGCTGAATGTTTTTGTTTTTCTCAATGCGGAGGGCACTTGTCGTCAAACATTTGCCTATACTCCGCCGCAGTTTACTATCCATTTTATTATGGGGGCACCATATAAGCGGACAGCATTACCCTCTATGAAGGGACGATACAGACGGAGGCATTTTTACGTGACGCAGCGCCGGGATTCGATCTGAGCACCCTAAGCACTGAAAACCAGCGCGCTGTACCACAAGGCCGACACAAGCCCATATGTTGAATGTGGAACTGAGGAAATAAAAACACCGTTGGCAGATAAATTTCGGATAATAATTATTTAAGTTTTGTTTGTAATTATTCTTTCAGGTTTGTGATGGTAAAGTCAGTTTAAACCTTGAGTTTAAGCAAAGCAATATTAGTCCGTAAATCTATGGCTAATGAAACAATCATTGTAGTTATTTTTCAAAAGTATTTCTCACAATTTTTTTAAGTGTTAAGACATTACCATCTGAGCATATTCTGTTTCTTTTAATGATTTGATTAACTATACTATTCTTTGCGGGTGTTGCCGTCTTGATAAAGTACTGCAAAACAGACAAACTTGTAGTATAGATTTTATCGTATTGGGGATATATATATATATATATATATATATATATATATATATATATATATATATATATATATATATATATATATATATATATATATATAATGTAACGGCTTTAACGTTAACGGTACAGGTGATGGATTCACACACAGGTAGTCGTGGACACTGTAAATAAACACACTCGAGGAAAGAACAGGAACACACTGAAGAGCTGGAGTACTTTATTCCATGGAATTATATTTCAAGATATCAGAGAAGGTACACTACAATACTTAGTTGAACGAAATGGCACAAGTTGACGACATGATGTTTAACAATAACGGCAACGGACAGTCCGGATCTGCCGGGGCTTGAGTATAGAATAAGATTACATCATAATATAATTGGAAGAGTACGCGGACAAGGGAAAGAAGCCAAGAGAGCGCGAGCCAGAAAGCAAGAGAGCAAGGAAAATAAGGAAGGAAGGAAGGGCCGAAAATCGCTGATCAACGATTTTATACCATGGGGGGGGGGGGGGGGTGCTAGGAGTCTAAAATTATTTTAATTGGTTAGAATCGAACACTTGAATGTATGATTCAACGTCGGAAGACTTTCCAAACAGGTGCGGCGTGGCGAGATAGACGCGTGATGCTAACTCATGTCTAAAAATAACTTTACCGAGCGTACATTGAAGAGAATAGAATATTCGGTTATTTCATTCTTAAAATAGGGGCTGTGCTTTATTGATAAATGTTTCTAGAATTATTACTTCAGTAACATCCCTTTATTTTGAGGCTAATTAATCAGATTTGTACAAATTTCTGGAAACATTCAGCAAAGCGCTGCATCAACTTTTCTTTAAATTATTTGCTGCAGCATTTTTCTCGTCACTCAAAATTTCTTCCTTCTTTCTAAGCAATTCAAAAATGTTTTCTATCAGAGTTCTGCCTACTTGAAAACCCTGGCTTTTGTATTTCGGAGATGAACTGATATCGAGACTTTCTTTCAAATGCAGAGATTCTTCTGTCGATAAAGTATTCGGAAACGGTAAACGTTCCAAAAATGTTTCCCAAAATACCCGCCTTGAATTTGCATAAATAAATTTTAATAGGATGTAAAATATTTTCTTCTATTCACAAAACTTTCGATTCCGTTCACTCTCTGTTTATCTGTGGAAAGAACTGTAAAAGCAACATTCTATCTTCGATCCATATTGCCGAAGTATAGCTAGCGAAACTTTAACTTGGAATCACAGAGTGTTTTTTTAATTTACTTTTAAAGATTTTTCAACGAAAAAGAATTTTATCTTAACTCTGGTAGAAAATAAGTTCGTTATATTTCAAACTACGTATTTATAATGAACGATATCCTTGGTCCAAATAACTATTCATTTTACGCCATTTTAATTTGAAACATATAAACCAGATAATATTGAATCTCAGTTGGCATCTATATTATTCTTAGTAGTTGTACAGAGCTTTGCATGATCATATATATCGCTTACATGATATTCAGTATTTGGAAATGCTTAAGTAAGGGACATAAGCAGGTTGTTGAATAAAGCATAACTAGCAAGTGCAGCGACCATATCGATTTTCTCAGATGGCCTCCAGAGAGATCTTACACAACAAAAAAATATAGTATAACTACCCGTTTCATCTGCAACAGCTAGTCATTATTTTGACAATTTCAGAACTGTTGTAGAGATTTTTTCAAATGACAGTTTTGTTTAGTATAAGGGAATTTGTTACTTTGATCACTTAAATATCAAATTTTTACTATTTACTATTTATTTATACTAAGATTTAGAAAATTTAGAAATTAAATACATATATGTATGAGTGCACTTATATGTGTGTGCGTCTATATATATATATAAATTTTTCTAAGGCCCAGTAATCCAAACTGACTCTTAAATTGTTTTAATAAATTAAATTTGTACGAACACAAAATACATATATGTCGCAGCGCGCTCCAGCGCATACACTTTCTATTTGCAATGAAAACATCACGGGACATACACTCTGTCACAAAAAAATATATGCATCCAGGAGGAAACGAGCTACTATCACGAAACTTAACAGGTATGTAGTGTATGAGGAGATAAGCGAATGATTACAAATTCAGAAGAACAGACCGTTTTATTAAGAAGATATGGCATGAAAAAGGTTACAAATCAGTAAGTAGTAAATCCACCGTTGGCAGCTATACAAGCAGAAACACGGCGTGGCATCGAATCAATGAAGTCCCCTATGACCTTTTGCGGAAGATCATGCCATAATATTTGCAACTGGGCAGTAAATTCACCAATATTCCGGGACGGCTGCACTTGCCTTCCAAGCAAGTCCCAGACGTGCTCTATTGGCGAGAGGTTTGGTGACCTGGCAGGCCATGGGAGTACGTCATATCCTTGAAGACATTGTTGGGAGAGTCGCGCAGTATGTGGACGAGCATTGTCTTGCTGATAAATAGCACCTGGGCGACTTGATAGCATAGGCAGTACAACTGGTGTTAAAATCTCGTGCACGTAACTTAGTGCCGTCAAAGTGCGTTGGAGGACGATTAGAGGTGATCGTGTGTCCCAACAAATCGCTCCCCACACTGTCACATCTTGTGTAATCGCCGTATGCCTCTCGACAACAAATGCCGGATCGGACAGGTGGCCTGGCAGCCTCCACACGCGTATGCGCTGGTCATTAACCTTGAGAATGAATCCGGATTCATCACTGAAGATCACACACCTCCAGTCAGTCACACTCCAGCTTGCTCGAGGTAGGCAAAAATCCAGGCGACACTGCTTATGATGTGGGGTCAGTGGTAGGCGTCTTAATGGACGTCGGCTCCTTATACCTGCGTCAGCCAGTCGTATCCGAATGGTTTCCCTTGATACCACCGGATGTTTGGAAGGTCGTAAATGGCGTCGAACCGATTCCAGCGACGTTGTTGGTGCGGACGTAGCCGCTCTTATGATTGCGCGATCCTCGCGCGCATTTGTGTTCCTGGGACGCCCTGACCCTCCACGACGGTAGACTGTCCCTTCCGTGATCCATTGTTGCCAACACCGAGCAACTACCATATCGCTCCGACGGAGGTGGCGGCCGATACACCTGTTCGACCAACCTGCTTCTCTGAGGCCTACTATATGCCCCCTCTCAAAGTCCGACAATAGGTCGTACTGTCACCAGTTACGTCTCAGAGGCATCTTTAGTCACAATACCGTCCATCCAAGTCGACAGATTTGTTTGAATAACCCTATGGCAACCCCTTAAACTCTCCCAGCTGCGCATCTCATATTCACATATCGCGCTTACCCTTTTCTCATTGGTGTCGAAATTTTAATCATTTGCATACCTCTTACCAGAATACATTCATGCCAAGTTTCGTGATAGTAGCTCGATTTCTTCTGGGTGCATATATTTTTTGTGACAGGGTGTATTTTATAAACAACTCTTTACACGGGGAGTGGCTGACACGCCAATTTGTTTTTGGTAACAGAGTTCGCTTTTTAGGGCATGCAATCGGCATTTGGTAGCAGAGTTCGCACATCAGGGTATCTGGCACACTCTTCCCCTCAACCTGTGAACTACGTCCTCGGTAAGCTGGCTGTAAGTCGTGGAGGCTGGTTTGTTGCTATGTAACGACTGCATTCGTTACAGTTCTTGACATTTCAGTGATCCATTTACGTATACCGGTCCAGTAGTACCGTTTAGCTAGTTTAGTGAAAGTACCTTCGATACCGTAATTGCCAGCTGTCTGGACAGCATGATGATTTTTCAAGACTTGTTCTTGTTCCTGTATGGGGACAACTAGTTGAGTTTCTTCAGAGTCCGATTCGGGAGCATATCGATATAAAACTCTCTGGTTCAAAAGATAGCCACGCTCAGTCCAGTTGCCATAGTCTGTTCCCTTTTCAGTGGACTCTAAAGAGGTGATGAATTTCTTTAAATCATTATCTTTTAACTGCTCTTCTCGAATATCTTTAAGATATTTAGCAGGTACCACAATTGAAACAGCACAGAGTTCGCAAGTGTTTACACCATGACAACATACGGAACTAGATAGCACATCTGCCATAAAATTTGCTTTTCCAATTATATACTCCATCTTCAGGTTAAAAGTCTGGAGTTGTAGGTCCCGCCTTGCTAATCTACCCGAAGGGGACTTCAGGCTCAAAAGCCACTATAGTGGTTGGTGGTTTCAGGTAATGGTGATTTCTTGACATTCGATGTAACCTCGAAATTTGTTTAGGGCCCACAGAACAGCAAGAACTTCTCGTTCGGTAGTAGGATAATTTCGCTCAGCAGTTGTTAACAGTCAACTAGCATACTATATGGGATGCTTTTCTTCGCCTTTTCTCTGAAAAAGAAAGCTCCCAAGGCGTAATTTCTTGCATCTGTACAAAGTATGTATGGTTTCGAGGCATCACTGTTTCAAAAAAGGAGGTCTGGTTAAAAGTAGTTTCAAAGTTTGAAAAGAGTTCTCTTGCTCTGGTCCCCAAGACCATGTCCTGTTTTTCTTCATAAGATTACTAAGAAGTCTTGGCAATTTCTGAGAAGTCAGAAATTAATTGCCTGTATCACGAACACGTTTGGAGGAATGACGGTACTTCTTTTACGTTTAGCGATGTTTAGCGAAGGTAGTTGTCTCTTCCTATGGCTCAAAAACAATTTTAAAATCCTTCAAAAGTTTATTCAATTTCTGTCTTTGTTCCCTGTTTAAATGTCTCCCCTTTCCATCACGCAAAAGCAAATAATTTATTAATGCATCTCGTTTGGAATTTCTGCATCTTGTTTTGGAATTCCAGATGGTTTCCACAAAAAAAAATTTTCCTTGCGTTTATCATTAAAATACGAACCTTCCCACTAAATATCCAACGTAATACCAGCATTACGTAAAAAGTCTATACCAAGGAAGGTACGATTTCCTTTAGCCGATGGCAAGGCAATCAAGGCAGTCGGGACCATTTTCCCTTCTAACTTGATGTCCACACGAGCTGTTTAAACTTTAATATTAGCCTTATTTCCGTCAGCAAGGCACATGTTAAGGTACGTTGTTTCGAATATTGTTCCTTGTTCTCTCAACAAACGGTAAAGTGTTTCTCCGGCAATTTAGTGAGACGCCCCGGTATGAATGCATGCTACTCCTCACATTCCATCGACCGATATATTCATTAGCGTTGCTGTAGACGACTGTGTTGAATAGGCATATAGCTGCACATTGTCAAACTGAGCCGACTGGGTATCTATCAGTGGGAGAGAGAGTAGGAAATTTCGCTTTGATGTATCCTGAATTTCCACAACCATAACAGCTGAGTGGGGGACGATCATAGTAAAAGGTTCTTTTAGGTTTATCTCCTTGACTGGTTCTATGAAAATTAGACAGTTTCTTGGCAGTGTTTCCGAATTCGTTTGGTTTGTGTCACATCTTTGTATGGGTAACATATGGTTCTTTCTTCTTTACATTACTTCGAAGATTATCAAACATATCAAGCTTATCAGCCAATTGCTTAGGACAAATCAGAGTAGGCCACTCATCTAAGTAATGATCCTTAACTCCAGGTGGACATTTTTTTTTATTTGGTCAGCTAGCATCGAATCTTGAAGTTGCCTAAAAGAAGTCACGTTAATGTCTGCGAGACATCTTTCAAAATAACTTTTTAACTCAAAATAAAAATCTTTCCAGGTACGATCTGGATTCTTTCTGGGTGTGGCAAACAGCTGTCTAAACTTCTCAGAATTTAATTTGAACCGTTTGAGGAGAATATTTCTTATATGCTTATAGTCTTTAGCTCTATCTTTGTCTTCCCTTGCGACGATTTTTGCAATTTCACCATGAAGACTGCAGATAAGATGGGTCATCCACATTGATTCTGGTATATCTAGCATTTTGAACTACCTTTCAAATAAGATAGTTAACAGACCTATATCATCTTCATGTGGCTTGAATTTTGGTATTAACTGTCGTATTTTAAATTTCGACACTTCTGAGACTCGTTCAGGAGCAGAATTGCAGAGGATCTCTGAGTTTCAGTTTCGATACGTAATTTTTCAAACTCATAATTTTGCGGTCTTTCGTCTTCCTCACATTTTTCCTTTCTATTATTTATTATTCTTGTCAATAATTCCTTAGTAAATTTCTCATCGTATCGATCGCTCTGAAAAATCGTGACCCTAAATTTAATAACCTTAAAGTTGTCTGCTACAGTTAAATCAAGTACTAATGCTAAAACTCTCAAATCCTCGTTTTGTCCTTTTGCCAAATATGCCATTTTGTAAAACAATATCAGAAACGTCAATCAAATATACTTACATAAATACAAATTTTCAAATATATACTTTCAGTAAGATTTGCAATGAAATATATTTTCAATACTTCAAATCAAATACGTATATAAAATTATTTTAGCATTTTCAATTCCGTGATAAATATATTTATCTGTCTAATATTAGCTTTTAGATCAGCATATAAAGCTATGAAACTATTCATAAAATAACAGTTTCAGGTAGTATCAGACTGGTATGTTTATTTCCATATAAAGTCGGGATCGACCAATACCACTTGTATAGTCACGTTTGGTTTGGTTTACAGCACTACGTTATTTTTTGCTACACGAGGGCTAATTCGACCAGGACCTACTGCTTAAAGCCGATTTCGAAAGGCTACAAACATCCATGTCAAGAGTGGAACTTGAACCCACAGACTCTGGTACCAAATACCAGTGCCCTAACCATTCGGCTATCGTCCGGCTCAGTCAGGATTGACTATTCAGTTTTATACACTAGCAAGGGTTTGCCGTTTAAATTCTACATATACATACAGTCCTAACTGATTCTGTTAATAAAAATTAACAGAATTATGTTAATAGCAAAGTACTGATAAGAAAATTAAGCAAATGTGTTATCTGATCAGGTTTTTTTTATTATCAGTTCACTGTATGAAAATATTTAATTTCAAGAATTTCTGTTGTCCTGATATTCTCTATAACATCTCGCAAAATTGGATTTAATCCTTGTAATGGAATTTTTCCCGAAATAAACATTAAACGAAGCATATAATCCAGGAAATGTTGTTTTAAATATCATTACAGATGAATACGTACCTTCTACTTTCAATATGCTACTATTTCGGTTGTTCCTGCAACTTTGCGAAAAATATTGTCTCACTCTAACAACCAAGCCTTTTATACAATCATGTATATTAAGGAATGTGTCTGTTTTCTGTTGCTGTATAGTTAAAACTCTAAATATGATTTGACAACTGCCTGCGATTATTACAACTATTTCAGTTGTTGAAAATGTCTTTATGTTAGAAAACAATGCTCAGATTGTACAAAAGCTGACGGGCAATTGTACTTCTCAAGGTTTCATGAGATTCTTCGAGCTCGTGAGATTGCTCAAGCATCTTCTCAGATAGTTATTAATTTTTCTAGTTTTCATTGACTTATAAAAGCATAGTTTATTTCTCGTAAGCAAATAAACGGACTCAACAAACATATTTCTGTAAACCTCATAAAAGGTTATCGATTCGAATTTTTGACCAACGTTTAATCATGTTATAGCAGTAGTTCCGTTTACTTAGCGTTCACGTCTTTACCACTTTTTCGGCCGATTTCTTGCCAAATCCGGCAATCTTTGAATTCTGATTTCGTTTTAAGAATGATCAATAGATGGCGTATCGGCGTCAAACTATCACCAAGATTTAATGCAACCTTGAGAAAGTGCCTAATAGTAACCAAGCAATGGTAAATCGGCCCATCTTTGATTGTGCAAGCAAAAAATTTGTATTTGATAGTATAATAAAGATTAACCAACTAGCCAACTACTTGAACTTCTAAAGCTCAGTAAAAATGATGTTTACAAATCTAGGTTATATCAGAAACAGGCGCCTCTAACCAACAAATAGCTATATATATATATATGGCAGATATATATATATATATATATATATATATATATATATATATATGGCAAATAGATTTTCAAGTGTATGATTGAAATGCGAAGCAGTGTAATAACGAAGAAATTATTTTTTGCCAAACTTATTAAATTATTAATTTGATATTTTTAATTAATATTGTTTTATCAAATTATTATTTTCTCTAATCACACTGTGAGAAATGCCATTAAAAAATCAGATTTTATCACATCATCAAAATAAATCAATTTGCAGAATACTACCCACAAGGTTAAAGGATCCTAATTCAACTCCCAGTCTTCGCACAAGGGTGCTAAAGAGGCGAAAAAGTTATGATGGACCGTAAATCAATACGTCTGAAATTCTATTGTGGGAAACACATTCAGCTTTGTTGTAAAACAAGATTAACAGGATAAATAAAATCATGTAAGTCCAACACCCTGTTTCTTTCGCCACGAAAAGAAAGCAAAAATGTGAGAAGTGGATTTAAAAAATGATAATTTCTAACGCCATGATATGTTAAACTGGCCTCGAAGTTAGGGGATCCCGCTTCAGTCCACGGTTTTTAGCTCAAATACGTTACAAGTGACGCCTGGCGATTAGAAAATATTATGAGTCGTTAATTAAGGCATGAAAAAAAATCATAGGGAAAAATGTTTAGCTCTGTTAAAAAACATAATAAATATAAATCTTAAAATATATAAGGCCAAAATTTTGTATATTTCACCTCGTAAATTAAGCGACAATATGTGATGAAAGGCATCCACAATGAGATTTCCTCGCATTGCGATGTTAACTTAACTTGGTCTCAAGATAAAGGCATTTTGGGTCAATACCCTGTCCTAAGAAAATTTTTATGAAGGCTTTTAAAAAATGTAAGACGCAACTTAGAGTACCTAATCACAGTATTTTCTTCAAGCTTATGATACATTTAAACCGTTTATTATTTTAATTCTTTGAGTACGTATTTTTAAAATTTCAAATTCAATTGTTTTCTAATTTAATACATTACGCATCACTAAAATCATTTGCTAATAAACGCAGAAAAATTGAAACAAAATTAAAAAAGGGTTAATGTCTTATTTATGTCTTAAATACATATTTACTCCACCCCCCACCCCCCGACATCTATAATTTTTTCTCTAATGAAACAATAATAACTATGTCCTTTTTCGAAAATATTAGTTAAATGAAATTAAAATTTTAAAAAAGGATATGAAGTGCCAAAACCTGACTCAATTTCCTGTTCAATTGTGCTTAAAAAAGATTAAGGATATTGTAGGTGATGAAACAAAAGAGATTTTCCTCATCTTCCTCTGCCCAAATCTTCAATTTTTTGATATCATCATTTATTGATAATATCAATAAATATTATCAATAAATAATGAATAAGAGCCATTTTCCAAAAACATGACATATTTTCTAAGACATGCTGCGATGAGCTGTCCTTTTTTATTCGTGTGAAATGTAAGAGGGATATATTGTATGTTCCTCTCGGAAAACAGCGAGCTATGCTACTTGCATGTATTTTTGTAAATACATTTTGATTATCCTTTTCAAGAAACTTTATTGTAAAACTGTAATGTATTGTAAAACTTTTTTTAACATTACATGAAATTTTTTAACTGATACTGAAATTGTAAGACTACACTACACTGCTGGCCACCCAAATTGCAACACCAAGAAAGACAAGAGATATCACAACAAAATTTATTTTGTAGATAACATGTTGACCAAGTATCAAATGATTGAATTTATAGACTTCTGTGAAGTGTGGTTCCTGCCAAAATCAGTAGCCAGAGTAGCCGCCATTGTTGGAGATCACCGCTGCCACACGCCTCAGCATTGATTCAAAGAGACTTTGGATGAGTTCTTGGGGTACAGCAGACCAAGCAGCTTCCACACGTTGCCAAAGTTGATCTGCTGTGGCAGCTGGGGATGGAATCTGGGTTAATCGTAGAGCAACCATGGACCACGTGTTTTCTATCGGCGATAGATCCGGAGAGCGAGGCGGCCAGGGAAGCAATTCAATCTGGCGATTGACGAAGAACCGTTGGACAATGCGTGCCACGTGTGGTCGCGCATTATCCTGTTGAAATATGGCTGTGGGCAAGCCCTGAAGGTAAGGAAGGACAACTGGCTCCAACACCTCGGAGATGTAGCGCTGGCTGTTTAAAGTACCGGCAATGCGTACTAGAGGTGGGCGAGAGTGATATCCAATACCGCCCCATACCATAATACGCGGTGCAGGACCAGTGTGGCGGTGCATAACGTAGCTGTTCAGCATCCTCTCTTCACGGTGTCTCCAGACTCGAATGCGACCATCGTTGTGTTGCAGACAGAAGCGTGACTCGTCAGTAAAGACAATTTCATTCCATTCTGCCGTCCACATTCTTCTGTCATCGCACCATTGGCGGCGGAGACGTCTGTGGTTCTGCGTCAAGGGTAGACAAAGCAATGGACGTCTTGCGGACAGACCACTCTGCTGTAAACGGCGTCGAATGGTACGCGCAGACACTGGATGATGCGTTACAGACTGCATGTGCTGTGCTCTGGTTCGTGATGTGACTGAGCGATCCGTCACTGCCATGCGCACAATTTGCCTGTCATCACGTGAAGTGGTGCGCTCGAACACGCCGGTCCATCGTACCCTCCTGCATCCAACGATCACATATCCGCAATACAGTTGTTTGGTTTCGTCCAACACGACTACCGATTTCCCTGAAAGATAATCCACAATCTCGCTAGGCCACTATCCCTCCTCTGTCGAACTCGGATGCTTGATCAAAAGATGATCGCTGTTTTCGACGAGGCATAATTGATCGTTTTTTTTAAAAAAACCACAAGAAAAACACAATTGCCGAACTTGAAATCGTCGAAATCTCCAAGCCTTAAATAGCGCTTTGAAGTGTCGCCACAGGCGCGCGTGATGTTTGTCTGCGCTGAAATTCTAATCATTTGCATATCTCACCTCCGCTAATGCATGTTGTAAATTGCATGTTATTTGCATGTTTCCTTCAGGGTGTTGCATTTACAGTGGCCAGCAGTGTATTTTCGTTTTCAATATTTTTGCTATCAATAATTAAATTTCCTTAGCATGCAAACAATGAAAAGAGATTTTAAATATGACAGTTTAGCTTAAAGGGAGTGGACATAAAGGGATATTAAGAAGTGCAATAACAACCATTTTTTAATACTTCCAATAAGTATCTTTTCCTCTTATTTCCATGTTTTTATTAACTCGCTTTCTTGATTGCTTGTATGTGTGTTTGTGTGTTTCTCTATTACAAATCTTGCAATCGATTTTTTACTAACTTCTCGACTAGGTAGACATTTGAAACTTTTAGAATAGCTCAGAACACGATGACAATGCATTTTTTTATACTTTTAGCCATCTTTAAGCAGAATTGGATTAACTTTCAGTTATTTTCAGTTAATTTTATTTTGTTGACTGGTGCAGCCATCGATCGTCCGGAACGGGAACGAAAAGTTAAACGCAAGTTTACTTCCAATTAAGTTCAATTTCTTTCAAGTTGATGGGATAATTCATCAAAAAAATTTTTAAAGTATTTATTAATTCATAGAATTGTCAAGTTTATATGATTCAACAGAAAATTTAAAATCATGGCACATAAAAAGTTCTTTTGATCTTGTAATTATTTAGCCACTTTAACCCTCAAATGGTACAGTCGGGGTCGGATCCGACCCAAGGGTGCGTCTTCCCCCTCCCGTACTCCCCCCTCTCATTGCATGAGATCGAGTTGATCACAAGTAACCCTTACAGATGGACCTACTAGACCACCGTACTAGATATAGGAATAACTAAATACGAGTGTTCTTTGTCGAAAAACGTTATTCATAATCACTAGACATATTTAAAAAAAAATTTATTTTATATATTTTAACTTTTTTTTCGATTTTGAAGGCCAAAAATGTCCGTATAGATTATTTTTTACATTTTTGTGCTCAGAAAGATGGTTTCACTAACTTCTAAAAATAGGTAGACTAAATTAAATATTTGACCTCATTTAAACAACATTCTATGTAAATGCCAAAGAGATTTTCTTTGATTAGCAAAATTAATATTCGTTGGTCATTTTTTCTACAAAAACGGTTTTAATTCGTGTAAAATATTATCAATAAATGTTACTATACAACAAAAATGCTTATTGTGTACTTGTTTCTACCAAAAACTTCATTAAAAAAGAGATCGGGTAGGATCCGACCCAACCGTACCATCTATTTCTTCTCAAACCACTGTACCGTTTGAAGGTAATACATTAGTTTTCCTAAATCTCTATGTTAGTATTATATATGTCATGCTCAATGAAGTTAATTTAGGGTGGTTTGTCCTTTTCTCTTTTAGTATGATGGGGCAGAAAACTAAAGAGTAATAATTACAAGATAAAAAGAACTTTTTATATACCATGTTTTTAAATTTTCTGTTGAATCATATAAACTTGACAATTCTATGTATTAATAAATGCTTTTTTAAAATTTTTACGATGAATTATCCCATGAACTTGGAAGAAAATGAATTTAATTGGAAGTTAACTTACATATAACTTTTCGTTCTCGTTTCGGCCAACAGACGGCTACACCAGTCAACAAAACGTTTCGGCTAATAGATCACTGCACCTGTCTACAAAAAAAAATTAACTGAAAATAACTGAAAATTAATTTAATTCTGCTTATAGATGGCTAAAAGTATTAAAAAATATGCATTGTCATCGTTTTCTGAGCTATTCTAAAAGTTTCAAATGTATATCTAGTCGGGAAATTAGTTAAAAATCGATTGCATGATTTGTACTTGACAAACACACAAACAAGAAAGCAAGTTAATAAAAACATGGTAAAAATGTAGCTGTGGAAGTCTCGTTTCTTTTCTTTATCAATTTTACGTTTTTTTTTATTGGACAATAACAAACAAGAATTCCACTCTCCATCGTTGTTCTTTATTAATGGTTCATATATATATATATATATATATATATATATATATATATATATATATATATATATATAATTTAAATTCCCGTTCCTAAATCCAATCCCCAGTAATAATAATTTATCGCCTTAAAACCTTTAGCCACAGAACTTCCCATGAATCGCATGCCTTTGCATTTCTACACGTCTATGCGTCGGAGTCAGGAGTGCGTTAGCATCGCGATCCCCAAAATCTGCTGACCCTACAAATAATAGTCACATGCGTACCTCGCCCTCGCGTTTAATGTTCAAAGGTGATATAACTTCCGAGCCGTTCTTCTGGAACGGATGGATGTACTTTTGTCGGTCCAATAAACGGTTCGACACGACTGCTTCCAAATTTAATTTTTATTCCTTTCAGTCTGAGTCTAGCTCCAGCCATGTAAATATGAGCTAGTTTTTCCTTTCAGGTTATAATTTAAGGACGTGACGTAATGGGTATATTACATATATATATATATATATATATATATATATATATGTGTGTGTGTGTGTGCATATATATATATATATATATATACATACATATATATATATATATATATATATATATATATATATATATATATATATATATATATATACTAGCTGAAAACCCGCACTTCGCTACGGAGTACATTCAAATTAAATACAACGGTCAATGTATGCAATTAATGCCAAAATAAATAAATATATATATATATATATATATGTGTGTGTGTGTGTGTGTGTGTGTATGTATAAATATGTGTATAATAAATACGACGATCAATGTATACATTTGATGTAAAAATATATATATATACATTTATAATAAAATCGTAAGAGATATTTTTATAGACAAAATAATGTAGAAGAAAATATTCAAATTAAATGCAATAGGACATACTAAAGAATATAGTACAGTTAATATAATACGGTTTAAGGAACATAATATCTTTTATTGTATTTTAATATTTTTTTTGGATAATGTCCAATCGTCTGCCGCATTAGCAAGAAAAAAAGATATTTTTTTCGCCTATTTAGTTGTTATACACGTGACGATAAATTTATTTAAAGTACCAGAAAAAGAAATCATATGATCAGCATTTAATAAATCAAATTTTAAAAATTAATCTTTAAAAATTCACCAAAAATCAGAAAATGGAGGTAAAGATTCGAAAATGGAGGTAAAGATTCGAAATGGAGGTAAAGATTCGATCTCATTTTAAAGGAATTATGATCTTTCTCGTGATACAAATTTTACTACCCTCAAATTATTATTTTAAATGCAAACTTTAAAGAATGTTACAAAAACAGCTTAAAAATTTAATTTAAAAAATCTAAGAAGAATTTTTCAAAAATCTTTCTTAGTGCACCCCTACACTATAAGAAGAATCGCCATGTAAAATTTCAGCCCTTTAGGTCCAGCGGTTTGGTCTGTGCGTTGTATGTCAGTCAGTGAGTCAGTCAGTTACGGAACTGTTATATATATATATATATATATATATATACACAAAATGGGTGTGCATATCTGCATTTAGTGTTCTCTTATTTTATTTTAATCAAAGATAAAATATACTGTTTCCTGAAGTACTCTAAACAAAACCCGGACAGTAGAAAAGGCCTTTATAGTATTTTATTCTTTTCTTCGTGTTTTGGAGTCCCCAAAAATCCCGGATAAGTAAATCATGGGATCTAACAGCTATATCCACATGAATCTTCGACAATTTTTAGACGGCTGGCTTTTATTCCCATTTTCAAAAGCATACTGAATCCTAGTTATCGGAGGGAATATTTTCCATTTTGCGGGTTTCCCTGAATCTCAAAAGAAAAAGATTTATAAATGTCAATATCAGTCATTAATACAGGACTACAGAAGCCTATTTCCAGAAGGGAAAAAAGGAAAATCCATGTCCATTTTATAATTATTTAGTGTATTTTAATCCCTAAACATAGTTTATTGAAAACCATGACATGGTAATTTTTATGAATATTTGGATTATCAGTGCCATCTAGTTTTCCGTGCGCTCCCCATTCATTTGTAAGCATGGATAATCTGGTTTTGAGAACAGAAAATCGCATTATTGTCAAAAATTCTTATTGATTTAATCAGATTATGTAAGATTATGAATATTTTTAAATCTGATACATAAATGTATTTAACTTAAGAAATTAAATACATATATGTATGAGTGTACTTATATGTGTGTGCATATATATATATATATATATATATAAGGGGATTTTTATTAAACTGACAATACTTAGAGTCATCTGTAGCGCGATCTATCCACAAAAATTGCGAATTCCACAAATATTGATATAGGGACTTATAACGACATGGGAAAGTGTTTCCTTGAAAATAAAATTAGTTCCAAAAGTCACAGATAAGGGAAGATATGGTGCTGTTGTTGTCGGCACACCCGAGACTTTGCATAAAAGGCAAGTAAAACATAAAAATGCAAATTCAGGATTTCGTAGTCGACAGCAGTGCCAGTGTTTTGACCTCTAAAGGTGCGGAATCTGTTGCACCATCACTTTACAAATGAAAGGGTCATCAGTCGCTTTTTTCCTCTTGCGTGGCCACCTCGCTCTCCAGACCTAACCCATGAGATATCATTCTGTGGAGTCATTTAAAATCTAATGTGTATCTTGGTGGATTCTCGGACTTGGCGGCCCTAAAGGACAATATATCCCGCATTGTGATTAACATTCCTGGTGACATGTTACGCTTGGCTGTTGAGAACGTAGTTTCCACAATGCAATGTGTCGTCCACCAGGATGGTGGTCACATTGAAAGAGGGAGAAGATAATTTGTTGCATAAAGCGGTGTTGCAGTGAAATTTCTTTGTTATTCAAGTGTATGCTTATTACAATTTTTTCGGCATTCATCCCTTATCTTCGTAGCTCGAATTACTAGCGTTGCTGTCGACTATATAGTCATAAATTTGCACTTTTAAGTTTTACTAGTTTTTTTAGCCTGATTCTCGGTGCGCCGACAACAACAGTGCCATATCTTCCCCTGTTGGTGACTTTTGGAACTATTTTTCCCCCGGAAACTCTTTTCCAAGTCGTCCTTTATCCCCTATCAATTTTGGTGAAATTGGGTTTGATAGATCGCGCTACAGATGGCTCTGAGTAGTGTCAGTAATATATATAATATATGTCATAATATATATATATATATATATATATATATATATATATATATATATATATATATATATATATATACAAGATAGTAAATGATATTTATGTATAAATGCTGTACCTTAAATTTATACCTTCAAAAAATATTAAGACATTTAAATAATTTTAAGAAATTGAAACTTCATGTTATGAAAATGAGCTTTTATCGGTCAAAGTAAAAGGTAACTTAAACTACAGCTCTCTTAAAATGTCACTTTGTTTTAGTTATAAATTATTTCAAACATCAAATTAAATATACCGGGTAAGTTTCCATAGAATACTTCTAATAAACTTACATACACTGCGCATGCGCGCAGTGTATGTAAGAACATGCGCGCAGTGTATGTGGTATGTAAGAACATGCATATATTATGAAACAAATTTAATTTCAACGAGCTTTTCAGCATTTTTCAAATTATAACATTTAAGTCAGCTGAAAAATGAGTGATGCATAAAATTATTTTGCGACATATGGGGTAAAAGTGTCATACTTATATAAGTCTTAGAAAATTAGAATTTAAATTACAAACGAGACATTACAAAATCATGAGAACAATGTGAGATTCCTCAGATCTCATAAAATATTTAATATTTATGAAAAATGTATGATTTTACTAATCAAGTCAGTCTTATCTTAACGACATGAATTCTGGTACGCATCTGAGGTATTCTGAATAAATTATCTTGCCTATTTTAATTAGGAGATGCTCAGGGGACACATTTATGTGGTTAGAGATGTTGGTCAGCCAAATTTCGCAGATAGAAAGATTATATGGGAAACTCAAAGTCCTGAAGTCTATGGGGGAGGAAAATTAGATCTGACATAAACATTCTAATAAGGTACTGAATCTTGGTTTCAAGCTTTTGGTAAGACAGAATATTCCCGAGAGATTTTTGATTAGGAAATATTCCGACATACCGTAGATTGTCCAGGGTCAAACATAAACCTAAAGTGCTAAAGCAAATCAAAGAAAATTTAAGTATATAAATAAATAAGTAGTAAATAATGAGGGGCTACGATTAAATAAAAAAGTGCTTCCTGAGAAATAAGGAGATTAAAGATAGAAGTTCAAAATGCCAATCTGAAATTATAAACTACATATATTGCAAAAGAATTTACCGAAATGAATTCCAAGCCTCTATTCACAACCATTTTCCAAGTTTCAAATTTAAACGATTCAATACTTTATCTGAAAAAGTTTTGCACAAACTATTGCAAAAGAATGCATAAAAAATGACCAAGATTGATCTCGAGCGCCCTTTTTGAAGTTCTTGACAAAGATGTCAGTTCCTGTGGGAAAACCACTTAAAAGATGTCACCTTTATTACTTTGAACAAATTCCTTACAAATTTAACAAACTTCCTTTGAGATAAAAAGTTCCTTTTTTGTAATCTTGATCTCAAACCCCTCTAGGGTGCAATTGCCAGATTTTAACGTCCTTCATCTTTATCATCACATCAAAGGAAAAGCAATAAAAAAGTTTTTTACCCTGAAATTAGATAAAATTCAACGCTATAGATAATCTTTTATGTCTTAGATAATCTTTTATGTACAAAAGTTAATTGAGCTGTAAATGAATACAGTTCCTTTATTTGTGTCATTAGTCAAATCGTGGGTATAATATCTCAGTCTAGAAACGGTTTGTTTGCATTGATTTATAACAAACTTTATTACTCAAAACAATCATAAAAGAGGGAAATAGGAACAACATCCCTTGTGAGCCTTTGGTATTTCAAAACAAATTCATTAAACTTTATATAAAAAACAATTTTGTTGCATTTTTTTTTCACTTATCACCCTTAAAAAATTTAATTAGTTAATTAAATGTTAAATTTGGAATCAGGGTTAAAATCTTAACACAGGAAGTTATAAATCATCCTTTGTTAGTTTTGATTCAGTGAAGTTTGCATCACCACTGGATGGTAAAATCGGAAATTTGTTTTGTCACCTCTTTGAAAGTAAAGTATATCTACATATGAAATTACTGGTTCTCATCTTTAATGTCTTCTTATGTGGGTTTTTTTTTAAGTCTTTAACCCTTCAACGGGCGCGCCAATTTTTGAAACACCAGCAGGCACGCGTGGCACAAAGTGCAACGTCTCTTTAGACATTGATTATTCCTTATGTAATGAACTTGTTTTTCCAATGAAAATAATAATTCTGCGTTTTATGACAAGATATAAAATGTTGATAATATTGAGATATATTTATAATTAAAGGCCAGATAATGCATATACGATCGCCTTATTTCAAAACTGTCCTTTTTATTGGATCTAAGGACAACTTGCGAATTGATTACTATGTATGTCCAAAAACCTAAAAAATAATGAGATTGTCCATCTTCGTGATATGTCGGATACCCTGTAATAGCTGCACATTTTATCGACTACATCAACTCCTGCTTTTGTCGTATTGTAATTCAGTATAATCGCTGGTTTACCACGGTTAAATCACGACTAAAAATTAATGGTAATTAATACAAGGATCAGAAAATCAGACCTGCATTAGAAAGTGTGTAGTTTGTGATAACATACAAATTTTATATATTTGTATGTTTAATAAATTGAAACTGCTTAGAACATTCAAGCCTTACATGTAAAGACAAACCATTCAAAATTACGAAACTGTTGCACTTTGCACACGGGCGCCCCCGCTAAAGGGTTAAGGAGGAAAAACTGGTTGTTGAGTATTACTTTGAAGACGTATGTCTCTTGCATGTTCAGGATTGCTTAAAATCCTGCTATGTCTTTGTCTTGCCTTGTCTTAAAACTTAAACAGAAAAGTAAAAGCATGATAAAATTGAAAACATTCCAAATTTTTGCTTAAGCTGTCTTAAAGTGACTTAAAAGGCAGTTATATCTCCAATTTGGCCTTTCCATAAACATACTTCAAAATTCTTCATCTTACCACCAATATTAGAATGATCTCGCTAAAAAGACGACTTTTTGTTCCGGAGGTTGTAGTGATAAAGAAAACCCAGGGGCAATTTCTAAGTCCTCACACGCACACACACTTTTAAGAAGAACAGATGTTAAAGGCTTCTTGATGTAGCATGAGTCTGATGCCCAATTTATGAGTCTCGCCCCAGTCTCCCTCTTCATTCCCTTTCTTCTTCAACTACGATTCTGCATGTTAGTTTACATCAAATTTTATGGATCTTCTTTTTTTTATTTAATACTAGCTGAATATCCGTGCTTCGCTACGGAGTACATTCAAATTAAATACAACGGTCAATGTATGTAATTAATGCCAAAATAAATAAACAAATAAATGAATTTATAATAAAAGCAATGGTCAATGTATGCAATTAATGCCAAAAAAATATTTATAAAAAACGGATATTTTTATAGACAAAATAATGTAGAAGAAAATATTCAAACTAAATACAAGAATCAATATATGCAGTTAATTTGTATGTTTAATATCCATAAAACATACTAATTTGAGTTAAATTCTTAAAAAACTTCCATCTCAATTAGTCTAGTGGTTAAATTTTATCTTTTACCGTATTTTAATATTTTATCGTCAATTTATTCCGTTGTTATGCACGTGGTGGAAAATTAATTTACAGTATCACAAAAAGAAAACAAATCTCGTGATCAGTATTTAATAAATTAAATTCCAAAATCTAATCTTTAAAAATTCACCAAAAATCATAAAATGGAGGTAAAGATTCAAAAAAGATTTTATTTTAAAGGAATTTTTATGATCTTTCTTATGATATAAATTTTATAATCCTCAAATTATTATTTTCAATGCAAACTTAAAAAAAGTCACAAAAACAGCTAAAAAAATTTAATTTTAAAAAATCCAAGAAGAATTTTTCAAAAATCTTTCTTAGTGCACCCCTTCACTATAAGAAGAATCGCCATGCAAAATTTCAGCCCTTAGACCCAGCGGTTTGGTCTGTGCGTTATCTGTCAGTCAGTCACGGAACTGTTAGATATATATATATATATATATATATATAGAGAGAGAGAGAGAGAGAGATAGAAAGTTAGATAGATAGATAGATAGATAGATAGATAGAAAGAAAAGTCAGTTTCTACCAAATCCTTAACTACGTAGTAATCCTTTGCATTCAATAACAATATACCTAAGAGAAAAATGAATAAATGACTAAGTTTAATATCTTTAGTTTTACAGATGAAAAATTTTTTAATTGTTTAAAAATTTTTGAATAAAAAACACATATGGAATTAAGATTATAAATATCATGATTATTATGTAAGTAAATTATTTTGATCCCGTAATGTGAGCAATTCAGTAATTAACTGTCATGGTGTAAAAAAATATGAGGATGCTTTTTGAGGAAAAATAGATCTCATTCCTGACTGAAAAGATTAGATCATTTGACTCGTTTCTGCTTAAAAATAACATGCCTATAAATACAAGTGATCCCTTAACTGTGTTCCGAATTGAGAGAATTTAGAGTTAATAAAGAGAAACCCAGTCTTGAGGAGAGTATCATTTCAGAGGGCGGATAGTCCTAAAAATTGACTGAAAGGGAATTCCTGCCCATGTCAGTTTATTTTTTCCTATTGGAATATATGACAGTAGTTCCTCAAAACTCATATTATATTGTGAAAACCTAGGAATAAATATCCTTCTCTCGTGGAAAGAAATCTCTGAATATCATTATGCTAATGCTTGGAGTTCATATATTAACTAATTGGAGAATATTGCGTATCACTTGTACCATGACTTTATCAGCCTTCGTTTACCTTGGTTGGTAGAAAACGCAACGACCATCTTTTCACATACGAGGGCTAAACTTATTAGAGCCTACAGATTAAATTTGATTCCGACCGGCTATAAGCACTTGTCTCTCGCAGCAATCTAAGACTCTAGTTTCGAAGAATTGAACCCTGTCATCGTCTGGACTTTTAAGGTGGTTGAAATAATGTATCAGTAACTGACAATCCTAGTTTTTCGACATATATTATCTTTGTCAATACATCGTGTTATCGTATGAGATATAACACTGGGACATCAAATGTAGGTAACTATTGAAATTTTTCTATGGCTCGTTTTATAAATTTTCCATGTCATAGAACAACCGCAAATACCACGAAACTTTTACTTTGATATTCACTTGCAGTATCTTACCATTTATCGGGATGCAAATTGTCAGGTTACAGTTTTCATTAAAGGGGCGTATCTTCAGAATAACTTCAAAAAGAAGACATTTCCCTCGGTGATCTCCAAAATATTTAATTATTTTGAGGGACTCCCATCTTGAACAACTTTTCTGTATTTATGACCTTGTTAGGGACCAAAGGTTAGATTCTTTGACGAAGAATCGCAAGTACCTCAGAGTAAGACATGAACTGCAGTTCTCTGAGTCGTATCAGGGTGCATTTTATCTTATACTAACATAATCTTATACATCCTTTTGAAAAAAGGTCCTCCTTGAAACTCACATTTGTACTAGATATATAACCTCTGAAAAAGTCATGCTATAAGTTATCAATATCAAAATTACAAAACTACTGATATTTTTTAAGGAACAGAGGACATAACTGACGTAGTCAAGGATTTGAACTCAGGCATATTCGACATAACTCTAAACACAATATTATGTATGCGGCTTATTTAGAAAAGGACTTGTAATGATTTTATTGAAAATATCTACTTTTAAAGTTTTTACGGTTTAAACTAAAATATTTGAAAGATTATCTGAACTCTTAAAATTTCAAATTTCTTTTCAGGAATATTTTATTATTCTGATTCATTGTCTACACTAGCATTTAGTTGTAAACAAAAGGCAATGTAAATTTATTTATTTTTTCTTGAGAATTATGTTGGCAACTCAAGTGAAATCGTCGCGAAAACTTTCACATTTTAGCTAAATTTCCGTTTATAAAATTTTTTTTGTAATTTGTAGTTTTTTACTTTGTTTTTTCGATCCATTTGTAAAAAATAACTTTATAGTTTTAAAAAAACTGCAAAAGTAGAAAAACGTGGTAAGGCACCTTAAGAGCAAGGGATAAAAGATTTAAATCCTACCTGAAATAACTGTCCTACCTGAAATAAAGGATTTAAAGATGTCTTTTCGGAACGTACCATGGGTTTGTGATGGGAAAAAGATGTTTTTTTTAATAAATACAGATTTTACAAAAGCCTCAAGAAAATGCCAATGGGATATTGGAAACACTTTTAGCTTCCGGGGAAATTCTTTTCTTCAAGCGACAAAATCTTGTGAAATTCACCTACCGCCCAGAATAATAGTGTGGATTCTGCCCTCACGAGTGTCTGTTTAAGAAAAAATTGCTGGAGTAAAAGAGTCAAATAGAATTTGCTCCATGCATGTCTCATGGGAGGGGAATGCCTAAATCTCTGGAAATCGAGAAAAAAATGAAAACAAAAACCGTTTGAGAGAGTAGGCGGCCACTTTGGTTTTTTGTTTTCCCTGTGCATCGATCCACAATGCAGACTGGAATATCGATTACAATATATCCAACTTTTTCCTTAATATATATTTTGAGATATTGCTCACAATTGGCTCTTCGCCTGCTGTGAAATTGCAGTGAGATATGTTTTGGGTAATTAATGTGGCAGTCTAAAGGGAGGAGAAAATATTTTTAAAAATATTCTTAGTACACTTTATTATTTTAATGCGATTTTGTTTCAAATTTCATCTTGTTTGTTTTGAATTTTAAATTTGTGGTAATTCAAACTACCTCTCCCCTAATAAAAATACAGCATCGCGGAGTTAAAATTTTATTCTGAAGTCTAATTTAGACTTTTATTTAAATGCTGTTTTATTCTGCATTTACATTTCTTCGACGCCGGCGCTAGGGAAAAAATCTTACCCGGTTTCAAGATTTTCTGCCCCTGCAACTTACAGTCCCTGGGGGTTCTTTCCCCCTCTTTCTCCCTGTCTAGTCGGAACAGGGTTTTTTCTTTTTTTAATTTTAGTTAGAACTTAATTTTTCATACATTTGTATTTTTTTTTTACATTGTCATATTTCAAAGTCGAGAACTTTGTAGTACAAATCTTCAAGATAGACTTTTAATGAAAAGGGACGTTTTCAGTTTTATGTGAATTTTAATGAATACAGTAATGGCTTATTTGATGTCATACGCTGTTGATTTCAGTTCTCTCAACACTTTTATGTTCTTGACATCTGGTTGTAATATAACTATTTCTTTGAATTTACCGTCGAATCTAAGAACATCCATAGTGATTGATAATAAAGATTGATAATACACTCATGTTAGGAATATCTGCTTAGCAGCCATGATAAAAAATTGATATCATGTTTTTTTTATTTCCAATTACGGGTACGAAAGACAATTCTTAAACCAAACAACAAAACAAGGAAACAAAATAACAAAAGGCAACAGAAGAAAGTCTATGGACCCATTCGGTCCCTTTCCTCCCAGTAGCGTTCCTACAAAGTTGTGGCTTTGAGCGCAGGGCAGCGCCGAAGGTGAGTACAGTCCATAAGTTCCTGAAGGTTGCAGAGCTTTCAGTATGGATCATCAAGTATATTTATGAGATGTAAGTGTCTAGCAATGCAGTCAGGACCAGTATCGAGGCAAAATTCCGCTACGGCTTTTATCCTATGCCAGTCAGAAATATTTGAAATATTTTTCCACCAGGATTTCTGGGAATTCCTATCTGAGAGCGTTTTCCAAGTTATTCCTAAAAATTGATTTAATGATTGACTTTACATTATGAAAAGGGATTTTATCATTAGAAGTTTGAGTGATCGCTACCCCTTTTTTAGCCAGCAGGTCAGCTTTTTCATTATCCTCTATACCGCAGTGGGCTGGGATCCACTGAAGGCAAATAGTCTTATTTTTGTGAGACGGAGACCTTAGGAGAGATTGGCAATTCCTAATGTCTACAGAATATGGAGACCCAGTAGAATTAGGTGCCTACAAGGCGGCTCTCAAGTCGGACAAAAAGACCACTCATGAAAACTGTTTTAAGTTTGAAAGTAAAGACGTCAATATCATAAGTACTCAAGGTTTACTGCAGCTCTGACCTCTTGGATTGGGACATACCACCGGCAACCCACTGTAAGACTCGAAAAGAATTCCAAGAACTCATTTGAAGCTTGGACCGCATGCCAAAAAGTTATAAATCAATTAGCTGCAAAGTTTTACCAAGGTGCACCACGAGGAGGTGGATCTACGTTGCAACCTTTGATATCATGTAAGTTATAAAAAAAAATGTGTCGTTTAATGAAGAGTTTTCCAACGACCACCTTGGGTATCGTGTGATGCTTTAAGAAGACATAAGAAGGTTAAAAATATTTAAATTTTGAATATTAAAAGGAAATGAATAAAGAAATAAAAAATAGAGAAAACCAGAAATATGTTTCAGAAATAATAAAATATTTAATAAAGCCCTTTAGAATCCTAAAAATTTGGAACGAAATTTCTACTTTCTAAAAATTAATTCGGCACATGATACTTTGGGCGAATCGCCACATTTTGGCTTCATATTTGGAACAGATATTATGGGATCGGCTGGGAAATTAAGGTCGTTTCTCCGTTTCGTTCTAAGTAATGACATAAAGGAGTATGTAATTTCATTTTTCTTTTTTATTCTAATGCGGAGGCATTTGTCCTGAGACGTTGGCATAGAACGGCGGAAATTGTTGGCTATTTTTTTATCTAGGAGCACTATACAGGGTACACAAAAGCACCATATTTCATTCAAATGGGTTGATAAAAATTAAATCAAGATCAATAATTTTCTTACAAGCTCCTGATATTCATCTTTCCTCTTAAACCGAAATTTGTCAGTCATCTGGGAAGAAATTCTGAGCCTTAGGATGCTATCCGAGTACAATTCAATTCACTTGCCATGAATAGTTCTGCAAATACATTTTATAGAACTTCCTTTTAAATACAATGCATTTTAATATAATACAAATGACAAGGAAATATAGGTACATTGCCACATAACTGCAGCGTTATGGCTGGACTTCGAATTGTTCTAAACTTCTTAATCTGAAACACTCTCAAAAATTGACAGCTGAGGGACGACTGAACAGCTCGGAATCCAAAGCAATTGGATGGAACTGCTGAGTCAAAAACCACTATGGTGGCAAACCTTACGTAACTTAGGATCGATACGCAAGACGTAAGTTCATATTCAGTAATTAACTTCTAAAATATAATAAAATACACAAGATCAATTATGTAAAAAGCGTAAAAAATTTAAATTCTTGTTAAGCTGCTTAATTAAGTTAAGACGGGATGATAACTTTAAATATACATAATTCAGTAACCATTAGCATAATAAATCGTTTAAAGTCTACTGTTGAAAAATTTGATTTGATACAAATGGGGTCGAGGAAAAATTTTCTTCAAAACGAAGTTGTTTGTTGGAAAAACTCTGGTTTACTGTTTGGCTTACTGCCGAGTTGTTACAAATAAGAAAGAATTTTTGTTTCCGCTGTGTAGAAACACGCTTTTTTTTCTCACTGTAAGAAGATAACATTTTACTAAGCCTCTTAACTGTTTGCTAGGAATGCAACTACACTTGAATATAAGAAAAATTTTAATGAATTTTAATTAGAAATCATTCTACAAGATTTATAAATAATTGATTTTATAAATAATGAATTAATGTTTGTTTTCTTGATAATGGGATTTATCTGAATTCTCTACAAAATTATATCACAAGATACGATGATCATGACAATTTTAGTATAGAACTACAAAAATAAATGTTGCGTTTAAATGCATTTTAGATAAATCCGACAATTTTATAGAATATTATAAAATCTACCAAATGAAATTCATGAAAAAAAAATCCGTGCTCAGATACGCTAATATTTTCGAAATTTGATTAGCGAGACTTTGTTTTAAGAAGAAATTTAGTGGCAGATTTCACAAAATAACACAAATACATTTATGAATTGCCCATAACCTAAATGAATCTGTGTTATTTTGCTCCTGGGCCTGATGAGGAATTATTAATAGTTCGAAACTTGTTGTCACCCTTTTATTTTTTAATGTGATAATTAAGAAGCTACTAGTTGGTAATCGTCAAAACATGACTGCTAGATAGTAAATAAATTTACTCAAATTATACATACACAAATTATACTCAACAAATCATTGCAAAATGCTGAAAATCGTAATAATGCACAGAAACAAATTAATATGCTTAAGCGGCCTCGTGCTTAGTGAGTACCTAATGCCAGATTTAAAAACGTCACTGAGCATGCGCAGAATGCAATTTTTTAATTGTAAATTATCGCTAATTAAATAGCGCGAAATAAACAATTTCCATCAGGTTTTATCTTATACTAGCGGCCCGTCCTGATTTTGTCCGAGTTGAACAATTATTATCTATCTTAAGTAGATATTAGGTAGGCATAATTTAATTTAAAACTTCATGGTATACCACATTTTTTGTTTCGTTTTTCTGAGGTTTTAAAATAAATTGATTCTCGCATTTCCTGACCTAGAGAGACCAACTTATTAATTCCCATGAGTAAAGCAATCTTCCGGTAAGTCAAGTCCAATATATTTGTATGTTTGACTTTGGGATTTATTGATGGTGATGACAAAAGACATTTTTATTGGAAAGTGTAACGTCAGGCACTGAATTGTGTCCGGGGCCACCTGCATGCCGATTTTGGTACGATTCGACCCCATAGTCTCGCTGTCAGCGAGGACAGCCACGGAAGCTGTCGAAATAAGCAACTTTTAGGAGCAAATTCATTAAAACATTAATTAAAAAAACTGCGGGGCCCGATTTTCAAAAAATAATATGCCTATGTTTTAATATGAACTATCAACTATATCTACACAAAATTTCAGCTCAATTGAAGCAATACTTTTTCACTTATAAAGGAATAAACATAGGCCTATTCGAAATAATCAATAAATTTCCCAGTTTCAATGAAACACACTGATTTTTTAATAAAGTTCAATAATTCAAGTTCGATTTACGCAAATTGTGCATAAAATTGTACATAAATTCAAATACATAAAGGTTATAAGTTAAATAAAGTTCTGTAATATTATACCAATAAATTTCCAGTTGATAGCCAATAAATTGTATCGGATTTTTTTTACTTTAAATGTCTAGTAAAAAGCGTAGCTCCAAATGTAATTTTCTTCAATAAACGCTTAAACTTTGCGATTTCAAAAATCCTTTTTATATTTATCAATACCTCCTCCACTTGAATCTATAAAATATTGAATGTTTTACTGATAATAATGAAAATGTAGTTTGATGTGTTGCTATGGTTACTTGACTATGGTTGACAAATAAAATTCAAATGTTAAATGTTTTACTGATAATAAATGAAAGTATCGTTTGATGTGTTGCATGGTTACTTGACTATGGTTGACAAAGGAAAAGTTGTGAAGCATCAGCTCAACATTTAGGCCCCTAACTTTTCTTTCTACTGATCAGATATACATAATATATAGCCTATGTCCATCTGGAAAAATGTACCTTTCAAATAGTGAAAGACTTTTTCAAATAGGTGCAGTGGTTCCAGAGATTACCCTCCACATACAAAATCCGCTCTCTCTCTTTATACATTAGTATAGATTTCACAAACATAATTATCATAAAAATAAAAATGGCAGAGAGAGAGAGAGAGACTCCCCGGAATAAACGTGTTTATCTTTAAAACATGTCACTGAGCATACGCAGAAATAGTGAGTTTCTAAAGCCAAATTTAAACATACCCCTGAGCATGCGCAGAAATCAATTTTTACTTGTGCATTATCGCTAATTAATAGACACTGCGGTTACAAAAACCAAATTTGACAAATCTACAGATTACAATCTTCCGTTTAAGACCAAAATGAAGTAAATTGATGCAGTAGTTTTCTCTCACGGACTGCCCAAAAAGTCGGCTTAGCAACTTAAATATATAGATGTTTTCTGTTTTGTCTTTTCCATAAATTTCCTGTAAGGCATAATAACAAATAACACATTTTTATACTAATCCTACTGAAAGCACCAAAAATACTCCTCGTGAAGAGTTTTTAACTTTCAAATATATTTCTTTTTTTTTTCATTTTATCTTTGTTCACTTTTTCGTAAACCTTACAGCAATGAAATCGGGAAGCTAGTATTTTTCCGTGTTTGATTGAAATGGATTTATAAGAAAGTAAAACTTTACGAGATCTTGATGATGATTGATGATAAGCATTTTTGTATCTTTTGTTGCTTGAATTTCTGTGATATTTGAATGACCAGGTAGTGAAGTAAAAAATATGTTCAGTCTTCATAAAAGACTTAACTATTTTTTATTTTAATTTTTAAATAATTCATTATAATAACTGTTTCATTTTATTCATCATATTGTTTGTAATTTGTATTCTAATTGTGTTTTTGTTCAATAGATGGCATCACTATGTAACTTTTTTTTTACGTCAAGCTAAAAGATTTTTTATTCTGTTGTTGTTGCACATTCGATTCTGAGTAATGGCAAGAAAATGGCTAAGAAATGTTGTGGTGTGTATTCTATTCTAAGCAATGTCATATAAGAATTCAAAAATCGCTATATTGGATGCGATTCCGTTTTTCTTTTTTTTGTTAAAGATTCTGTGCAGATTACTGTTCAAACTGTTGAAATTTTGCAGTCAATTATTCATTTTGTAAAACCTAATTCCGAAGGGTTATTCAGTGTGTCACGAATTCAGCAGTTATGTGTTAAAATGAAGTCAATTATTAAATGCATTTTAAGGATACATGCATAGAACTAAACTTTTTAGTGTTGACTTATTATTCAAGTATTATTCAGATGATGTTAAAGGTAAGCCATTCCAATATTACCTTTATTACAAGAACTAAGAAGATTGATTAGTTGCACTTAAACAAGAACATTAAATATTTTTGTTAATGGATTCTAATACAGTCCACTAAGATATAAAGTTATATTAAAATATCTGACCCCCAAATATGGAAGGGAATTCAAGTGCCCCCTTGTTTGTTTAAACCCTTATTCAGTGTCAGTTAATATTTTGATTTTGCCTTCGAAAATTGCAGATTAAACATGAATAAGGCGGTGCATCAAGTTGAGATCGTAGATCTTCATTCCAAATTAGGAATCATTTACTGATATTTATGAGTAAGGTTTTACGGGACAATCCTAGTTATATCATTTGCAGCGTAAATTTATACTTACATGAATACATAAACGACAAGAGAAGAGGTGTTATAAAAATTACCAATTGGAATGGCTGTGGTCAGCTCAAAAAGTGTTATCGGAAAGAGAAAGAGTTGAAAATGGCGAATTAAAAGTAGAATTTAAATTTTGCGATATATTTATTCATTTTCAAACAAAGGACGGCATGAAAAAGCTACTGGTAAACCAACATCGCCTTAGAACCTTATGAGAAGTAATAAAAGTAAACTTCAGTTTAATAAATGAATAGCGATCAAAAGTTACATTTTCTGTATTCTCGATCCAGTGGCGTTTCATTTGGGCTCCTGGGGTGTTGAAGTGGTTCTACCAGCAGGAAATCTGATATGATTTTCCCATAATCGCGTAACGTAACTATAATAATAATAATCAGCCAGCAAAAATTAAAGCAAAAAAATTATGAACTTCATTGCAGAAAAAATAACACGAATGTGTTTTTTCCTTATTGAAATGGAAACTTCTTAGTTCAAACTTTAAACAATATATAAAATTTGAAAAAGATTTGTACTCCGTTAAACCTTTGGATGTGAGAAATTTACAGAAAAAAAAAATGTCTACCCTTTTATTCAATTTTCTTTTCTGGTCCGAACAGAAACGATTGTATTTGATTTGCATGTACACAATTATTGTAAGATTTTCATAGCTTAAAACTTTGTTGTATTTACCGTAGAATTAAGATTTAAGCATAGAAGTAGAACTTCAAGTTAATGTAAAAATTGGCTGTTTTCAAAATCTCCATATCAGATCTTTTAATTACGTTTGAAATAACATCAGTTTCTGTGAGTATAACATCAGTGAGCAATGAACTTCGCATTTCTGAGAGAAATTGCAAAACATATATTGACAGGATATATGTTCTATATATTGAATTTTAGCGATATTCCTCAAAGAGGACATTTGTGAACGTTGTGTGTCCTCAATCGTTTTCTGACCATTGAACTCAGATCACAACCCCACATACAGATATTACTGCATGAATATAGAGGTGGAATATATAATCAGATGTAACTTACAAAAACTAGTGTCTTTCAGCTTAATGTATATTTCCATTACGCAAACCGAAAGTATCCTATATCTCTGGTTTCTCATTTCATAAATGAGTATTTCGATGCTCGTCGCTGACAAAATCCACTGCTGTGTATAGTAATGGCGGCTGGTGCACGTAAAATCTGTCGTGACTGCAATGTCAAGTTCTCAAAATTACCTCTGGAGGTGCTAGGTTCTGGTCTCGTCACTTGACTCGGTTCAAAATTACGGGACTGGTTCTTTGGGCCAAGTCGGACTCCGACCCTTGTGGTGCCAGTCAAAACAGGAGCCGCACCTTAATCGTCCATAGCCTTCGGAACTTGATCTGATGTTGCTGTCGGTCAAGTGGCATAAGCGTAAACAACAACAGAAATGAATAGTGCGTAAGTTCCCGATATACTGTCAAAGTAGCCTTCTCTCAGATGAGGACATTTGTCTACAGTTAGGAGATCATAAAATCTAAAAAAAATGTTGTATTAATGAGTCAAGTAGTTTGCATTTAAGAAAAATTTCGCTGAAGCAAGCATTAGCATGTTTAAATTACATACAAAATTTAAAATACTCAATTCTTTAATGAAATATACAGTGAAAAGGTCCTTTGCACAGCCTCTTGAATAATATTTTTACACTTAAGTTACTCTTATAATGCCTCCATCACATTCCAATACATCATCCGTAATGCTACTGAAAACTTAAAATGCATTTATTTCACAGAACACACGGAAGGATTTAAATCGACGACTCTAAAAAAGTTATCTACTTGAAACTTGTCCTGATGCAATTTGTATTATCTCCGTTTAGAAAAGTACAGAATCCATTCAAATTTTATTTCAGTTTATAGTGAGAACGGAAGGAAAAAAAATTTAAATTGGAAACTAAAGAAGGCACTGTTTTATCATCTCTCCTGGGGATCTACACTATTTTCGGAATCCTTCTGGAATTCTTAGCTTCCATATTTTCAGAATCGGAGATGGTTCAACGAAAGATGCACTAAATCAAAAAAGTTTTGCCTCTCATATCATTTCTTGCATTACGCAAGAGACAAAAAAGACAAGAAATATTTTGAAACGTAATATCTTTAATTAAATATTTATGTACAACATTATGTAAAAATAAAACCGGAAACATATTAGCTTTTGTTGGGATTTCCTTTTTATGTATTTTAATCACAAATAAATAATGTAGAAGAATATTGACGTATAATCTTCTGTCTAGATCTTCTATTCTTGGACTTTTATTATGAACTATATTTAGAAATATATATTTTTTTTAATTCAGATGAATAAATAGCTATTTTAAATCGATGAGCATGTTGAGTGGTAATTTTTCGGAGGATGTGTCTAGAGATAGGGAACTAATAGAGTAGCGCGTTTTAGGACGGTGGATTTATTAAAATTTGCAAAATTCCGAAAATTCCAGGAAACGCCCCCTAACTCGACGGGAGCTTCATACTTGGATGATCCATCCGTCATGGTTGCTTTACTTCATACTATAGATTCATCTATTTTTTGCTTCTACCACCTCTACTATGCAGCGTCTTGCTTAAATCGCTCTTCCTCTCATACAGCGTCTTGCTTCCTTCTACCTCTCGTATACAGCCTCTCGCTTTCAACCTGCCAATCAAACTGCAATACTAGCTGCACACCTAGCTTCTATATATATAGCCAGGCGTCGCCTAGGCGCCACTTGGCGTTGCGAATGAGCTACGGAAATATGCAAATTAGCCCACGGGCACGATTGCGACTCGACTTCTATTACCGAATGGATAGCTAATGACGTCATTCTACCTGCTCTCGCTCGTATTGACGTCACAACTCTATGGCGTCATAGGCAAAGCATGAACGATAACGATATCGTTGAGCAGCTCACTAAGTAAATAAAATAGCTGTAGGGAAAAAGACCGTTTTTCCTAACATAAATCACGCTACTTCCTCCGTCATGGTTTCTGCTTGAGCATGAATATCGCGTAATAGCATGAGTTGATGAACCGTCCTGTTTAGTAGCTACGAAATAAGCTGGTGCCTGTTCAGTTACTATTTAGGAAATATTTTCATGGGATCCGTTAAGCCTCGTTATATACATATGTAGACAATGCTATATGATATCGAAGCATCGTTTTTGTGGTTGGTACCACATGTTCATGGTCGTATTTCTAACTACAGGATACGGTGTCTTTCAGCATGACAATGACACATGCCACAAGGTTCATTTTAACGGGGTTCGACTAGTCCCAAAATCATCAGATACACACCTGGATTGAGCTATTTTCAGATCTTAATCCGGTACTGTAGCTGACGAGATAAGTTGAACGGACTGCCGGGTTTAGACAATCACCACTAATGTGCGGTAACTATGGGACATTGTCCTCGAGGCATGGGGAAAGATTCCTGTGTACCGGTTGTGAAAGCTAGTAGTTCCCAAATTAAAACTTACTTGGGCTGTGCAATCTTCAGATCTTTCACTATAACATAGTTGAAAGAACTTCTCGGTTCTCTCAACCATGCTATACAATTTGGTTTAACCGTTCAATTAAGACATCAGCCAAATTTTTTATGCTGCTGCTGAACACTGTCCGGTATAGGATAGATTTTCCTATAACTTGGTTCCGATAGCTGGTGAAGTTCATGTCCAGTCACATACAACATGTTTTACAGGGTAGGAGATATCTAACCTGATAGTTGGAAGATTTATTCAGTAAAGGAAAAAACTGAATTTTTACATCTAATATAAATTGATAAAAGCCACTATTTGTACAAATTAGAGTCCTGTAGATACCTATTAGATGTCTAAAAAGTGTTTATTATTATTATCCTAAGCAAAGAGTGATTAGTTTCTCATACTAAAATAGATATAAGGAAACAGCCAATGCATTTAGCCATGGTAGACAAAGTGGTGCTCGGAAAGTGTTACCATTCCACTACCGCGAAACTGTGAGGGTTGGTTTTTCTCTTCAAATACTCTGTTCGTTGGGAAGAAAGCTGAATTAGCCTCTGCTATTCGGTTTGAACTTAATTTACAGATTTTTATATTGAATAATCAAGGTTGTTTTATTCTTTGACGTGTTTAATTTTTTTTTTGTCAATTTATCAAATTTAAACAGATATGATGCATTAAACTTTTTACACGGCGTGGCGACACAAAAAGGTTAATAAAGGTTAACCGAGGTAAAATGAAGTATCAGCAACTCTGTTCACTTACAACGTAAAATGAGATTGCTTCGGTTTAGAATTTCGTTTGTTCAATGTTTATAATTAATCTTATTTATTCACTGAAATCGGGCATTTTCATTCGGACTGTATGCAATCCGTCAAAATCTAGATTCAGGCAAAATTAGTGAAAAACAATAATAAATTGAAACAATACTAAGAACTTGGTTACTTTTACGTGTCAAATGCTTCATGATTGTTCTGTGCCAGAAGGAACTGAAGCTAAGATTTAATTATATAAGGCAAAAGTACTTGCGGATGAAGATACCAAAAGGGGGATTTCAACCGAAATGTTCAGCATTCTGCTATAAAATACATTTTTTTTTAAACTATTGTACACTCTTCATCAGTACGAGCTTTGTGCAGTCAAAAATCTTCATCAATGGTTCTTTGTGGGCTGAAAAATAGTTCCCTAGTGATAAAAAGGTAAGAAATAAAGCTCCCCCTCAAGTTTTGAAGTGGAACATTTATCGAAATATATGATGCTTATTATATAACAAAAGTGTTTAAAATATGTATAAATATTTCGTGTAATAATACGAGATAAGACACATTCTCCAATTAAAAAAATAAGGTCTCATCTTCCCTAAAATGTGTAATAAGTACTATAAAACTGTCTCCGATAAATTCTAAAATCTGTCTCACTCTTTTGTTTATCAGGTTTTATCATGTCTTAAATAGCCCATCAAATGGGAATTACGTATAAACAGCAATTTAGATATAATTTTATCAGTTGAGGTCCTGTGCATTCTGTTTCTTTTCTCTTAATCTACAAGCTTTAAGAGAAAATTCGAATAGCTATTTCTGAATCAACGTAGAAAGAATTACACTAAAAATATTTTTCCTGGAAGAAGTACGTTTCCCTTCTATCTATATTTATAAATTATTCAATGTACGAATCCCACGAGGTGGTTATAATTAAATGACAACTCTCAAATTGACATAGAGAAGACTCTACTCAATGGATAGCGGTAAAAGTTGCTGAATTCTTTAATTTAGATAAAAAAAATTAACCGAAAGAAAGTTCCTTTTAATACCTCAAGATGGTATTTTTGAGCTAAAATATAGAAACTGTTGTTAAATAATCATAATGAAGTTTAGTTATGACGGTGGTTCTTAACTTTTTTTTTATTAAGGCCCACTTGTCCTTCGACGAGGAGCCTCTCTCAACCGACCCTTTTAGGGGTAAAAAGAGGTTTAATTTTGGGAATTATCAGACTAATTTGTATTAAAATATGACATATAATCCAAAAACGTAAAAGTAAACTTAATAGTAGTCATAAAAGCCTATGAAAACTTCAAAGTGAATAAGATTTTTAATCTGGCATTTCCTTTACACGTTGTAAGACTGCTAGAACGCTGCTACTCTGCGTAACAAAAAAATATATCGCACCCCGGCAAGAAAAGGGACGCAAGTCAAAAGATAGAAACTTTGAGGTAATATCATTGAAAATATATATGAAGTGCCCCATCATGCACGAAAAGCGACACATCTCTATCTCGCAATTTGTCCACCTGAGAGCAGTTGTATCAGTTTTATTGTAATGCTGGCTCAAGCTGTATAGTATTCTTCATATTGATTTTTCTGAAACGCTTCATTTTTGAGTTGTGTCACTTTTCTTGCCGGGGTGCGATATTAGGAATTTTTTAGCAAAACAGGGATATTTTTTCCAGGAGAAATATAGGAATTTTTAAATTTTTACCAAACTAAAATCGAACCAAAAAAATTATCCCATTTTCTTAAAAAATTGTTAAATTTACAATCATTTTGAACCAAGGAAATCGTTTTATTTTTATCACTGCTAACTTCGCAAGCCACTTCTTGGGTTCTTCTGGTACCACCGTTAAAGAACCACTGATTTAAGATAATTTATGCTTTTACTTAGATCACTGTCTGAGTAGAGAAGATAAAAGCGATTTACGCCATCGAAGCAAAAATCGAGCCAAGTAAGGATAGCAA
This sequence comes from Dolomedes plantarius, assembly GCA_907164885.2. NCBI lineage: Eukaryota > Metazoa > Arthropoda > Arachnida > Araneae > Dolomedidae > Dolomedes > Dolomedes plantarius. Next base: position 95,776,859 of record OU015496.1, read on the forward strand.
AGCATGACCAAACAGTAGCAAGCAAGATGAAGTAAAAGAAAGAAATCTGAAATTATATTCATTTATATCATTTTTTCCTACCTTCTGTTAATATACGTGGTTTCTTTAACGTGGACCTTTTCATGTGGTTTCTTTTCTTTTTGTGATACTTTAAATTAATTTTGCGTCACTTGCATAACAACGAAATAAATTGATAAAAAGTATTAAAATACGGTAAAAGGTCAAATTTAACCACTAGACTAATTGAGATGGAAGTTTTTTAAGAATTTAATTCAAATTATTATGTTTTAAGGATAATAAACATGCAAATTAATTGCATACCTTGACTTCTTTATTTAGTTTGAATATTTTCTTCTACATTATTTTGTCTATAATTATATATATATATATATATATATATATATATATATATATATATATATATATATATATATATATATATATATATATATATATATATATATATCCACTAAAAAAACTTTTAAAAAGTAAAAAAACGCCGAGCTTCAAAATAAAAGTTACGACTAAAAAATGGTGTGATATCAAATATCCAAGCTTATTAAGTTCTGGTACTTAATTTCCTAATCACGAATTTTTCACATCTAAGTGAAGTGGTTAAGCATGACTTGTTGATAGAAACCCTTCTTCCATAGACCAAGCTCATCATAACCTGTTTCTGAAAATTTAAGTTTTAAATATTTGTACATACCAGGCTTGTCGGCCGTCTTAAAAAAATAAATAAAATAGTTAATGTGAATTTAAAACATCAATTTCAGATTTTAATTGCGCACTTCGGTGCTCTGTTAGGAAAATTAAAAATTCCGTATCTCGGTTAATTTTTAACTTTGAAAGTCCATTTTTATCTCAATTTAAAGTACTCGCTGATAAGATTCTTCTTCTTTTTGTTTTAATTTTGTACTATGCTTGGTTCATTCAGAATTTTATAATTTAAGCAAACTGCTTTAACATAGCGAGAATACGAGCAAGCGGTGCACAGTATATAAGCAGTAAGCGGTCTGGCGAATTTTTGTACTTGGCGCTTTTATTCATTTGGCGTCTATTTTGTTTTTTTTTGCTTGGCGTTGCAGGTCGACCGCCCTGCTTGATATATATGTATATATATATATATATATATATATATATATATATATAATATTGGCATTAATTGCTTACACTGACCGTTGTATTTAATTTGAATGTACTCCGCAGCGAAGCAATGTTATTCAGCGTGTGTTTCTATAAAAATGCAAATAAGTTCATCTTCATAAATTTGCGAACGGGTTTTTTAAATTTTCGTAGTGTGTATAAATATGCATCTGTGTATAAATATGCATCTGTGTATAAATATGCATGCGTGTTTAACACTAACACTTTGCACTTAGCATGTGTTGCAAAAGATGACCGTAGCGTGTCATCCAATGAACCAATTTCACCATTTTTAGAGTACTTGTTGTAATCCAGGCGCTTTGCAGCTCAGTATTCCCTAATATCAAAGTAAAATAACCAAAAGTCCGTTAAAAAGAACGTCCAACATTAGTACTTACATTGCTGAAACAGGCGAAGACAGGTAACTATGCATCTTGACAAACGGGCGAGATTCTAAAGAAAGTTACCAGATATCCATGATCTTCTCTTGAGCCGATTTTTTTCAAGTGCTATCATAACCAGCACCGTTAGTACGTGAAAACTCATTACTTACATTTGAAGAAGTATTTCTTCACTATAACACACTTAAAGCTATCATTACGAAACCTTTGACTTCTTTGGAGCGAAGTGTGAAGAGGAGCGCTATGCTAAATTCGTGAATAATTATCTTTTTGATCTTATGAGAGCAAAAAAGAAAAGAAATTTCAATGTGAATTGTTTTCGTAAAAGGAAACTCATTTCTAGCCCTAGCTTCTGGTTTACTAGATGAAAGATTTCCTAATAATTTTATGGAGATGTTGTTTTGTACATTTCTCTAAACACGATCAAAACAAGAGATAACGAGATTAAAATTCAATACTGCGACCTTTCTGTGACGTTGTGTAGGACTGTTATTCAGGTCCTTTACTTAATTCGTAATGTGCTTAGTCCCATGTAAATATCTTGCTCGTGCATATCTTCAAATTTTAGCTATTGTAGTACATATTAATCCAAAAAATACATTTAATAACATAAATTTGTAAGAGTAATAAACTATGAATTTATAACATTTAAACGCGGGAAAATATTTATAAGGAGTGTAAAAAAAATTATTAAAAAGAAACCTGTGGGGATAACATGCCCTCTCTGTTAAAAGTTCATAAAATTCTTCTTTTTGAACTTAAAATACGAATTTTCTTTTTTTTTAAATCAGGAAGTGCGAAAAAATACTGCTACTCGCGGTTTCCAAACAAAATAGCATCAGCAGATAAAAGATAGGGGCTGTCCTTACATTGCTTCTGTGAGTCATCACTTCATGCAAAGTTTTATTTAGCTGTCCTTTTTATATATATATAACCATAAATTTTCCTAAAAGCCATTGAACTTGAAATAATTGTCCTACAGTATCCAAGAGAGACAGTGTTTTAAATGCGCAGGATTTTCAATGACATAAAAACATAAAAGTTTTGAACCTTTTTTTTGTAGAATGCTGAAAAGAGATTACTAAAGATGTAAAAAATGAAAATCATATTTTATGATTGTAATTTCATGTATTCTGCTTGCTAAAAGAGTATATCTTTCCGCTTTTGAGTCTTCTGATGTTCAATGAAAATCAACTCCAAATGTCGTCATAAAAAATTAAAGCTTTTTTTCTTCACCTTACATAGTTGACAGGTTAGTATTTCGTATGAGATTTTCAAAGCCCAAATTGAAAAGTTTCAGTTTATATTTGACAGATGAGAAAATGATATTTTTCCCCTGCCTCGTTAAATTGTTATATTCACAAGAATCGAAAGTTTTCTTTTTTGCATTGTTAAATGCACCTGTTTCCTTTATTCATATCACTGGATAAGATTAGGTAAACATAACGTGTTTAAGTACATTACCTACATTTAAAATAATAATTTCATGAGAAACCTTCTTGACTGCGTTGTTTGAGCTGGACTTTTGCTTGTTCTATGCAAGTAGGAGTGTAAAACAGGATTCATGTATCACGATATCTTAAAAGCTACATTTTAAGAGATTTTTTGTAATTTAAAGTATTTTTATAAAAAAATAATTATAACATAATATATTATTGTATACTAAATATAATAAAATTTTTTTCGATTAAATTTATCGTTAGTTTTGCTACCTTTAATGTATACACTCAGTCATCATGATTATGTATATTCTTTAATTTTTTTAACAACACAACGTTCTGTATAATTATGTAAGACTCACAATGTTTACATACATCCTTTTGTAAGCAACGATTTAACATAGTAATAAAATTAGAGCGTGCTCGACTCAGAAGTTTTTCTACTATTTTAATTCATGTTTAACATCTAATTGATATCATCGTCTATTGTAAGCTATAATAATCCGATTGTATCTGCTACTCTAATTTCTCTTATTACATCCACCTAGAAGAATTTAAAAAATAATGTATTATGAAAGTATGCTGCATAAGATTTAAGCGAAATATTATATCTCCAATTAGTATCGGCCGCTTTCTAACAAGTTTTTTTTCATCTGAAGCTAAAATTCTGTTTTTCCTAAACCACTGCCGTTTAGATTTAGGATTTCGAGATTTAATTTTTACCCATGTCCCTTTATTGAACATTAACGTCCGCTTTAATAGGTTTTCCTTCGGGGAAGGATGACATTTTATCTAATGTGGAGCGTAAATGGCAAAATTAAGGTGCTAATTCAACCTCAAGTTTAATTCCTCCTGCATAGGCTCGCTCCGAGAACCAAAATAGTTTAACAATTCGGAATTTTTTTACTTTCAAAGCTTTTATTAATCTACTTAAAATTTAGAATTTAGAAAGTTTAAAAAAAAATGCTTAGACTGAAAACTGATACTCACCTCCAGAAAAAATATTTTTCCCTTTAGCTTGTTAAATATGTCTTAAGAATTGTTATTGGTAATGAAAACATTGGTTTTCGATATATGTATTACTAGCTGAATACTGCTTCGCTACGGAGTACATTCAAATTAAATACAACGGTCAATGTAGGCAATTAATGCCAAAAAATATATATATTTATAAAAAAAATCGTAATGGATATTTTTATAGACAAAATAATGTAGAAGAAAATATTCAAATTAAACACAACGGTCAAGGTATGCAATTAATTTGTATATTTAATATCCATAAAACATACTAATTTCAATTAAATTCTTAAAAAACTTCCATCTCAATTAGTCTATGGTTAAATTTTATCTTTTATCGTATTTTGTTTTTGTTTTTTATCAATTTATTTCGTTGTTATGTACGTGACACAAAATTAATTTGAAGTATCAGTAAAAGAAAAGAAATCACGTGATCAGAATTTAATAAATTAAATTCTAAAAATTAATCTTTAAAAATTCACCAAAAATCAGAAAATGGAGATAAATATTCAAAAAAGATTTCATCTTAAAGGAATTTTTATGATCTTTCTCTTAATATAAATTTTATAACCCTCTCTTAGTGCTTAATCTCTCTTAGTGCTAAAAATCTTAGTGCTTAAAATCTCTCTTAGTGCACCCCTACACTATAAGAAGAATCGCATACAAAATTTCAGCCCTTTAGGTCCAGCGTTTTGGTCTATACGTTATATGTCAGTCAGTAACGGTAATGTTTTATATATATAGATGATCCACAAATTTTCTAAGGCAACTGCGTGTGTTGACAGGAGAAAAAAAGGGGTGTTGATCTGTACAAGCCCGACGGGACGAGAAGAGGGTATGGGATTGATAGACCCCCCCCCCTAAGCTTTATGAACCTGAATATTTTAACTAAGAATTTTTTTCCTGGATCTATATCACGGTCTCTAATTTCGTTGTAGTTTTTAGGATCTATTAGGACCACATTTATTTATTTTATCAATTTTAGATGAGCTTTTAATACCCATTCAAGTACTAATGATTTCGGTTAAGTCATTTATCTTCTAATACGGAAGACAAACCGTTCGTCAAATCTTTAATGTGTTAAGCTTCACACATTTATTATACTGCAATCTAATATATGCTTTGTTTATAATTGAACCAACTGTATTGATTGGAATGTAAAGAAGCGTCTCCCCCAAGTTGGTGGATGCCTAATATGAACATGGCAAATAGAATTATTAAATGAAAGGAAATAATTTTCTTCTATTTTCTAAGAGAATCAACAAATAAAAGGCACCATATGGCGTTGGTTTGTTAAAACTGTGGTAAAGAATGTTAATTTCTCACATGGGAGAATCCCTTGAGACATGCACTCAAACGTCATGCTTTCCGTGTGATCGCTAGAAGCAGCCATGATGATACAAAGGTCAAGCTTAACGGAGACAGAGTTTTACCAAAACGGCAGCAATGCTGCAGCTGCATTCTCATCTGTTATTGGAGGAAAATTCTTTGTTCAGGAATACTTTGAAGAAGGTGATGAAACGATACAATAAAATTGGGAATTTAGCTGAATCTCCGGGTCGATGCCATAGTCTATTGCAGAGACCAAAGTGAAAAAAAAAAAAGCGGGCACTTACGTTTGCAGAAATTCGGTTGCTCTGGACTCTAGAGTGATTTTTTTTAAAATTCTCTTACTCATTTTTGTTGTTGTTGCTAAGTCCCCTGGACTAGAAAATGCTAGACCACGTCCATGAGGTTCTGTCGACTTATTCTTAAGAAAATGTTATAAAGATTACAGCGTCAACAAGCTCACTTTCTTTTTTAAATCCCTTGCAGTGATTTTTTAGCATCGCTATGAATTTGTATTAGACTTTCATTGAACTTTTGAAAAGATGTTTGTATGGTATATAGTGTTATGCCCTTCCTAGTTGAAACGATATCATGTAGCATTCCTTCTCCACTCTTGCTTGAAGACGTGCTTCAAGCAAGAGTGGTTTAGGCTAAGTTACATGTCCAACACAATTTACATACCATTACTTCACATATTGAGAATTTTTTATTTATCAGATACAGTTATGATATGTCGTTTCAACTCCAGTTTCCTTTACTTTAAGGGGACACAGTACCCTAAAAATCGTCAAAATATCGATTTTTTTTTTTATTGACTCAAATTATTGTCCCCACCTTTCTATATATGATCACCAAATTTCAAAGCTGTATCTTGAATACTTTAAAAGTTATTTAGATTTTTATAAGGTTGTGAGAAAATTAAAGGGACAAGTGACCATTTAAAGTGGGCGTGGCATTTTTTTCCACTAGCCTAAAAACTCAAATTAATAATTAATTAATTATTTTTTTTGTTCACCAGAGCGAAAGAAGTAACCGTTAAAAGTAACTGTTTGGATTTTTTACACATGGTAATGGTAGTTCTGCACGTAACTATTTATTTTCGGTTCAAAAATTGTAATCAGCTTTTTTTTTCTTCCTGAAGTGTATATTTTTAAGCTTTTGCTTGAACTTTACGCTATATTTCTATTCGTTATATTTGTTACCTATAAACCTGGGGATTTTAATTTAGTAAAATAAGTATGTTTTTAAAATTTTCTCAGAAAATGTGGTAGTAAATGGTATGTTTCATGAATAAAAATTACATCGATTTTTCTTATTTTTTTTAAAATTTTCATACTTTTACAACCCTAAAGGAAATTTTTTATGTTAAAACATAGTTGAAATGCTTTACATATGCATTACTTTGTACATCAAATCTAGTTCCACATTAATTTTATACAAATTTCAGGTATGACTTTCTCAAGTAGCATGATTTATTTTTTCTTAATGGTATCTTTTCTTAACTGTCATATATTGAGAACGTTATAATTTTTTTAATAATTCAGATAGAGATATAAAAGTTTTTATACATATTCTTTATTATACGCTTAATGAAACTTCACATGGAATTAACATTAAGATTTATTTGTTGAATTTGAAAAAAATTTAAACCAAGAGCAGTTGTTGTCGACTCTATTTTCTACAGTTCACTGACATGTTTTTAAAATTGCATAAAATATTTTATATTGAAGTTGGATGGATAAAATGTTTTATATATATATTATATTAATTGACTATTATAAATACCCACAAAATTTGTATATCATTTCATTTCAAGGGACTTTTTTTAGCAAATGAAAACTTTAAATGGCTTTTTCTCCATGTTTGTTTTTTCTTGACATTCATGCAGTAAAAGTGCTAAAACTTTTTTTGTATTTAAGACACAAGTATTAAACTTTTTATACAGGTTTTCTATTATGTATAGCATAAAAATTCGCATGGAATTATGCAATAACATGCTTATTTCTCTTTTTATATTCAAAAATATACAACAAAGTGCCAGTTTTCATCGTTTTTCACTGCAAATGATAGAAAATAATTTATATAAAATGTAATTTTAAAAGTATCTAAAAAACCCATGCCAATTTTTATATAGTAGACATAAATACATTACCTATAAAAAATTGGAGCAAAAATATTAATATTTGAAAAAGTTATAAAGATTTTTAAAAATTGAAAAAAAAATTAAAAAATTAAAATTTTAATTAAATTTACTGTTAAAATAAATTTTACCTTTCAGAATATGTTTTAAAATAACTGCTAAAGTGCAATACAATTACAATGTTTATTGAAATACTTAAAATTTAAAAAAATTTTGACAGGGTACTGTGTCCCCTTAACACTCTAATGCCATCTCTTTCCGGACGATGGCCAAATGGCTTGGGCGTTGGCTTTTGGTAACAGAGTCTGTGGGTTCGAATCTCACTCTAGGCATGGACGTTTGTAGCTGTTCGGAATCGGCTTTACGCAGTAGTTTCCGGTCTAATTAACCCTCGTGTAGCAAAAAATGGCCGTAGCACTCCAAACCAAACCTAATGCCATGTCGGGACTTTAAGAGAACCATTTTATTTCCAACTTCAAAGCCTCCGCACTCATTAAGATTACGGTATCAACAAGCTCACGTTCTGTTTTACATCCCCCTTACGTATTTTTACTATCGCTATGGATTTGTATGACACTTTAGATATATAAAGCTTCCAGATCTACAGCAACCAAGACTCATAGAAGGCAATTTTATTATTGAAATATCATATTTAACCAAAGATAATTTGTAGTATAAGAACTTAAAAGGGCTTTAGTGACAGGGGACAGTTAAATTATTTCCGTGCACCACATAAAATTTGAACATATGAAAGGAACAAGCTATTTAAAAGGCGTTGAGAATTAAATTTCTTTAAAATATTTTAAATACTGTTATTTGATTACAAAATTTAAATTTGTGCTTTGCTACTTTACTCACTTGTGACAGTGTAACAAAGAACATACAAGTAGCACAAAACTGTAGTAAGACATAACATTTCACTTTGTTAACATCTCTTTTTTCATTTTGTTACCATACTTGAAGTCTTATTTTAGATGTATTTTTATGCAGAAAAGCATATATTTTTGTTACTATTTTAAATAGAAAATAATAAAAATAATAACTCAAAAAATTAATAAATTTGGTAAATAAGTAAACTGACTCATGATACTCTTCATTCACTGGTAAGTTGTTCTTGTTTATTTCCAAAAAAAAATTTTCAGTTATAACATGAAAGTTATTCACAGTTATACATTTTTTGGCTATGTCAATAAAACATAAATAATTACAAGATAAAAAGAACTTTTTATATACCATGTTTTTAAATTTTCTGTTGAATCATATAAACTTGACAATTCTATGTATTAATAAATACTTTTTTAAATTTTTTTTGATGAATTATTCCATCAACTTGAAAGAAAATGAAGTTAATTGGAAGTTAACTTATGTTTAACTTTTTGTTCCCGTCCCAGCCGACAGATAGCTGCACCAGTCTACAAAATAAAATTAACTGGAAATAATAAAAACATGGTAAAAATCTGCTTGAAGATGGCTTAAAGTATTAAAAAAATGTATTGTCGTCGTGTTCTGAGCTATTCTAAAAGTTTCAAATGTCTAGCTAGTCGGGAAATTAGTTAAAAATTGATTGCAAGATTTGTACTGGACAAACACACAAACATACACACACAAACAAGAAAGCAAGTTAATAAAAACATGGTAAAAATTATACTTCCCAGTATACGGCTTAAAAAATAGTCTCAAAAATTACCTCTTTAGAAAAGTTATGCATTTTTTCCATTGAAAAATATTACTGTTATGCATTATGATCTCTTTGAAAACAGTGTCTAGTGACAGTGCAGCAAAAATTCACAGTTTTCTTAATATTATGGTTTTACTGTAAATGTGTTCTATGTTATTTTCCTAAATCATGCGAATCTATAAATAATTATATTTATCACTCTCTAAGTCAATGCTGAAAGTAAATGTGCGTTCATGCGTGTACTTAAAAAAGACTCCAAGTGCCCGAAATGAAGTTGTGGGTGGAATTCTGACAGCTCCCCGTGTCGTTTTCTGGAATGTATTTAATTACTTACAGTAACGATAAAATTCTTTCATAATCTAATTAACTTTGTGGAAGTCGCGTTAATATAATCCCGAAAATGATGTTGAGCGTGGGACATTGTAAGAACCTTAGCATATAAACTATCATTATTCCTTCAGGAAAATATTTTATTGAAAAAAAAAATGTTAAGTCTCGTATACCTTACTAAAAATACCTCCTATATTTGGTATAACAAATCTTACTTAGATGTGATTTTAATCTTTTTTTTCCTTTTTTTAATCCTTACAAAATCAAAACCTTCTGTGTTAAAAGATCGAAAACCACTGGAAGATTGCCCTGACCAATATCCGCATGTTTGGGTGTTGCATACGTTATATTATTTCCTCTCAGGGAAATAAAAAAAGGATAGAGAAAAAGGTATTGCTCTAAAATGTTAAAAACAGATCAATTCTGATCGCTGACTCGCCGTTTATTCTATTTCTTTCCATTCATCTACGTATTGAGCAAAGTATTGATTGTATTTGTTTCTTTCATTTCGGTGATACATCTATCTGCCTTTTGAAAATATTACAAAGAAAAATCTGATACAAAATATATAACGGAAACTTTGGAGGGAAAAGAACAAAAGTTAGATAACGTTTCTCAAAGTTTAAAACTGAATCGAATAAAAAACGATGTTGTGACAGAATTTCATTTTTCCATTTGAAATAGTTTTAAAGTTTCTCGTTGAAAGTTATTAAAATATTTTATAGCAACAGAAACAGTTTTTAAAGTGACCTAGTTAATTATATCTCCCTCACTGCTGATTATAACTATTAATAGCTAAAGATAAAATATTTAAGCCGCTTGATAGAATGTCGTATAAAAGGAGAAACAATTTTTTACATAACCTGGTTAAACGAAGGCGACAACAGAGAGTGTTTACTCAATTTTAATTTGCATTGTCGGCCACATTGAATAACTTCGTGTCTAGGCCGGATATGGGCAAGTTACCTCCTTAGACTTGAAATTCCTTCCACGATATCAGTGGGTGGGTGAAGGTGCGTGCCCTCCCGATGTCGTCACTAAGGGTGATCGATCAAAATTGTGGTGGTACCAAGGGAGCAATATTGACTCATTCGTGTGGGGATCCCAGATAAAAAATAGTCAACAATCTCCGCGGTTCTGTACGAATGGTTCAGGACAAGTTCTTCCGGATCAGTCAAAACAAAAAGTAATTTAACACTCTGTTATTAATCTTTTAGATTAAAATTTGTATCTTTCTAATCAGATTTTTTAATCTTTTCTTCCCTATCAAACTATAACTCAACTTTCAAAGGATAGTGACTTTTCCTAAAGTTATCAAGGCTATATCCTTCCAGCACTCTTCCACTTCTTTCAAAAAACCAGCAATAATCAAGAATTCATAAATCTGCTCTGATAATATGCTGTTTTTTAACAATACAATATCATCCATTAATGCCTCATTGAGAGATTATGAAAAAAATGTGAACAAAATACTTGGTTCTTATTTCTGACACTTTGGTCGTTTTTTATTTCTAAAAACTAGGCTGTATATTTTTATGTATCCATTGTCTATTCTTTATCTCGATAGAATTCTGCATTTCAATGACTTTATAGACAAAACGAGGGTATTTTTCTTGACATACAGCAGTTAAAATATTATTTTGACAAAATGCAGAGTTTCCACAGGTTTCATGTCATGCATACATGAAACTTGTGGGAAAAGCATAACAGGAATACAGAGCTTCTTAATATCAACAAAAATAAAATATTTTAATGTAGATAGTAATATGTGTGTTCCTTTTATTAAGTATTTAAGGAAAACGAGAAAACAATATTTCATTTGCAAAACTATGGGTATTGAAAGACATAATTAAAAACTGAACTCATGGCACAACAGTCCAAAGAAAGACATAATTAGTATCCATATAGAGTACCATTTTTAAAAAAAGTATAAGAATAGTTATTTTTATATTTTCCCCGAAGTTGAAGACAAATACTTAATTTTAAAAAATCGGATAACAGAAATCCTAAATACTAACATTAAATTGCAATCGAATTCTGTTTTCAAATATCAGCTTTGCATAGCCACAAATTTAATTTCCTATTCATATCGTATAATATGACAAAAGTCAATTTCATAAACAATATACAACCAGAAAATATTTTAATTTATAAACTGAATGAGAGAAATTAATTATTAACTGTTGCCACAGTCAACGCCAAGGAAATTGGTCGCCAGTGCTTTTATACACAAAACTTCAAATGTCAACGATGAATTATTAAAAAGAGAATAATAATAATAAAATATAAAATATGTATGTGGAAGTGAGTTTATATAAGGTAATTAGACACTTAAAATTGCGGAAATTAACTCAACATCAATGGGATGTATTTAAATAAACAGGTAATTGAATGCGGGATGTTTACATTGCATATGTTTCAATACAGTTAAATAAATATATGTGGGTATGTTATTACCAGGACAGGAAATACAGAATTTTCATCACGTTTTCGCAATACACCAGCCACTAGTAAGCCAACTTATGCATTATCCCAAATTAAGTAATTAAATGTTCAAATAATGTAAGCATGTCTCCCTTTACATATCAATTTCCTAGTGGGAAAACTCTTAACGACCATTTTCATACAAAAAGAAGGCTCCTTTTTCGTGAAATTTATTCACGACAATAACAGCAAAACTGTCATATCTTTCTATTGTACCGAGTTTCTTTTCCTAATAATGATGTAAAATTATTCATTTATTTTTGCTTTCAACAGGACAGATAAAATTACCTTATAGCATTTCTTGTAGTAACCGAAATCAAAACATTTTTGCGTGTTTCTGGTTGCTCCTACGTTTTCATATCTTGTAACATATAACGTTGTAGATATTAGGGTTATTAATAAAGCTGGAATTAAGAAGGTAGGAACAATAAAGATTGTAGCTGTATTTAAAAGCTGAGGGTAGATGTATACTGGTACAGTCTTTTTGTTCCTCTCTTTTTTGGTAGTTCTTATTCTTAAAAACGCTTTTTTATTAGTCGCTTTGTACTTCTTTTTACTAAGTGGTATTTCTATGTATGTTGCACCCATATATGTTATATACAGCTACAGCCTTCAGTTCTTCTGTCACTCTTAAACTTTATCCACCTTCTACTAATTATCTAATCTCAAACAACTCCTGAAATCTCTTCAGATCAACTATCTCTATTATTTCTCTGAGAATTACCCGGGAACTACTCTACTTTACAGCTACTACCAATGTCTCTCTGCTGTGATAACATCCAACTCCTCTGTGCCATTGTTGTTGCCTTCCCGTATTCCACTCTTGAAGCTTCTCGCAACAGTTCAATGACGACTTTTCTCTAACAACTAATCTCTGTCTTGTTTGGCATTGCTTAAATACGAAGTCCAAAAGGACAGAACTAAACTTTGACTAAAACATCCATGGATGTAATGAAGAGGAAAGTCAGAGAGGGAGGAAACATTATCTGTATTCCCTGCTGATTATAATCCCCAAATATATGTCAAGTGTTCAAAATCACATTCAAACCAGAAACTCTGTTCAAATTGATACCTTAAACTTGCAAACTTTATTTGCATGAGATTATTTTCAGGCACTATGATTTTTATCAATCGTTCCAAAAATAGGGACCTCGGGCGCTTGGAGATTTACTGTGAAAGATGAGGGGCCCGGGTTGCCCAATTTGGTCGACAGATTTGTACTGTCCGTCGGCCGCCCATGCCCATACTAATTAACCGAACAGGTGCATAACCAACGGCTGAGTGTGCAGGAATTGCTACGGGGCGACTGGTCTTTAGGTTCTACAAGGCTCATAAGCGAAATCTGTGGTTGCCGTATTATTGTCGAATTACTGTGAAAGATGAGAGAAGTGTTCCGTGTTTTCCAATTATAGTGAAGCCTGTTAAATGGGAAACACGTGAATTGAAAATCCAGGTTTCTAATACTGAACTTGACGACCTGTGCGAAAAAGTCATCCATCCATCAGCTACCGGAAAAATATGCTCATTTACATTTTGAAGTTCCATCATAAAGATTTTCCGGTGCTCTCAGTTAAGTTAGTCCACAGGATAATTTGTCCGTAGTTAAAGAGGCGATGAATATTAATGTATGTAGACAGCAGAAACATCGACATTCAGGTACACAGATTGCACAAGGCACATATATATATATATATATATATATATATATATATATATATATATATATATATATATATATATATATATAAATATATATGTATATGTGTGTGTGTGTGTTTGTTTTATTTTTATTTGGTAGTCTGAAATTGTCAAATTGCAGTTGTTTGATATTCGTATTCTCTTGATAAATTTTGAAAAAAAATGTTGTAAACATATATTATATTTATTATCCTAGAGTGCTCCGTTTTAAAACTTCTTACAGTTAAATTTTAATTTCCTTTGACAGTGTAAATTCCTTTCGTTTGTTGCCTGTCAAAAGGGCAAACCACAACAACAATTCTTATAATTTAAAAAAAATTGGATTACTACTTTTTGATACCATAAGTTTTGCATATTTATCCAACTAAACATTAACTAATTTAAATTAAAATTCTATTGATTGAACAAGGTCGTCTTTGCTACACGTCCAACTCATGACGCAAGATGTGTAGTTAGTCAAGATAGTTCATTACAACATCGTCGTAGCTCTCTCTTGCGTTCAAGATCCCTTATCCGTGTTCTCCGAGCTTTATTTAAGATGCTTCAATTTTTACTCCTCTCCCTGGCATCCAGGGTGAGTTCTTTAATAGGTTTCTGGGGCGTGCAAATGGGATTTTATCCAATATCAGAACTAAATACCAAGATCAAGAGCCAATTTATGTTCCACATTCCAACTATGGACTAGTTTTAAGGGGAATAAAACTTAGGGAAAGTTTTTCAACTTTCCCATTTGCAGTGGGTGTTATTTGTGAATGATATTCACTTGCCAAAAAAACCATTCATGTAACTTTTTTAATTTTAGTTTGTGTTAAATTGAGCACTTTTATTACTTTTCAAAACTGTACTTTACGTGCTTAAACGAGAAAGAGAGAAATAAAATCTGAACTCTGGGTTTGTAGAAGTTCTTTTATAAATACAAATAGTGTTTACTTATGTTATGTACTACTTTCTCAGACTTAGGTTTGAAATTGTTCCGAAAACCTATGTTAATTATCGTTTTTCTAAGTACTGAAGGGAAATGGCTCTGAAATCTTGGAAAATAGGCTTGTCTGTGGAAATATTGGTAAAGTTTTCGTTACATAAAACTCTTTATTTTTTATCAAAGTTCATTTTTTCAAAATTTTATATTGACAAACGTTTTTCCTCCATATTTTTTAATTGCACAAGAACTAGGCTCTCCGAATTTTTTTTCTGCAGCAAAACTCAGTAAACACTGAAAAATAATAACTTATAACTTAACTAATAATAACAAATAATAAACTTGTAAATAACTTAACTTGAAAATAAAGAACCATTTTTCCATAAATTCTCACATTTATCAATTTTTTCTTCGATTAATATACAACGGACTGGCAGAGATATAGTACCTAATGTCCTCTCTCGAAAGAAATTTGCAGAATTTAAACTGATAAGCCAACTCCCAATCTTCACAAAATCTTCGAAACTTTTTTTTAAAATGTATCATCACGAGGCTAATGAGTAATTGATATTGTAACATTTATATTCATTCCATGTATTTTCCCTTTTCTTTTCTTCTCTTTTGCTGGGGTTTGGGGGGATCATAAATCACATGTTTTTGTATCTCCTATCAAGTGTACATGTAGGTTCCTTAAAACTATTTTTAAATGAGATATACTAAGAAAAATGTATAGTAAATAAACGTAAAAGGATAAAATATCGCACCTCTGCTAGATGAGTGTTACATCTCCGAAATTTTCGATATTGAGATAATTGCACCACAATGCTCTATAAGAAGTGCTTCTCATCCTCGAATAATGTTATAAGTCTAGTACCAACACAATCTCCTAGATGGCGCTTATTACCCTCTTCCACAACTAGGAAGGGGGACTTGCTCCCGCACGAAGAATGAAAATAAGATTTTTGTCAGTGCCTAATGTTGTTGTATTAAAAGGTTCTTGTAATAAAAATGTTCATTAAACTTCATTTTAAAAATAAATGTTTTTATTGGAAAATAAATTTTCTAACCTCCTGTTCGTGTTATCAAGGTTTTTTCTTTGCATTGTGAAAAGTTTAGATAGATTGTGCATTAGCATAGAGAAATGATAGCATTCCCTCAAGTCCATGTTTACAAAATGCGGTTACTAGAATAGGGTTATATCTTGTAATTAAAATTCAAAATCATGCTTTAAAAATTGAAAACAACTTTAATAGTATATAGCAGAGGTGGGGCACGCGCGGCCCTAAGGCCGCATGCGGCCTCCGTGATCTTCTTGTGCGGCCTTCATAAAAGCTAGCACTTGTATTAATTAATATTTAATTATATAGATTACAACAATTTGCAAATCAATGGAATTAAATAAAGAACGACATGAATGTATGTACAATGTCGGCCAAAATAAAGTTGACATTTTGAAATTGTTGTCTACAATTGGATATTTATCCAAATGAGCTTCGTTTACCTTGATTATATGATACTTTAACTACACTTTATATGTAATTTAATACTCAGAGTTTCTTAGAAATACTACCAGACATGTTATATGATCTCTACACAAAAACTATTTTCTTACTATTATTGTTGTGACTGACTCCATGTACGTTAAAACGTATTATTTTTCTGCACGAATGGCAACAAGAAGATTTAAGTTCGGGTTTTTTTGGAATTGTTTTGTTTTTAATTTAAATAAAGGAATGCTGTTCTTTTAAAAACGGAAGCCCTTTCGACGCTTAAAAGGATCCAACAGAAATCTGGAAAAATGCTGTTGAATATCCATGCCTACGAGAGCATGCACGCCGTTTACTTTCCTGCTTTGGAAGTGCTTACTGCTACGAGTCAATATTTTCTCTCATGAGAAAAATTAAAACTAGTTTAAGAACGCAAATCACAGATGCTCATTTAGAAGATCAATTAAGGTTTCGCATTACGAAGCTCGATCCAAATATTCAATTACTTTCAAGCAAGAAACAAATGCAAATATCCCACTAACTTAAATTTTCCTTCGGATTTTAAAATTATTTTAGGAATTGGTTTTATGTCAGTTATTTATAATTTAATACTATTATTTTCCTATTGTATTTCTTTATAATGTTAAAATTATTTAAAAATACTTTATTATTTTTATTTGAAATGATATTTAAATATGTAGTTGTTTATTAAAATTTAAAAATCTGATGAATATTCATATATATATATATATATATATATATATATATATATATATATATATATATATATATATATATATATATATATATATATATATATATGTATGTATATATGTATGTATATATGTATGTATATATATATATATGTATATATATATATATATGTATATATATATATATATATATATATATATATATATATATATGTATATATATATATATATATATATATGTATATATATATATATATATATATATATATGTGTGTGTGTGTGTGTGTGTGCTTACATAAATAAAAATACCAACAGTAAAATATAAAAAATTACAGCGGCATCTATGAATCGAATAATTTTATAAAAAAAAATAATTAATGATTAATGTTATAACAAGTTTTTACCCTTATGTGAATACAAAAATATTTTGCATTTTAACTTTTTATGTCAAATAATAAACAAATAAGGACTTAATTTTTTTTGTTATTTTTCTATATAATGCACCAAATTGTTAAAACTATACCTAACTATAATAATTTCATAAAAGTTGCATTTATAAGGTACATCAACTTATGCGGCCTCCTTTATTACTACCTAATTTACATGTGGCCTCTAATGGTAAAAAGGTTCTCCGCCTCTGGTATATAGTTTTGCCTTCTGGAATGATTCGAACAATATGTTTTCCCAAAATTATCATAGGCATTCATAAAACAAGAAATGAAATTTTGACATATACAGTCGAACCTCCATATATCGAACTTCCACATATCGAAATTTTCTATATATCGAACTCTTAGCAAATCTCCATGTTCATTACATAGAAAAATTGTTTCTATATATCGAAAAAATCTCTATATATCGAAATTTTTTTCACGACAGATTGGGACATTTTATACCACTTTAGAATAAAATCTCCCAATTTTTGGCATTTGAAACAATATGTCATGGATTCGCGGAAAAGGTCCCTGATTAAGTTTTTAGTGGACTGAATAAATAAAAAATGTAACTGTGGTCATTATAACCACTGACTGGATTATTGCTTTTTTAAAGGTATGTAGTACTGAATAAATCTTTCATATTAATTCATTTTGTTATTAACTTTCATTTAATGGGATTCGCATATAAATTAGAAATGGAGTTTCGTATACGAAAATTAGCTTTAATTCTTTTAGGAGAATTATGATAAAACTAAGCTCCATTCTATATATCGAAATTTCTATATATCGAATTTTTTTCCGGCAATTTGCTACTTCGATATATGGAAATTCGACTGTATCTTCTTTAGCTTTTCCTAAAAATATGACTATTTTGAGATGTAACAATCTTCTAGCAGAGGTTCGATATATGATTAGTTTTGGGAAATTCGAATGCAAATCTAGGGAAACAAAAGCTAATTTTGAGGACATTTTTCGATGATTCAGGGAAATAATAATTTGTTAATACATTTTACCACCAGTGTGTATGAAGGTATAATGTGAATGAATCTAAGTTTTGAGAACTAATGAAATATTTAAGGGTAAATTAAGAAAATCTAGAGAAACAGAAAGAAAACTGAGGTAAAATTTGTAACTGAGATCGGTAAATTCTAAAACATCAGCTGATAAAATAGGTTATGGCTCTTATACAACGGCTCACGTCAGTGAAAAAAAGAAAATTACGAAAACATATAGCACAGGACAGATATTTTATGCTAATTCCACTTAAATTTGTTGTATGTTAAAAGGAAAATGGCTCATCAACAATGGTAAATAAATATTGAAAACTTTTTTGGGTGAAATTTTCTAAACAGTTACTTTAATTTAATAATGCCGTGATGACCCCCCCCCCCCAAGAAAACCCTTCACGACCTCCTAGGGTTGGGAAACACTGATGTAGAGTGTGATTCACAATTCTGACGTCGTCGTTTGTCCCTGCAGTCGTAACAGCCTTAAAGGAAGAGGAAAATTGATGCTCTACTAATAGACCTTGAGAAGTAGAAGAAATTCTCTGTTTGCAGCAGACTAATTTTAGCGATGCACTTTTGCTGTTATTCGATAATTCGGATTCATATCAATTGGGGTAAATTTGAATGAGATTACAAAAGTGGCTTTGACACGGAGCAATGAAGTTCTCACAGTTCACTCCTGAAAATCACGCCTGATCACGATAGCAATCTGTTTTATAAACAGCTAAAAGCATATAAAATATCAACTAATTTAAATAAATTTTTTGTCAAGATGATATTTTCGATATTTTCTAAAGCAAATATAAATTTTTTTGTGGATTTTAAAGGGAAAATAAACTCAGAAATTAAGCTTGATAAACAAATGAAAATTAAATGCAATGTGCTTCATCAATAATTAGTTGTTTCTTTATTCGAATTAAATCCAGTTCGAATTATCTCCCGCCAAAAAAAAAATGACATTAACATAATTTTTAATTGGTCTAACTTAAGTGTTATTTATACGTTATTCCCAGTAATATTTTTTTTCTTTGGCCTCAACAACTCATAAATAACATTGTTTCACTCCATTTCTTATCTTTAATGTTAAAAAGCAGTAAGAAAATTGTTTACATTAATTTTTTTCCCACTAGAAGAACAAACTTAACTCAATTACCCAGCTTGACACTAGCGATTTTCTCGCACCATTTCAATGAATGGAAGAGTTATCGTTAATCAGTTTCTCCCTCAGGCGTAAATGGAATTTTATCCGATGAGAAGAATAAATAGCAAGATCAAAGAGTCAATTTATGCCCATTTTCCATCCCATGCATAGGTTCTATGGGTGGGGGAAATCTAGCTACTGAAGATTTTATTCCGGCGAAAGGATTTCCCGTTTCTCCCTTATATCAAACCAGAAAGGGAAAAAAAGAATAGCAAAAAGAAATCTTTCGTTAGATTCGAAATCTATAGAATTTTCCCCTCGGAGATGCCGGCCTGTGCTTAAAAGCATCTCTCGGTGCGGAAATATGATCTTAGTTTTCCATTAAACTTGACATGGAAAAAGGATACATTTTTTCAAAAAGTATGGGTAATGCCTTGAATAAAAGAAATAATTAAGAAAAAGTCGTGATTTGTACGCATTTTCCATTACTTCTTGGGTGTTTTTCGATAGTGTTTCTGCGATTTATTTTCCTTTCAATGGTAATAAGGCTTAAAGAGGAAAAAATGCTAATAAAAATCGTGCTCTGTCTAGAATGCTTTAAAATGCTATCAATTTACCGAAAATTGCTTTAAATAAGGTATAACATCAGGAGTAAAATATTAATGTAAAAATAGCGGAAAGCAAAAATAACTGAATTTTTATTTACATATAATATTGGGTATAATATACATGACATAGTTAATGGTATGTAGATAGTAGATAAAATCGTTTTGTTTTTTCTTAAAAGGTTTTAAGCAAAAGTTCATTTCATGGATAATGTAGATTTATCATACATACCGTGAGATTGTAAACTTGTCGAAAAAAGGTCAGTTGTCAAAATATATTATTTTTCTAATTGAATTTAAATGGAGAAAATATTTTTGTGTGACTCAGTATGTTGCATGGACCTTATAACTTGAGATTTTGATTGGTTGATGAAATGGTTTCTTCCAAATTTTCTGAACGTGTTTATTGTACTAAACTTTTAACAGGTAAGTATGTTACTTGAGGAGACAAAGTTTTGTAGGGATAAATGAAATTCTGACTCGAATAGCAGGCAAAAGATTTATTTCCACACTGCTTGAGAGTACAACTAATGGTGTATAAACAAAATGACAAATAATTTATTGAATTGCACAGCAACCCTAAAAGGAGATTACTGCACCAATGTATCCGAATATAAACTCAGAAATCTATTACTCTATTGCCAAACGTTTCTGATACATATTTATTTGGATGAGACTTTCAAACTGTACCAGACAATACCTACTATAAAAAGAACTGTCGGTCTTCTTTTGTGTGGGAATCCTCTGATCAGCTCGCTTGTGTTGTTGTTGTTGTTGCTGATCCCTGTCACCCAGCAGAGCTAGTTTAGGTCCATGATACCACACACTCTCGAGAAGTCAATGACCAACAATAGCCGCTCCAGAAGATCTTCCTTTTCAAGTCCCAGGCACACAAGGATATGATCCGGAGTGGCTTGGCCTTTGGAACATTTGGTACAAGTTGGACACGTTTTTTCTTTGTCGGTATAAGTCAATGTTCTGAGGTGGCCACTACGAAAGTGGGTTATTATAGTTTGCTCCTGTCTGCTGCACCGGAGGGTCGGAGAACCACCAGGGCGATTACTCTGGTATTCGCCCCTGTAGTTGAACCCCGGTAGCCCCGGTAGTTAGCCCCCGTAGCTCGCTAGTTGATTTCTCCAGTATCAGAACAGCTTATTCGAACGATATCTGTCTATTGTTGGCGCAAGTTTATTCCCTCCTGACTCAGTGTTTGCACTCGCATTAAGTATTTTGTCTTTTGCCTGCATCATACTTCCAAATTAACTGACTTACAGGAAGATATTACACAAACATATTAACGTAGTATATGATATGATAGAATGAGCTGTAGATAACTTTCTCCGGGTGCAAAGGAATGTTCAGTACAAATGATCTTGAAACAAAACTTTATCTATGGCCTAAACCAAGCTGTTAAAAATATGCTGTTAATAAAATGGGATGCAAAACAAACCAACGATTGTTCACAAGGGTAACTGAACTGAAACCCCTTATTTTACTGAAAGTTTAGGGCATACAAACTTTTCTTTCAAGTTCAAAAAATTAAAAACGTTGTATAAATTACCTTTAGACAAAATGTGCAAGGTGTGTGTCAAACAAAAATATATTTTACGCTTACACTTGGGTCCCATTCCCAAGGTACCTTATTATTTGTCTGCAAATAAGCCGAAATCCGTAATATTTCAGATATTTTGTCGCTCACACCGAGGAATTCCATAGAACGTCAGCAAGGACATAAAAAAATAAAAATCCCATGTTATCATTTCTGTTCGAACGACACTTTGAACAAAAACTTTATGAAAGAGGATACGAAAATATTTCCCACTCTTCAAACAAAAAGGAAACATTTGAAGAAAAAAAATATCTGCATTTTACTCTGAGTGATCTGTTGTTTTCACACACACATGCATTCGACAATTGACGTTGCTGTCAATACACAAACAGAACCCAAATATATTTTTCGCCTGTGTAATCCTTTTTTTTAATATTGAATATTGCTTTTTTCACCAAATTTTCGTTTTTCATAGTTACAAATTTTTCAAGAAGAAAAGTGCGAGAGTATTTGTTTAAATTTTCTTTATTTGATTTTTCAAGCTAAAATCCATTTCTGACGTAAACTGATTTTCTCAAAATCAGGCTATGAAAATTGATTGAAAAAGGGTATGGTAAACATACAGTGTTAGTTAGCTCGCATTATATTAGGTAGCTAGTATCATGTATAATTATGTTGTTGATGTTTCTTATGACATTTGGCCGGAAGTATTCCAGTCCAGGTCCATATAGGCTACCGGACTGAGTGCAGCTGCCCGGGTCGGAGTACGGTATAGCCAGGTGTCACCTAAATTTTGACCGAGGATCCCCAGGGGCGACATCTGGGGGGGATCAATACCCACTCCCCCACACTCTGACCTCATAGAGGGACTTTTCGGTCTCCGGATTTAACGTGCCCATATCTGGACTAGGAACGGAGGTACTTAAAGGCGCTTTTCGGGATTCGATCCGAGAACCAGAAGTCGATGCGCTGTATTTTGGCTACGTAGGGCCTGTATAATTATAACTAGAACATGGGAATAACCAGAAATACTTTCTTGCTCCGCCAATGAACTTAAACTATTGCAGATGAGCATATTAAATATGTTGTTTATACACTGAAGTGGGGATAGCAAAGCCTATGCAAATTGTGTAGCGCTGCGCATCATGTATGCGCAAGTGAGGGCGCTGTGGTAACTGCATATATAGTGCGTACTGTGGTTGTTCTGAATTAGTTGTTGGAATTGCCAGTATGGGTAAACTGCCTGATTTAGACGCCTTCGATCGCGGACAAATCGTAGGTGCGCGACGCATGGGCCATTCAATTTCCGAAATCGTCAGACAGCTAGGACTTTCAAGGTCGACAGTGTCAAGAGTATACCAAGAATACATGGATGGTGGAAAAAACTAGCGATCGGGCAAACTGCAAAGGACAATTAGCCTTGACAGTGCGTGGTGAGAGACGGCTCAGGCGTATTGTACGTAGCCAGTGAAGCCAAACATTAGCTCAAATTACCACCCAGTTTAATGACGGTGCCAGTCGTACAGTCAGTAAACGGACTGTGCAACGCTCGCTTCACCGTATGGGTTTCGGGAGCCGTCGACCTACGAGAGTACCATTGCTCTATACTCGCCATCGGGCTGTACGTGTTGCCTGGGCAAGAGAGCACAGAGACTGGAGTGTAGAGGACTGGAAACGAGTAGCATGGAGTAATGAGTCTCAATTCCGACTACTTAACGCCGACGGGAGGCTGAGAATATGGCGTCAGGCTCATGAAGCCATGGATCCTGCATGCCTGGCTGGAACTGTACAAGGGCATGGTGGCTCAATCATGGTCTGGGGTGTTTTTCGTGGCACAGTTTGGGATCTTTGGTGCGTGTACCAACCTCCCTCAATGCAATTCGGTACGTAGAGTTGCTGGGTGATCACCTCCATCCGTTTATGCTGTTCTGTTATCCGCAAGGTAATGGAGTTTTCCAGCAAGACAACTGTACCTCTCACAAGTCCCGGTTGGCTACTGGCTGGTTGGATGAGCATTCCTCTGACTTCTCTGTAATGAATTGGCCACCTAGAAGCCCAAACTTAAATCCTATTGAACATCTTTGGGATGTTTTGGAACAAGGCGTGAAAGGCCATCACACAGCACCAAAGAATCTTACTGAATTATGGACAGCTTTAGCCAATATTTGGCAAGCCATACCCGTGGAACGTTTCCAGAAACTTGTTGAATCTATGCCTCGTCGTGTGGCAGCCGTTATCAAGACTAGAGGAGGCCCAACTCGTTACTAGGTAGGTATCCCTAATTCAGTGGCACTTCAGTGTATATAGACACATTCCTCAAGAGAAAAAGAAAAAATGCTGTATGATGACAAGCTTACTAGAGTTGTCATCATGCAGCATCGTCTTTTTACTTCCGAGATCCTGTTCAGTAGAAATTTGTATTTTTTTTCAGTAAGTATAAGAAATGTTCAAGAATTCTGTCAATTCTTGCAGAGAGGAAAGCATATTTGTAATATTCTATTGGACTAACTCTCCTGTTTCTCACCGCCTGTCAAAACCACGGCTTATCAAGATGAACTTTGCCTTCAATAAGCCACAAGCAGATCACAATATTGAAATCTGAAATCATATGGTTTTTATGTTGAAAAGAATGTAGTTTCTGTTTTGCGGTATTTTGAGTTGTTTGTTTCCTATTAATATGTAGCTCAGAGAGCCCAAAGGAAGCTGAAAAATGTTAGAATAAAATTTTTGCATCAAAGTTCTTACAAACCATTGTTAAACCTGTTCTGTCGAGGATCTAAAAAATTCAATATAGATTCACGGCGTCTATGAATGTGTTGAAAGAGGAATTGAATTTTAAGTTTTTATATTATAACTGATATAGCAGAAACTCTGTTGCCGGTGGTTTGTCAAAGTTTTCAGTTTAGTCTAGACGTGCTCAGTAATGATTTACATGCAAAGGCAGATATTTTAATATAAGGCAGGTACTTTTTTGTGTGTTCTAGCGTTTAAGTTTTAGTATTTCGTTAGATACAATATGTGTGTATGTGGTACACTGTATAGTTTTAAAATTCAAATTCAACATTTCCGTTTATCAGTAAACAGGGAAAAGGGTTGCTTTGAAAAGCTGTGAATGGAAAATGTCAAAAGTTAAGGTATACTTATCAATCTAATTCTAATATTTACATATATTTCTCTATGCCAGACATGTTCTCGGTAGTATTTCTACAAAATATCTTAAGTATATTATATTTCATAATTGAAAATCATAGATCAAAATCTCGCTCATTGTCTCAAAATTGTCTCATCTTTGTCTCAAAAGGTTTAAAAATAGTTAGCTTAATTTTTTCCCTGTTAAACAGGGGGTCTACATAGGAAATAATTCATTAGATTGTGGCATTAGATTGCATTCATTAGATTGATATGAAAATACTCTCCTGAGGTATTTCCAGACAATATTTATGCTTATTTTTAGACAAAACAGGAAAATATACACTAAATACAGTTTTAATTATAAAATCCCCGTTATTGTTGATTAAAATAGGCATTTGTAAAAATTAAACTAAAAGAAGACATTAAACGTAATTCCGTATTTGTAAACGTTTGTTTATTTTTGCATTTTAATTTATATTGTGACGATAATTGATTCATATGTTAATGAACAACATCTAGGTTCACTAAAAAAACTGGATTATTGGTATACATCTATGTGTAACTTAGAAATTAAGCGTACTATACCCCGCGCGGGGAAACTTATACAATGGGCTGGAGCTACAGAATCAACGAACCGATTTTGATTCGTCTTTTAAATTAGTGGACTTTTAAATAAGGAGACGGGCTACCTGAATTTGCATAAGTACGTGCATCGTTAACGGAACAGGTATATAAATGCAAGCATTAATATAGTATATAATAAAATATATAAATTATTATAATTAGTTAATATTAATAAATATATAAATGAATATAATATATATATATATATATAAATGATTAAGAGAAATTAACAAAATCACAGATTGATACGAACAGAAATTTATTTTCTATATCAGCTTATCTCCTTGCTTGTATGACAACAGTTGACATGAGTGTATTTAATCCGACATGAGTGACTGTCTTTTTGCAGACAGCCCACTGGTTCAACCAGTACTCGTGGGCACTGTTCAAGGCGATGTCGCATATGCTGTGCATCGGCTACGGACGCTTTCCACCGCAGAGCCTGACCGACATGTGGCTCACACTACTCAGCATGATATCCGGTGCCACATGCTACGCCCTTTTCCTCGGCCACACCACCAACCTCATCCAGTCACTCGATTCTTCGCGCAGACAGTATAGAGAAAAGGTGAGCATTGTTTCTTGCGCAATCCTTGCAGAAGCGTCAACCACTGCGATACTGTCAGCATGGTCATTCGTCATGTTTCTTGCTCAATCCTTGCAGAAGCGTCAACCACTGCGATACTGTCAGTATGGTGATAGCATTGCGTGTTTTTTTTTTATTATTATTATTGCAACGAAGTTTGCTATGAATAAAAAAAAAGTTTCTTTCACAATTAAAATAAAATTAATGACAGTATGATGCATTAATTGCAGTATAATACTTTGTTTAACAAGGCGTGAAAGGAAATAGCAATGCGAAAAAGAAATTTATTTCCTAAGAAATAATAATAAAGTCGCTAAAGATTTCTCTATTCGTCCCAATTTACACGCTTGATGAAATCCATGTTTATATAATGCAGTTTAATTTTACAAAGTTTGCTGAAAAAGAAATTTCTCCCGAGGAAAAAATTAATAATTAATTTATTGTTACAATTCAGTAATAATTTCACCAATGTAATTCTATGTATGCATAATACCAGTGATTTTCATAATAATAGTCTGTATTTCTTCTGTTATTAGTTAAAACAAGTAGAAGAATACATGGCTTATAGAAAACTACATCGAGAACTACGGACTCGTATAACGGACTATTTCGAACATCGGTACCAAGGGAAGTTCTTCGACGAGGAGATGATCCTTGGCGAGTTATCCGAGAGACTCAGAGAAGTATGACTTAGATTTCTCCATTTCTTGATACTCAAAATAGTATAAACGTATATTCATTGCCCTTAGAATGACAAGTGCATGACTAAATTTCATTTTGAGAAAATATTTTAAGACAACGTTTCATTTTTCTTGACAAGGGATACATAAACGCAAAGAAAAGACCCTTCCCACAATTTTTTGTCACACATTTTTATCTCAGGTCTTCTTTCGGGATTCTGAGCAGGAATTTTTCTCTGGTCATCTGGATCCATGAAGTGCACTTGAGATTGTAATGGACATATGCAGAGGTATTTGAGGGTCTGTGGGCTAATGTTGTTATAGCTAACTACAGTGGATAACAACTGTATTGGCCTGTTGTTCTGCATTGGAGAATAAAATTTTTTGATGCCTTTATTGGGAAACCCAGATTATCGAAGTAGTTTATGGGTGGTAACGCGTTAGCGGATATATAATAGTCCCTTGTCCTTTCATTGTTATGACTGAGGCAGCTCGCTGGTCGTTCCACATAACGGGTCCAGCCATTTCCCCTTTCTCGATACTAAATACACATCACTCTTTCAAACTGTAGATATGGTTTTTGGAAGAGAATAGTATCACATGAGTTAATTTGGCTTGATTTATAAAGTTTCGTAAATTCCCGTATTTAATCCACATGTAAATAAATTCTGAGATATGTTTCACCTTCTCTGGACTTCCCTGAGAGTGCTACGGTCATCTTTTACAACACGAGAGCTGGTTAGAACGAGATAGTTTAAAAAGGATTCTGAAAGGGGACAAGCACCCATGCTGTCAGGTTGACTCAAACCTATAGACTCTTGTAATTTCTGGATTTCGTGTCTTGAATTCAGGCAGAGTATTAAACTTTTGATTTGGGGGCTCTAGAATCCCGAAAACTTGGGGACACTTCTATAGAAGAAACATAAAAAGACATTTTCAGCTGTTTGTTTTTAGTCAGTCATTACTATAGAACAGTGGTTCCGATCCCGTAGAAGTCTGCGGACCACTAAGCCAGAAATTGAACCATGTGCGGACCACCACCAGCCCCCACCGACTTGAGGGGGGGGGCCTTCCGGGGAGTATGGAGGTGTATAGAATATCCCTCAGGAGAAAGAGATACAGGATTAGCATACTCACATTCTAACGTATCATATTATGTTAAACTTTTAAGAAATTTTAATTCAACACCCGAAAGTCATCGGATATATTCGGCCCATCCAGTTTAATGAACATTACTTTCAAAATCCTCATTTATTTGGCAACTTTTTTATATGTGATGCCGGACCACTCCCGAGGCTCTCGCGGACCGCGGGTTGGAAACCACTGCTATTAGACTTACTATATTTTTCGCTAGCTACCCGATGGAGGGTGTTGTTTCGTAGTCACGAGGTTAACGCTCTGCTCGTACATCCGATTGTTGATTTTCAAGTCGTTATCCTTATTCTATCAGTTTTGTTATCTGGAATTTTGTGAACAGCAATAAAGAGAGCCAGCTCACGAAAGTTTTTCAGGAGATTCTGGATACATATTTCTCAAGAATGACCAAAAATCATACATACCGTTTTGATTAAAAGGTATTTTCAGGGTTCAAGTATAGCATCAGTGTATCGCTCCGAAACTGACATGAGATAAGAGACAGAGGGACTTTTAAGTCTCCAGGCATCCAAAAATTTCTCCATAAATGGCCCGTTATCGCCATGGTTGTTTGTAATCGACTATCGTTAATGGTTTGTAATCGACTATCGTTATTGATTTGTAATCGACTATCGTTATTGATTTGTAATCGACTACTGTTAGTTTGTAATCGACTATCGTTAGTTTGTAATCGACTATCGTTATTGGTTTGTAATCGACTATCGTATGTATATTACAAAAAAAAGTATTAGGATTTCATTATTT
The DNA here is from genome assembly GCA_907164885.2 of Dolomedes plantarius. Lineage (NCBI taxonomy): Eukaryota > Metazoa > Arthropoda > Arachnida > Araneae > Dolomedidae > Dolomedes > Dolomedes plantarius. The sequence continues at coordinate 95,805,300 of OU015496.1, forward strand.
TTTATATCTCCAGAGTCTAAAATCCCATTTTATGCTCCCAGGGTGCACCACAAGGAGGCTTCATTCGCTACACTCCGATTCGAAAACAATAAATAAGTTGAAAACAACGAATTTTTTTCACACTTAATTCCAATCGCAGGATTTAGAACTCCAAGGGATTGGCGGACTTCAGATTCGGAACCTTTTCGGAACCTTATTCCCACTCGATATCCAATATTTTTGTCCTCTTTAAAACGGCAAAAGGAACAAAGTCTTAACTGATCAAAAGAAAATTTCAAAAATGTTAAAACGGTTAGTCGGGAATGCCGAGTTGGCCCTGCCAAAATTCATCGCTGATGGGGACGTACGAGTAGACATTGTAGATCTTCAGTCCCATTGTTGAGCTATTCCTCTCACAGATTTGAAAATGCATATTTTTCGATTTTGTTTTCTTCATGGGAAAAGAATCTTTAAGTGATAAATAAGATCTTTAACTAAAAAAAAAGATTTAAGACGTTTCTCAATAATCTTTTTATTTTTTTTTTCAAAAAAAAAATTTTAATTTTTCAGTGATAGAACAAAAAAATTATATGCCTTGTAAAAAAACTATGGGAAAAAATCAAATTTTAAAAAACTGTCCGTTATTAATTAAAGGCCTACGTGTGGATAAAATAAAATCCAAAAACATGCACTTGCCTATCTGTGATTTGAATAAAAGTAAGAAAAATTATGATAAAGTATGAGATAAAGTATGTTTTAAATACTATCTTCCCGCAGCGGGAAGTACTGATTAACTTAAGTCAGTGCTTAAACACGACTATTAAGAAATATATAACTTCCTAAAATTTTTCTCGTCGATTGATGTGGAACTCAATAGCTAACCTAGCAGTGAAGGTTATTTATTTCATGAAGCTTTGATGGGGATATCAGGAATGACTTATTACATTTTATTATGCGTCATTAACAGGAATTAGTTGCGGCTCATAAAGTACTGCAAATATCCAGAACTTTTTCTCTCTAAAATCATGAGTAGTTCAAGAACTGATATATTCTTGTTATTCAAATTAAGTACAGTCTATGTAAGTTTGAACTTCTTTCGTATTTTCTAGAAAGTAGAAATTGCATTTTGAAATATTAAGACTGATAATATTATGAAAAAGAGCCTGAAATGCAAAATATAACACAGCAATGATATTACCTTCGATTGTGGATTTTGAGAAGCTCTACTTCATAACTAATTGCTCCTCAAGATTCTTTCTAAGCACTACAAAGAGCTATACTTTAAATATGACTATTTTTTTCACATTAATACAGTAATTTCTTAACACGTCAGCTTTTGAAGTCTTGGTACGTAGAACAAATTTCATATCATTTAAATTATTAATTTTCAGCGTTATTCTTTTCATATGTAGTGGGATCGATTTAAAACAATTAAATTTTCGGTACATTGCGGAAATATGACCATCAATGGCTTCTATTCATTAATGAAAAATTATTTATGAGATGAATTTCAGCGTATATAAAATTTTATTCTCACTTATAAAATACAGTACTATGCAAATTAATTGGGACAACCTTCATTTTTCATAAAATTCATCCTTTCCCAGGGATTTCTTGCCCGAAACCGGTATCAACTGCATTTTGTTACGAAGGTAGGTTGACCTGTGCTATTCTAAACTGGTTTGACCACGTGATCATTACACGTAGAGCATTTTCGTGTCAGTACCGTTTCAGCTGCTATAAGAAGTGGTCGATTGTGTGAGCTGTCTGGTTTCTCTCGTGTATGAAAAAAATGGATATTACTCTCAGAAAAGGACTAGAATTGTTACCCTTAGTCAACATACCTTTATGACTGTGAGGGATATTGCTGCAGCAGTTGGAGTTGGAAAATCCAGTATTTCCAGGATTATTAATCAGCAAAATAAGTTTGGAACAATTTCATTTGGGACAGTGTACTTTTAATATTTCCTTGTTGTTCTTTAATCTCTTGAAAATATTCGAGAACATTTATTTAATCTGAGGAAGATAAATTGGTATCAGTATATTAAATCTTTGATTTTTTAAACCTTATAGGTCTTCGGTCAAGGTTTGTTTAACCCTTCAGCGGGTGCGCCAATTTTTGGAACACCAGCAGGCGCGCGTTGCATTAAGTGCAACGTCTCTTTCAACCTTGATTATTCCTTTTGTAATAAACTTTATTTTTTCAGATTGAAAATAATAATTCTGCGTTTTATGACAAGATATAAAATGTTGATAATATTGAGATATATTTATAATTAAAGGCCAAAAAATGCAGATACAATCGCCTTATTTCAAAACTGTCCTTTTTATTGGATCTAAGGACAACTTGCGAATTGATTACTATGTATGTCCAAAAACCTAAAAAACAATGAGATTATCCATCTTTGGGATATGTCGGATACCGTGTAATAGCTGCACATTTGATCTACGACATCAACTCATAATTTTGTCGTATTGCAATGCAGTATAATCGCTGGTTGACCATGTTCAAATCACGACTAACAGTGAATGGAAAGGAATACAAGGGTCAGAAAATCAGACCTGCATAAGAAAGGGTGCAGCTATAAATAGAAACTGCTTAGAATATTCGAACCTTACTTGTAAAAACAAACCATTCAAAATTACGAAAATGTTGCGCTTTGTACACGGGCGCCCCAGCTGAAGGGTTAAAATTATAAGATTATAAATGACTAACCAATGTAGACGAAATGCTGAAAATAAAGTTTTCATGTCTTTATTATCAACTTAAACCTTCCATATCCAGATACTATGGAATGAAGATAATGACCATCATGCTGAAAAATTACATGCCACGAATTGATCTTTGTGTGGAGGTAAATGATTTCTCAAGAATAAAATATCAGAATAACCGATATTCCATTATGGGCTACTTGCGTATGAGCTAATGCATAACTCTCAAGGAATTTGTTAATATAACAGTTACAAATCTAATATTATGTATACATAATATTTAGTGCTACATGCGGGAAAATATATTGTTAATGTGGGTCGGACTCTCAGGAGATACATTTTCCGAAAACATCTTCCTAACGAAGGTATTTTGATAAAATTGCTATATCCTTGCTTAGTAGCTACCATTTGCCCTCAGAAATTAAAATTCATCCAAAGCAAAGGTTTTTATTTGTAATAATGACTTATCTATAAACAAATTAAAATCGAAGTGAAAGAATGGGCTGAGTATAGTTTAGCGCTATCTTGATAAAAATGATCGCTTTTCAATCAAGTTTAATTAGCATTTAGCCAGGTCTGTTGCGATAATTGCTGTTTTTTACTTCTCCTGTTATAAGTAGTATTTTTCCTAATTAATGGTGGATTTATTTCCAAAGAAAGCAAGTTAGCACTGTATAAATATCAAGTTAGATTATATATAAATGTCATCTATCATCTTAAGAACTTTGAAAACAACCTAAAGACATTTTAACATGTTGCGAAGTAAGCGGCTACACCTTCTAAAGTTCTTTGAATCCAACCTAAAATAAATATTTCCGTTTCTTAGGAATTCAGTTGTTTCTAAAACGGTCTGTTTTGTGATTATAAATCTTTTTAAAATGTCAAATGGCGTAATTTTTTTAACAATTTTGAATCATTTGATAAAAAAAGAGCATTCATTTCAGATGTCCTACCTAATAACAGTCTTTCGGAAGGAAGATGAATTAATTTGGAGTGAACCTAAAACGGATATTTCTGTTAGCAAACTAATTATTTATTTTCTAAATGCCCTGTTTTTGGATTCCAAGTCTTGCAGCAATGCTAGATGTTGCCACCATTTAATTATTAAGAATCACTTGATCGAAAACAGCTTAATTTTTAGATGTACTAGGGGCTTTGCCCCTAGGCTCGCTACGCTCGCTCCTCTGATATGGATAATAGCGAGATACATAGGGGTGATTCTCGGGCAATGTAACAGCCATTTACTGTTGTCAGTCACCCTTATGCGAAGGGGAATCACTGTTGAATCACTGTTTCAGCTTTAAAATTCAATTAAAAATCGAAATTTTAAGATAGAGACTTGAAATGAGGTTTATATGAATGAGAAAGCTTTCATCTTCCAGATGATGTAAATATTTTCTTTGTAAGATAAAAACTCGAGGAGCATCGATATTACATCCACATACGTGACGATATTTCTCGAAAAAGTGGGTTTAATATTTTGATGAAAATATTAGTCTGTTTTAAATTATTTTTAAACAAATGAGGTCTTGTTTGAAGGAGAAATGTCTGTAGTCTTAGATTGTAAAAAGATCAAAATTCTACGGTTAATTTTTGGCGAGTTATCGTAATCTGAACATGAAAAAGTCAATATTTTTCCAAAAAACATAAAATAAAAAACTTAAAGTCCGACAAAGATGAGACATGTCTTACTTCCTTCCCCGCATTTTTCTGCATCGATTGGTATCGGTCTCGACCCCATACCCCCAGCGGTTTCGGAGGAGATAGCGTGACAAGCTTTTGACAGCGGCGGCGGCGGCCGCGGCGCTAGTTACTTTTTTTTAGAATAGAGAGATTTCCTGTTAGTGGTCTTTTACTTATTGTTATGTCGATATTTCCTTTTAATTCTCTGAAATCAACTCTTGACATTGGCTCTAACAATAACTTACAAACGGAGCAGTGTCTCGCTGATTCTGGTTGCAGAAGTTTCCTGCAGAATTAAAAAACGAATTCGACCACCGGACATGGAATTAAGCGGGGTGAGATTTCGTGATTCATAACTGGACTGCAAAAGCAGACAGAAACTGCTGACTTGACACAATTACTTTAATCGTATACCCTATCATTATACTGACGAAATGTTATAAAATAGTAACCAATGAAAAAAATGATTAGCATTACTTTTTTGCTTAGCTTTGTGTGTATGGAGAAGAAACGGCATTTCACAACAGTGAAGACATAATTTTTTCCAGCACTTTGTCATGAGGACATTGATTTATCCACACTGCGAATTTATTGGTTTCTTTAGTATGAGAATGCCATTTACGTGAATCAACACTGCTCGCTACGAGGGGACAGCCCAGGAACGTCGGTACCTTATCCAGGATTCAAGCCCAAACCTACTTTGGAAGCTCAAGATTCGAACCACTACACGATATGGACGGAAGAGATAGTAACGGTGTATATAGAAAAATAACAATTCATGCTATAAAAAGTTAATCAACAATCTACAGGGTGATATAACCTCACAGAGTGAATAAATCTATAAGGAATTCCCTGTTTACTAGAATAATACATGTATGAATAAACAGGAAATCCAAGTAAATAAAGCACAAATAGGAGTAAGGTGCAATTTTGCATACGGCCGTTTCGACTTAGTGGCAGCTCAAAAAGCCGAAAACTAAGCTTAGTTTTAGGCTTTTTTGAGCTGCCACTAAGTTCTTTGCACTGATGAAGAAGCTCCTTTGCAGCTTCAAAACGGCCGTATGCAAAATTGCACCTTACTGCTATTTGTGCTTTATTTAAGTTGGATTTCCTGTTTATTTCCCGAGCACAAAGGTTTTGTCTTTTCTTTTCAATACATGTATGGTTTACTTAAAACTTTTTTCCCCGAATAGCAACATGTTAAATTAAGCATCTAATCCATCTGACTGATAATGAATTCTCCAAAGTTCCTAACGTTGAGTTTGGATTATAAAGTTGGTTTATTAGAATATATGGAACTAACTCTAGTTTACACTAATCCCGTTTATTTTGGGGAAAGTTAGATAGTTTGGATACTTATCGTTTCCAAACATGAATTATCATTTAGAAATCATGGCTGCTATGAATTAAAGTTTCCAGTTTTAAGGGAGAAGTTCACTTTAACATTTCAACATTTTTGGAATGCATGTAATTATTTCCATGTACCAAAGTAAATTTTCCTTAATATTCAACTTTGTTTTCTCTCAGGACGTCATCAACTACAACTGCCGTTCGCTGGTAGCTTCGGTCCCATTCTTCGCGAATGCGGATCCGAACTTCGTGAACGACGTCGTCACTAAGCTAAAATATGAGGTATTTCAGCCGGGTGACGTCATTATTAAAGAAGGTACACTCGGCACAAAGATGTACTTCATCCAAGAGGGGATAGTGGACATTGTGATGAGCAACGGAGAGGTCGCCACCAGCTTGTCGGATGGCTCATACTTTGGAGGTACATTATTTTCTATCTACCTACATCGCAAATTATTGTTTCAGTGTCAAATGTGAAATCACTGTTAATATGAAAATAAAAATAGTTTTATATTTTGAATGTATAAGTACTCATTTGCTTAAAAATTTAACTTGAATCAAAACAACTTAATAAATGAATCTTTGTTTAAAAAAAAATATTATGCATATATTAATCTTTACATTTAACAATAAGTAAGAAATAGAAAGAGTTACATACTTCATGATTAATTTGGTTTTTCCCAGTAAACTGTGTAAAATGACAAATATTTTCATTCTCCTTTTTAAAAATTTTAAGGAAGTCCGTGACTCGAAATTTTATTTTTTTATTAACACCCATTTTGCAATGATTTTTATTTCTCTAAAATGTGTCTTTATACGAAGTTCTTTATACATATAAAAATACAAATTTATATGTATGTGTGTAGTTCTAAAATGTGCATAAGAAAAGTACGGTTAATTTCTTCGTTGTATGCATTTATTATGGAACTGCATCATTAACATATCGCACTTTGCCTTTTAGAAATCTGCTTGCTGACGAACGCCCGGCGCGTGGCGAGTGTCCGCGCCGAGACATATTGCAACCTCTTTTCATTGTCGGTAGAACATTTCAATGCCGTCCTCGACCTCTATCCACTGATGCGTCGTACAATGGAGTCCATCGCTGCCGAGCGACTGAACAAGATAGGAAAGAATCCAAGCCTCGTCTCCAATCGTGAAGATCTCCAAACGGACCTAAAGACAGTCAGCCTCCTCCTACAGAGTGGGGCACACAGCGACTCCGAGGACAACGGGCCCTTAGAGATGGGGGGCCATCACCTATCCGTGGTGGCCCGGGGCATGCCCAGGCCTAAGTCCGAGAGCTGCTTCCCGCGGATGGACCTGGGATTCCCGGACAGCAATGCCCCGGGAACCATGCACAGATCAGAGACATTCTACCAGGCCACCAACTTACCCAACACGGAGCAGGTCTTCCAGTCTATGTTCCAGGCATGATAGGGCACCCTTGCAAATCAGAGCCTTGGAGCCAGGAGAGCGGTGGGAGCCCCGATTTTTTACAGGAAATTTCGGTCACTTAAAATCATTATTAAACTTGTTGAGAGTAAAACAGATTGATGTGATTGAGCAAGTCTTCCAATACCGTGCTCCGTGTTAAGAAATACATCTCAGGACGAACTTGCGGATCCTTTGATTTGAGAGCATGAGACAGTGCATGAAACTGCTGTTCATCGAGAGAAATACTTGGAACTGTTGAGATCAAAAAGTTCAACAGGTCTTAAAAATTGAAATTTACACATGATAAATGAAATTAGAACCACGATTCTGTTAATTTAAATCCGATCCAAAAAAAGAACTTGGCATTCAATCCAAATGTACACTTTCTTTAAAAAAAAACAGATATCCCAGAAGTTCTACTCTTTAAATTCAACAAAGTTTCAATGCATAATGTTCGATCATTTAGATTGTCATTATGCGTGGTAATTTACTCTATAAATGTCTCATAAATTCAAAACTCTTGGCCCTTGAAACAAGGCCAAAAATAATACAAATAGGAAAATATTTCTCTCGAATGAAGTTTTATAGTAAATAAAACCAAAAGTTTGCAAGGTTTGCAGGGGCCCCTTTCTGAACTTGGCTCCAGGGCATCGGTTTGGCCCATTTTGCTCGGAAAACACCTAATACGTGTGAAAAAGTAATTCAATCCTGAACATCTTCATCGAGTCTGCGCTCCGTGTGCGGTCAGTCATTCGGTGCTGCTGCATAAATTTAGTATTACAGTGGACTCAACTTGACATACTTGGCACCCAGGAACGACAGCGTCGCGGAATCACACAAAACGGTTGGATCTCGTGACCTGTCAAGTTCAACATGAAACTTATCCTACTGGGTTTTCTTTCAATCCATGTTCTAAGCACTAATAGAGAAGTAATTCATGTGTTTAAAATATTAAGAACTGTTTTAGAACGATTTGTGAATGCAATGTTTCGCAGAATGTCCAAAAAAAACTATCTTTCAGTGAAAGATAATTATTGAACTCAGAAATACCATAGAGATACCAAACACAAAAAAAAGGGGAATTCGAGCTGAGAGCAAATCTTCATAAATATGTTAAATTAAGAATTATTGCAGATAAAAATTTCATTTTCTATTTGTAAATATACTTGAAAATAGCATTTCTAACTTTTAATCTTCCATAATAATCTGTATTTTTTACATGAATATTTTTAATTATATATGTATATTTATATATATACATACATATTTATATATATATATATATATATATATAAAACTTTTCGTAATGAATTTAAAATGCCTATGTATCAGTATTTTGGTTTCCAATTTTCGCTTTTAATACTTAAAATATTAAGCACTTAAGATTAAGCAAATCTAGTCGAAACTAATCGGGGTACATACATTGAATGATATTTTTATATTTTTATTTATTTTTTGGTAAATTTTACAAATTTTATTTACAAACATTTTCAAAAATATCAAAATATCAAATCAAATTTCCTTTTTGAAAGGTATCGTAACTTAAAGAAGTTTTAGATAATTTCTGAGGCTGTCAGGAAATTACTGACTTCGAATTATTTGCTTACTTTAAATTCCGCGGCATAAATTGAAAACAAGCAATGCAATTATGAATGAGAACGGTGTGTGTATATATATAAATATTTTTTTCTACTTTTATAAACAGTTCAAACTTATTAAACAACTACATAATGACTCGTATCGTAAAAGAGTTCAAAACGTTCCTTAGAATCGGATAAAATTACGAAATAATTTTTTGTCAGTGATATTAAAACAGGGCTTAACTTTCTTCTTCCCTCATTCTGATTCAACATACAGGTTTGTACTCGTCTGTAAAACTTAGAGACATCATGACTACAGAAACTTAACGATGTGTTCTTCCTGTAAGAATTAATTAATTACTTACTGATTTACTGTGAGACGTCTCAAATTCTCTTGTTATATTTTATTATATATCCAGACTTAGAAAAAACTCTGAGGGACATTCATTAATTTAAATCGTCTCATACTTTAAGCGACTGATATTTTTATTATTTCTATATAGATATATTGCGAAATTAAACAGTTTTTTGAAAATGTCTTGAGTTTCCAAAAGGGAATAATTTTAATTCTGATTATAATGATCACCAAAGCTATGAACTTGAATCTCTAACGTATTCATACCACTAATCATAGACCGATTTCGCCCTTGTTAAAGAGCCCTAAAGGATGATCAAAACGGTTCATCACTCCTCCTGTGTGAATACTTTAGATATGAAAGCTTGTTGTTAACATTATAGTTGTGGCATTGTGTTCGTTTAGCATAAGAATGACTTAATAAGCATTTTTTTCAAATGCATATATTTGAATATTTTTAGCTAATTCTGGAAAATGTTCTATCTCCGTGTCTCTCTTGTAAAAGTGAAGATGGCATAGATGGAAACTACTTCAAACGTTGAGATCTCGGACAGCTAATGGAAAAACAAATCGTTTCTAAAACAGTTTTTAAATTGGACACAAGTTGTTAATGTGAGTAAATAGACAACAGACCTTGGTTCAATTGAAGTTGCTATGCTTATAGAAAATTAAAGGAATTAAGATATCAGTCATGTGATATACAAATAAGAATTTATTAGGAAATGTAATTTATTACTTGTTTTGCTATGACAATTTATAAGTACGCCTTTTCTTAAACTGAACTTTAATGATGTTAACAAGTTAAAAGATTTTTTAAACTTTCACTCTGTATTTTCTTAAAAATGTATAAAACAGTCCATTGTGTAATATTTTAAAAGTTGTGAAAGGATATCGACACATTCCTTTAAATCACTGAACAGAAAACGAGATTTACTAATCGATTAAACCTAAAACAAAAAATTATAATCAATGGGAATAAATTCGGGATAATTCTCCTTTATTTAATGCCCTTAACACCATTCAACACTTTTGACGTTTAATCATTGTTCAGTTTGAGAAAACGCCCATTTTATAAATAAATTTCTGTGATTATAGTTTTTATAAAGAGAAAAAGTATCTCTCTATTGCCGCTTGAAATTTGTTTGGTGAAGTTAATGAATTCGGATCCTACAATTTACCTTAAAATTAAATATAATTTTTTGCCGCAAAAAAAATGAAATTAGATAGCGATATTTTTTCTCTTTATACTTTATCTAGTCAGCTCAGCTTTAAGAGAAGAAGCGAGTTTTAAAAAATCCTCAGTACTTAAAATTGCTTATTTTTAGTTTTTAATGCAGAAATATGTTTGAAATTAAACTTTGTGATTAAGCCGAAATCATATTATTCAAGACCCCATACATTAAAAGCAAGTAAAATTAATCACCTTCAAAAATATGGGCATTTAAAATCTAGATTTAATAATAACCCACTCGTTTCTTTCTCGAAAAAGTTGAAACGCTTATATTAGCAATGAACTCGTATATAAAAGAAGACAATATTTAGAAGGTCAAATTATTTTCAGAACTCGAAGAAAACAGACTGTAAAGTCTCTTCGAAACCAGCTGTAGGTACGTTCATCACCACCTAAATCCTGGTTTCCTTAATATCGAGCTTGTTTAATTAATTCAGCAATTCTCAACCTGTTGAAAATATAAAAATGTTTGAGTATTTTATGAAGGAGCTATGAATCTTAAAGAATGTTAGCTCTTTTTCAACGTTTTAGAGTAATACCATGCAACCATTTAGATATGATAAACACTCACAATATATATATATATATAATAAAATTTTTCATTAGCATTGATTAAAACTTAAATCCATTAATTTTTTTAAGTTTAGACAATCATAAATATATCTCTCAGCATCATCAAGCATGCGTTGTTTTTAAGCACAAAATACTTTCAATTGCGATATTCCCAAGGGAAAACTGCTTTAGTAAAAGAAATAGTTTTCATAATGAAAATTGTTTTACCGTCAATTAAAACATTTGCAAGTATATTTTAGTTTAAATTAAGTATTATTATTTACATTAGGAATAGTTTATTAGAGGACATTATTAATGAACTGAGGACTTGAAAATATTGCAATGAAAAAAAAATCAGGAATATATTTTTAAATATTGAGGAGGGTTTACAATTTCAATTCCAGCAAGATTACTCCAAGAAAATATTTATTTGAAATAATCTTTTTGTGGTTATCATTAATTTCTATGGGACATGACGCTTGCAAAATTTGTAGAAATAGCTCTAGGCAATTTTGGCCTAAGCTTTTTTTTATCTTAGGTGACTTGACAAATTTGTACTATAAGGATGCATCAAGCAACCATAGATCGAGGCTAGATTATAAATTTTAATTTTTTAAGATACTAAAGATTAAAATTACTTTTATATTTCACTTTATATAATTTCGATATGTATTATCAAAGCATTGTAATGAATAATATTTATTCGGCTTTTATACAAAAAAAAATTAAGTGTTCTATAAGTCGTAAAATGTTTTTACCGTAAATCGTAAAACAAACTTCACATTAATTTTGATATTAATTATGAAATTATTGCAAAGGCTAGAATTTATTCTGATTTTTTGTGCAATTTTATTAATTGTCTTTTATAAAATATTCTTCCTCTATGAGATTAAAGGCGATAAAAATTTAATTTGTTTAATAAATTATAAATATTTTCAATTTATTTAGATATTTTACTTATTTTAAAACTTATTTAAATTCAATATTTATTATTCAAATCGTGCATTGTATATTATTCATCATGACCTAAATAAAAATATTAATTGCTTTTCTCAGAATTGTAGAATATACCTGCAGTGAGAAATAAATGACGATAAATCAAGTGTAATTAACAAATTACAAATACAGTCGAACTCCGTTATGGTGAACCCGGTATATAACGAACTCACGGATATAAGGAACAAAAATTTTGGTCCAGCCATTTTTCTATTGTACGCAATTTAATTAGTATTGTGTCAGTTTAATGTAATCGATTTTAGTCGACTTAATTCATTAATGATTATTTTTAATAGATTTTATCATTTTTTAATACATCATTATTGAATACACATTGCAACTAATGAGTTATATATTTTGTGAACTCTAGCATTTTTCTTAACGGTTCGGATATAGCAAACTACCGGATAAAGCGAACAAAACTTTTGGCCCCTTGAAGTTCGTTATAACGGGGTTTGACTGTAGTTAAATTTATGTATCTATTTCGTTTATTTTTAAATATTTATTAAATGGAGATATTTATAATTTAGATTGTTATATCAAATAACACGCGTCCGGTCTCTCTATATAAAAGGCTATTCGTTCTATATAAAAAGCTATTATAGAAAAACTGTCCTCTCAATCATAATATATTCCTACTGTAAGTTTCTTCCACGGCTTTAATTTTTGCTCCATATAAAAAAAAATTGCATATTGGTTGAGAATCGCTGCATAGGTGTTTTAAACGAAATGTGCACCACTACATAGTACCATGGATTTAGCTGTGTGTGTCCATATGCAAATCTCATCGTACCAGTCTGGTTCAAATATATATTAATTATATATATAAAGCACTTACGTGATATATTTGGGCAGCCTGAAGAGCAGGCTGCGCAGCAAAAGCCCTTAGTAGCAAAATATTGTAAGTTATATTTTATGAGATAAAAGAATAATTCCAAGCATTGCTTGTTAGGCCTTAAAATAAGCAAATCACCCGTGCCCTGTAACATTCGTTTGTATTTAACAAAAAATTATTACTGTTGTAGTCAGAGATACAATGTAACGATAGCGGTAATATGGAAAGGTGTGTTCTGAGCACTACTAGTATAACTTAGTGGGCCACCCTGTAGCTACTATGCAGTTTCTGTAGTGAGTAAAGCCAGCAGTTAAATGTAGGCTTTGGTGTACTTAAAATTGACGTAGTTTGTAAACGTAAGACTTGGTAAACGGTAAGGTAAGGATCGAATGTTGTTTTAGAATCTCTGCAAAATAATTTTTTACTTTATACCATCAAAATCTCCTTTATAAAAAAAAATATATTGAAAAGTTCCGCAGCATTTTTAATCTTAAAATGATTCAGTTGAAAGATAACCTTGTTTAGAGACCATGATCAGAGTTAAAATGTCTAATATTTCACAAGAACTTTGAAGAATCTAATACTTCATCAGTTAGGGGAAATAGGCAAGTATCTTGTTTAGAGAACATCAACAGAATTAAAACGTCTAATGATGCAGAACTATGATATGATAATATAAAAAGTCAGAATACATATGCATGCAATCTTATTTTGAAATTTGAAGCAATTCATAGTATTTTTTTAATTCTTTGGCTCTGATGTGCCAAACAAAAATGTGAAACACCATACGAGATCTAATCAAATGTTCTGAATATATTCAACCTCATGGAATATCGACAGAGCAAATTAAATAAATAAATTAATAAAATTGAGGTGCTAAATAGTGCTTGGAAAGAAATCAAAGATAAGTATTTTTTACCTATAAGATAAATTTATAAGAAGTTTAAAATAGGTTAAAAAATAACATTAAAGGGTACCGAATTTAGAAAAAAAAATGGAAATAATATAGATTTCGTCCCAAAATGTTTCATCTTAATTCTGATCATAGTCCCAATAAAGAGGCTACTTGAGCTAAGTTTCAACATTCCGAACTAAAAAAAAATCAATGAAATGAAAGAAGTCATAAGGCAACAAATAGGCAAGTAAGCAAAATCATACATAATTTTAAAGTTTTCAAAAAAATCGTGCATTTTAATTTTATTCAAAGAAATCACCCAATGAAACACACTTAAAAAGTTTTATATATTTTTAAGATATATTATTCAAGAAAATTTTAGCCTTTATGGATCGATAAACAGGTTTTTGTCTATACTATCTTGAGTAAATTTGATTTAAAAAAAAGTAAATCGTGACCCTTTCTATTTTCCCCCAAATAAGTCCCAGAAGAAAATATAATTAAAAGTAAATATATATAATGTATAATGTTTATGATGATGATTTTTGTTGCAAATGAAAACAAATCCTTTTTCAAAAAATAAATATTCATTTCATATGCACTCTGTTTAAGCGTTAAGGTTATAAAGAATAATTATAATTCAACGAAACGAAATTTCACTGAATTTTGGGAAATTCTTTTATCTTGAGTTCAAAGTTCGAAAACTGCTGTGATCACATCATCTATTCAGAAATACAGCAACAAATAAAGTTACAATATGTCATCCATAACAGATCAATATTCTAATGCATGAAAATGTTCGTTATAATCAATTATTCAATACTTTTCTAGCATGAACTTCCCTCACACTAATAAATGCCAAATAATCGAACAGTAAGCATGTTATCTCTTATTGTTTCTATTCTTTGCTCAAGTTTTGTATGTTACGTCGTCTCAACTTCTTACAGAATGTTTTGATCTTGACTACTTATGTATTGGATGTATTTAGCAATATAACTATTTTACTTAAAATATTTTATCTCTGTGTGTATTTTAACTTATGCACGATGTGTTGTTACATGATAATTTATGTATTCTAATGTATGTTTTTGATTAATACAAATGTATCTGTGAGCAGCATCAGGGAAGAAACCCGAGAAAGAATTTCAGAATGTTGCATTTTATGAAATATTTCTTATCACTGTCGATTAGTATGAATTTTAAAAAAAGAGTAATTATTTCTAAGTTTTAAAAATTTAATCACTGTTTAGTGGCAAGTCTAGTTTTATGTATTATACAACTAAATATGAAATATTTTCCCAAAACGTCAAAATTATATTACTTAACAAAAACTTTTAAAAACTAAAAAAACTATGGTGAAAAATTTTTAATAATGATATTTATTGCTGTGTAATCTTTATTTCCTAATTCTTTTAAACTATTCATTTGAATGTTTAAGCGGGATATGTTTTTCAGTTTATGTATAATAATTCCCTAAAGCTTTCAGATCTAAAGTGAAGTTATAATTTAGTGTTTTAAAATTTCAAGAAATAGGGATATTTTCAACTTTTATCTGAATTCTCTGATTTAGATTAATTAAAGCTATCTTTATTGAGAAGGAAAATAAAATGTATCAGAAGTTCACTCAAACCTCCAGATGAAGGTCATTTTCAAAATTCAACGTAAAAATTAATAAATGCATTCCTTTGAAATTTATAAGAACTTAACTAATTTGGGATGATCTCCATTAAAACTTCTACCCTATAAACAATTCCCTCATAAAATAATGTCTCAGAAATTCACCCAAACCTCCAGATGAAGGTCACTTTCAAAATGCAACGTGGAAGTTAGTAAATGCATTCCTTTAAAATTTTTAAGTACTTAACTAACTTGGGATAATCTCCATTAGAGCTTCTACCTTTTAAACTATTCCCTCTTCAAATAATGTAACATAACCAATTAAGGTGAATAAAATGTATCAAAAGTTCACTCAAACCTCCAGATGAAGGCCATTTACAAAATGCATTGGGGAAGTTAATAAATTCATTCCTTTAAAATTTATAAGTACTTAACTAATTTAGGATGATCTCCATTAAAACTTCTTCTACCCTTTAAACTATTCCCTCTTCAAACAATTATTTTTAAAAAAATTTATTTCTTTTTCACATTAAATAGATATATGAAGTATGCCACGTGGGTTTTAAGCAGAAAGCGCATAATCAGTTTCATCTTGAGAACATAAATCCACACAGAAAATTATATATTTTAAATATTTATTTATTTTTCAAATTGATTGACAGCTCATTTTAATATTTCAATACAGTTTCCATTAGTTTTCACTTCAAAAATAAGTATTCGTTAAGATGTTTGAGCTGATAATTTCACTTGATTTTCCTAACCTTACAGCTTAGGGGAAATGTTTACTATTAGAATATTACAATAAGATTTAAGTTTTATTTTATTCATAAATTTTGCGCATTTTTTAATTTCTGATTTTTTGCAATTAAAGTTTAAAATTTGTTTACTTGAATATAACTTATGGGTTAAAACATTGATTTGTCGACGATGATGCATTTCAGTAATTTAGGAATTCTTATTGAGATTCTATTATAAATTTAAAATATGTAACTATCAACCTTTTCTCTAATTCATGTTAGTCGAAAAACGAAATTAAAGAATTTTATTATTTTGAACAAAGGGATAGTTTTCAGTTACTATTGCCATCACGTTAAAATGACTGCTGTCTAAAATGTAAGTCATTTACTTTTTGAAATATTTCATTTTCAGTCACTTTTTATTAAAAAAAACTGTAAATGACAGCTCCATAAAATCAACAATACGGTGAAAGAAGCAAATGAATCTTCTTATAATCCCCGACAGAAAATATAAATCGCTAACGATAACTATTTATAATCCACAACAGAACGTATCAGTAGCTAACAACTTCTTAAAAATCCCCAATAAATCGTATAAATGGCTGCCATTTACAATTTTGTTTTTGCTCTCTGCGAGTTTCTTTTTGGTACTATCTCCTTTTTTGTTGTTGTTGTTTCAAATTCTACTGATTAAAATGAAATTTATGAGTAAAAATATGTATGCACAAATGTTGTTTCCATGAAAATAATAATTTTGTAACTAAACTGTTGAACTCTATGTAAAGGTATAAATCCATATAATCATAAGCTAAAGGTTATTCAGTTTGCTCTAACACATATCTATGAATATATTGAACTAACGTCTCCTTATCCTTAAAAAAAAGACAATTCAAGAATACAGATGGTTTATATGTGATCTATTGTAAACTTGACTATAATTATTTTTTGAAAGAAAAAACCTCAAAATTTATACGTCTTTCTATATGAAGCAAAAGTGGTTATGTTGTGTGTATTTTTAAAAAGAGGAAAAAAAGTTCAGCTTTTTTTATGAATAAATGTTTTTAAGAGCTAAGAAAGGTATAAATACTTTAAAAAATTTTATGAAGCTGAAAATTTTGTAGAGTGTATATAAAATGTGTGATGATCACTGTGCTAAAAAGGTGATGATTACTTCAGAGAGAATATTTGGACTGCTGTGATGTACATATACCTAGCAAAACTATTGTAATACTACCACATAACATAAGGCCTCTAGTCTTGATAATCATAACATTTGATACGATAGAGCTGTACTCCGTTAGTGTTTTCCTCAGTCGATCGTTTTTTGCATAAAATGATTTGCTCAGTGCAATCAAAATATATACATATATATATTCTATATCCTCCTTTTTGGAACACTTTTTCATATGCACTGCACACACACTTTGTTGTACCAGTCACTGTACGTTTAACGTTGTACTCTTTTTGCAGTATACATAGTAAATTTGCACATGTATGAGAAGCTTGTTTATTCGCTCGGTAGCTTTCCTCGCAGACTTGAAAAAGCTTCGCCACATAAAACATCGTTTGTCCTGCAGAAAGCGTAAAAAATTTTTCCTATTACATGCATCAAAAGAACATCAGAAACTCTGAACATTTTAAATTGAGATCAGGTTCTTTCGTTAATCCAATAAAGTCTAAAAAAATTGGCTTTCACTTACAATACTCAAAATTACGTAAGAGCGAATTATGAAGTCTAAACTTCATTTGATATCCAAAGAATTTATAACTAGTTTAAATGGTCATTTAGAAAAAAAAAATGTTTAAACGACAAAACTGGATAAATATCTGTATAAAGAAATCCTTTACGATAACTCTAGATTTGGTAAAGCATTGTTTTCATCTATTTAGTTTTAAATTTTTATAAACTATACTAGAAGATTCTAGTTAATATGAATTTTTCTTTCTCTTAACTAAGTAGAAAAACAGCCGCAGCAAAACCGTACTCTAAATTAATAATTAACTGGCCCCCTGTCTTATTTTATAAAACCTAAACCATACACATATAAATAAACTCCGTTAGTATAATTATAATATTGTAAAGTATTACTTCCATCCTTTAAAAAAAATTTGTGATTACGATATCTGGTTTTTATTTGATATGCTAAATACTTTTTAAAAATTCCTGAAAAGAAATATTATTATAAGCTCATAGGTAACTTAAAATTCTTTTATAATTTTAACGTAGTCGTTAAAATGGAAAAGTTAGAAATTCATATTTATATTTTTAAAAAAAATCAGAATCAGGAACCAAAGGCCAAAGAGACTTTGGGAAAAATTTTAGTAATTTCAAATGGTAAGTGATAACACCGAAAAAATTGATGAGCTATGGAGAACACAACTGTGTCACGATATGATAAAATATAATTACTTGGAACATTACGTCCAACTCATGATGAACAGCTCAAAAAAAATGACGATAACGTATGGAAATTTCCTTCAGCGTTACATATTTATTGATAGCCTTTATCTTTTTTTCAATTAAGACAAAATGTGCTTCATGTGTAAAGAAAAGTAGAACTGCATAAAAAACTGAATTAAGAGCATGATGAAAGTGAAGAGGATTGTGTAAAAGTTCTCCAACATCATATAATTTTTATGATAATCTGATAAATTATCTCAACTACAATTTATCCTTTACAAACGGATCTTGCATTTCCAGTCACTAAAATATCTATCTCGGTTACCTGAATTAACATTTAGATAACTTCAAAAGATGAAATTTTCTGATTGATCCTGTAGAACATATTAGCTTAAATAGCATCAACACTGCCGATAATGGATGGAGAGTCGCAACATATCCCTGAATATTAACATTCCTAAAAGTTTTCATTGAAGTCCGATTAGCTTTGTTTTCTTCAGCCACTTTGTGTTTCATCTTTTCAAATTAGGAGGACGTATTACTGACGTCATTAAGCTACAACAGGATAATGATGTAAGAGTACATACGTTTGGCAGTAAATTATGAATTAAAAAATTAATGCTTTAAACAAGAAGCCAAGAAAACGTTTAATTTTTATTGTAAAATTTGTTTGCGAAGGTGTTATTTGTGTCTTAATTCTAGTCAGAACACAAAATGAAGAATAACAGATAACTTGGAACATCAGGCTTGGAAATTTTTGCTCTTTTCCCTATCTTAGATTTTTTTTCGCTTTTGCATAAAACAAAAGCTAGATGTCTTCAGCAAAAAGCAGAAAAAACTATTGTAAAACAAGTTATTGTTTAAGTAAGCAAAAACAATCATAGCAGTATAAACGCTTGGATGAACTACGCAGTAAATTAAGTTAAAAACCTTGGAAAGACTTTCAATCACGCATAAGGCAATCAGTTTGAAAAAGAAAATTTATTTAGAATGTCCTATTAAATACTTTCGAATTTAAGATCTTCGAAAAACAACAAACTCCTAACAGACTGAATAAATATGTAAAACTTTATTCGTGGGAACAAACCTCCACTGATGATGACTTTACAAGGATGTTAAATTTATGAAGATTTTATTAATTTTTACTAATGCAACAAAAAGAAAAAGAAAAATATGTTTTAATTATTCTTAATATGCAGGTGAGCTTTTTAATAGCTTTCTAAAGGTAAGATAAGAATTATACAGTTCCATAGAATTCATTTAAGATACTAAGGGCCTTATCTATAAAAAAGTTTTTAGCCCTCTTCTCCTTCTGGAAATCAAAGTTGCATCATCTCTTTCCTATCCAGGCTTCAAGTCTTAATTGATAGTAGTGATGATCTCGAAATTAGTATGTTATCAGAGGAGTAGAGTTGATAGAGTTCTGCTTCACTATTTTGCAGAAAGAAGGGAATTTCCCCTTGTTTTTTAAAATAAATGTAATTATCAAAGCTTTCTGAGAATAGAAACATGAAACCACGCTTCACATTAACAAAATTCGGTTCATTTCATAGCCAAAAAAGTTTTAACTTGCTAATTTTTAGCGCCTTCTGAAAGTTAGATTTCTAGTTCCCGACGGTGCATATTTTCTAACGTAATAGGGGGGAGGGGGGGGGGAATAGGTTAAGTAAACCCTTTAGACTTCAACTAATTCAACGAAATTTTTAAAAACTTAATTTAATATAATAAAGAACTTTTTTGGTTGCATTATAAGATTTAAGATTTCCTTTTAAAATATTTGTATACTTCAAACGGATTTATTTTTAATTTTAAAGCTCTCGAAATTTACGGTAATTTTCAAAGACGTAGAAAATTATAACAGATAAGAAAAAGTGTTGTTATCTTTGTTATTAAACTAATGTTTATTTGCGTAAAACAAATTCTTAATTTATATGATGAAACATTTTGTTTTGAAATTAGTGTTTAGCATTTTTTAAGTTACGTTCACTTCAGAAATTTTTTTACTCTGGCTTCTCTAAGTTTTTTAACTAGTAATCGGTGTTATTAGTTTTGCAAAAGAAGATTTTACGAGCAAAGTTTACCTTTTGAGGAATGTCCCCTTTTTTTCTTGTTTAAAATTTTAATTCCTTTTCTTCTGGAACATCAGCTTCATCTCCAGAAAGCGCTTTCAACAGATGCATAACATCATCGGAATTATCTAAATATAACCCGATGAGAAATTAATAAATATATAATGCTGCTATTTTCAGATGTTTTCTGGCTAAATCCATACGTGAATAATTCATGCTAAATTTGAATTCCCCGATGATAAAAAAAAATTGCTTTACCAAAAATAGTTATCTTGGGATTTTGTATTAATAAATATTTCTCTGGCGCAAGCTGTCACTACAAGATATTCTCAGACCTTTCACAATAAGCAAGCAAGTGGCTTGCACCTGCTTTCATAATTCCACGGCCCAAAATTTGTGTAAATGGCTAATGCAACAAAAGAGAGTCAGCTGACCGTCACTTTCTCTTTGCTCAAGGCAACAGCGTTTTAATATGCTTGCATGATTTAACATTTGCCTTAAGTTTCCAGTTCCATGAGCGTCGCAGGTTTTCTGTTAGGTGCGAGCATTGATTCTTAATAACGCAGCTATTTCGCTTGACATTTGGTTCGAATCGCGTACAAAAAGGAGGATCCCATTTAGCTTTTTTCATTTCCAAACGAGGAAAGGACCAAGCTGTTCAGAGTACAACGCAAGACTGGAATAATTATATTTTAGAAAAAATCAATAATAATGGTGAGCTGCGTTTATATTGAGTGGTGCTAATCAACTTTGCGCAGCAGTAGTGAAGTAAGAAATATTTTGGCTAGCTCGAAACATTGGTACTAACTAGCTGACGGAATTTTTTATCTGACAGTTGTGTATAAAATTAACTTCATTCTTGTTTCGTTTGTTTGTTTTTCGTTTCGATATAGTTCCCAAGCGCAACACAATAACTGAGTTCCTAACTTCTTCAAAAATTGGTAAAATCATGATATGCCAGGGAACAACTAATTATTTGTGATGTCATTGCGTGGAAACATTGGATGATTGAAGATTTATTTATTTTCATTTTTTTTAATTTTTTTATTGTGGTTAGGATAATTTTTAAAAAATGGCATCTATAAAGAAAAAAAATCGCATTATGGACCCTTATAAATTAGAAAAATTGTTATAGAACCGCAAAAAGTTCTCATTCATTTTGCAGAATCCTGTTTGTTCTGCTTCATATATAGCCAATATTTTTCTGGCTAGAATTAAACATTTTGACAATTATTCAGTATCAGCATAACAAACTATCTAGTTGCGCTTAACCAGAATCTAAAAGAAGGTTCTTATCAATCAGTTTTCCAATTATTATTAATTCGCTCGCTTTATTCTAAATAATCAGCATTTTCATGAAGCATTTGACATAATTTTAAGCTTCCAGCTTATAATTAGGTATGTTCTAGCTCCACATTATATTTTTAAGTAAACGCTTCCACTTTCTTGGTTGTTTTATTTTAATCTCACGCTTCCTTCTTTAATCCTTTATTTTCATGTTACACGTCTCAGGATTTTAACGTTTCATTCCTTTATCTGATATCACTATTTACTCCGTCTAATTGTCATTTCACTGTAATTTTACTGAGAAAAATTTATCCTTTTGCTTTGGACAGTTTGTCATAAGAACGCATAACCGTAGTCATTAACTTTTTAACAAGAAATGAATAACAGAGGTGGATAAAATTGCCACATCTCTTTGCCGTTTATTCTTGTTTTTCGTACGAATTGCATTCTTATTCAAAGCACAGAAATCTAAACTTTCTAAAATTACTTGTTAAAACTGGTTATTTAAAATATATATATTTTGGGTCTTTTAATAAATTTAAATTTTCTAAAAGTCTAATTTTTTAAATTTTTCTTTCTTTATTTATTTTCACAGAAAATGTGCTCAAAATTCATGCTAAAATATAACTGAGAAATCCAGGCTTGGGAATTATCCTTCGATATATTTATATATACAATCTTGATACGACCATATACTTGTTTGTTTAACATTTTTAAATGCTATGAATAAATGTAAAATATTAATGGAGAAAGTCGGCTGTGGCATTTAGTGCGTTTCGTCAAATGTTGTTTTCTAATTTCAAAATATCCCTTTTTATTTTTTAATTTGGAAATAATGTGGAAGCGAAATCATTAAAAACTCCAGCTATTTTTTCATTGAGAAACTGTCGATTTCTAATGTACATCTACATATTACTTTTTACCTCTACCTGTATCTCATGCGATTGAAGTGCTGCCATCTGTCGGTAGGTAAAAGTAACTCACGATTACTTCTTACAGGAATATTGTTTCGAGTGTGCCAAAGTATTGTGAAACTTTTATTAAAACTTTACATCAAGAGCTGAGAATAGCAAAAGATGGGATGTTATTTTTGCAGTATGTAAAATGAATTTCTGTGAACAAGCAAGCTGATAAAATAAAGGTTATTATTTAAGGCAATGTCTCATTTTATTGTTTGAATTACAGAATATACATACTTTTACACTCAACGGTTTGTTTTACCCACAGGAGATTTGAGATATGATAACTATAATAGGAATAATCAGGGCCGCCCAGAGACTTTACGGGGCCCGGGGCAAACTTCTGTTTGGGGGCCCCAAGAAATATGATTAATCGAATAATTTTTTTATATTTTTTTTGGGGGGGGCCCCTTTTTTCACGAGATTATTTTGAATTTTGAAGTACGGTACAAGCTTCAGAATTTTCTTTCGGGGGAAATCTAATAAATAAATTTAAAAAAAATTTTTGGGGCCCCTCCAGCAGTTGGGGGCCTGGGGCAAAGTGCCCCAGTTGCCCCCCCTCTGGGCGGTCCTGGGAATAATAACGATGATCGTAAAAATATTTTCTGCTTATAGTTCAGAAGATAAAAACGAGTCAATCAATTCCATATTTGAGAGAAATGTATTTCGATTTTTTAATCTGAATAGTAAGCACATATACAGTCGAACCCCGTTATAACGAACTTCAAGGGACCAAAGGTTTTGTTCGCTTTATCCGGTGGTTCGCTATACCCAAACCATTAATAAAAATGCTAGAGTACACAAAATGTATAGCTCATTAGTTGCAATGTGTATTCAATAATTTTGTATTAAAAAAATGATAAAATCTATTAAAAATGATTATAAATGAATTAAACCGACTAAAATCGATTACATTAAACTGGCACAATAGTAATTAAATTACGTACAATAGGAAAACGGCAGGACCAAAATTTTCGTTCGTTATATACCAGGTTCCCTATAACGGGGTTCGGCTATGTAGTGAAACTTCTCTGTGACGACCAGTAATGGTTCAACAAAAAAGTGGCCGTTTTCAATGGTGGACGGCTAGAGAATTTTAACTACATATATACAGTCGAACCCCGTTATAGCGAACTCACGGATATAACGAACGAAAATTTTGGTCCCGCCGTTTTCCTATTGTACGTATTTTAATTATTATTGTGTCAGTTTAATGTAATCGATTTTAGTTGATTTAATTCATTAATGGTCATTTTTAATAGATTTTATCCTTTTTTTAATACATCATTATTGAAAAAAGGCATCATTATTGAAAAGGCATTGTAACTAATGAGCTATACATTTTGTGAACTTTAGCAATTTTCTTAACGATTCGAATATAGCGAACCACCGGATAAAGCGAACAAAACCTTTGGCCCCTTGAAGTTCGTTATAACGGGGTTCGACTATATATATATATATATATATATATATATAGAGAGAGAGAGAGATATACATATATATACATACCTGAATTTATTTTAACTAGCTGACAGTATAATTCGTATTTTACCATATTTCATGTAGCAAAGTTTGCTATTAAAATTACTTTGAGTTAAATTTTCAGTCTCCTGGCTGTAATAACATTAAAACTGAACCCTCCTCGTTACAGAAAAACAATTTCCGAAGGCCTAATGGTGTAAAGGACTGGTAACAATATATTTATTACTTTTTACTGTTAACTTTTTATCTATTCGTTATTTTTTAACTCCAATTTTTGTTTCTTTATTCATTAATACAAAATAAGATGGCGGGGAGGGGGGTAGAACAATCCTTTGGGCATGAAACACTGCCTGTCTAATAGACTTTTCGAAATGACGTCAAAGCATACAATCAAAAGGATTAGTTTCTTTGGTTAGTTTTATAGCAAAATAATCAAACTAAATTGTTGCCAAAACCTCCAGCAATTTAAGTTTAAATTTACTGCTTTATCCATCATGAAGATTCAGCATTAAGATGCGTGATAAAGATCCATAAAAGGAAGAAAAAGGAGTGAATGCCACTTAAAAAGGCATTAACTATTGTCCAATTAGAAAGTTAGTATTTTTTCTGAATGGCATAATCTAGCCACTTGTACATTTGCCACTTCGTGATGTCAATATCCAACGCGTTATTACATTGCAATGTACAATGGATAGTGGTAGTTAAGATAGCATTCATGGTTTTCTCTTCCTTTTCTGTATATCTTACACGAAGTCTTTGCCATGGAAAAAGTATTAAATTTGTCATTGGTTGCTTAGTGATTTAATAACAGTTTAGACTGAGGCGTTGACCTATAAAATTAATGATAGAAAATAACCATTTTGCTTGTCCATTTTGGCGCTCTTTTGAACAGCCAATTGGAGAGTCAGTATGTTATGACAAAGGCAAATTACAGCCACACATCTCTTTTGCCACCTTGAACAACAGTTCACAGGCTGTTTGTTTACATCCTGGAAGTTCGTTATTGGAGAATTCGTCTGTATTAAAAGATGTACAATGGCGAGAATGTACCATCTGTTGATTAAAATTAGGAATAAAATTCGCCAAGTAATTTATTTAGATGTTATACCGAAGTAAACTTAAACTGTCTTCGCTGTGTGGGGTAAATTTCAGTCTATTGCAATTTCTAGATGCATGGAATAGAGGTAAGTGCGTGTTTATCTTTTGATCCAAAATGTATTTCTGTTTGTAAAAAGTTTATTTATTTAAGAAAAACAACAACAGTAACAGTTCTTTCAGCATTGTTTGGGAGAGCTGCCAAAGGTGACAACTAAAGGTGAGGCAAACACCCAAAATATTGATGAGATGAAAAAAAGACTTCTGAAGACGTACATGCTGGCATTCAGTAGCAAGTAGTGGTTTCCAAACTCTTTTTCAAGAGTAGCGTCTAAGAAAAAGTACAGGAAACATCTTGTAAGTTCCACCAGCCGTCCACACGCACTGCATAAAAAGAATCAAATTTGATTCTGTTGGACAAAACATAACGAATTATCAAAAACAGTTAAGGGTATGAAGATAATTACTATAAGCCAGAACATTATAACTCTCTTCTAAAGGTGTCAACTAATTCCCAACAGCAGTAAAAGTAAAGGCCAAAGATATATTAGACAAGGGGGAAGGGAACTTTTATTTGTTTAACTCCAGTAGAAAAACCAAACTTAGATCAGGCCCTAAATTAAAAAGAAACACTTCCCTTGCGCTCGATTCTTCTAGGGGCGTTTCGAAAACAAGGCATTTTTTTTAATATGCTTATGGATGTTTTGATATCAACAATATCGCCTTACAATTTCGATTGAAAACTGATTTCTTTTGTCAACATGACTGTGGCTGTTTGATTACAATAATATTACCTTAGGAACTGGGGCCAGAAGTAGCCTAGTGGTACCGTGTTGGCTTTCGGTGATGAGGGTGCTCCGATTGAATTTCGACAAGCGCCAATAAATACCTAAGTGTCTAGGCCGGATATAGGCACGTTAAATCAGTAAACCGGAAAGTCCTCCTTTGAGATCAATGGGTGGGGAAGGCATGATCCCCCCCCTCCTGGGGTTGCTCGGTCAAAATTGAGGTGGCACCCTGCTAAGTCCGACCCTTGTGGTACCATTAAAAACCCCTCAACCAGCAAGCCTATATGTACCTGGTCTAGAATACATTCCGGCCAGGGGTCGTAAGCAACAACAACAACAGATTAGGAACTGATGAGTGTCATCGATTAATAGTTTTAATGTACTGCTCTGAGGTTGATAAAATACTAAATCGGAACCTAGTGTTTATAGATTAATCTCACTCGCTAATTTATTACAGATGTTTTTAGTTTTGAACATCCGATGGTTAAGACCGACCTCAGCTTTCGCTTAAACGATACCAATGCAGATTCCTCATCGTCCCGACAGCAAATCGCTCAACAGCGACACGGTGGTCCAAGCGCACCAAATGAGCAAGCAAGCACCTCCGGGCCGAAATCCAGCCAAATAAAACCAAATCAACGGATCATATTTTCTAACTGACAACACAGCAATACCTGTCCAGGCTCCGTACAAAAACTTTAAATTTTAACTTTTTCAATGTCTATATTATTTATCCAAAATTTACTACCAACACAACTTGTGTTAGTAACCCGTTGCCTGTTGTTGCACTTAGCTACCTTATTTAAGTTAAAAAGTACATTTCCCAAATGGGCTAACAATTTCCACAGATTTGCTACAGTTTAATAAAGTACAGTATTACAATTATTACTACTATACACAGCCAGTTTAACACAACAGTAAAAATATTCAATACATGCTTTGAATCAAATAAATAAATAATGCCAACTCACAATGCAGATACTCAGTACTTACTAACATGCAGTACAATATTAGCAGTGCATAGTAAATAATTTTGAACATATCATGTTTTCTTAAAAATATGTAAACTTTTCAAGTACCGAAATGATTTTAAACACTTAAGGGTGTAATGACGCACCAATAACCGAAAAAAATGTGTTAATAAACCAATATTTTCACGTTCATTTACAAATCATTTGAAGAAGAGAAAAATTAACTTACCTCAAATCCAACAAATATCCTAAACTAATTGTGGTAAGTACCATATAGCTCCCGCAAATGGAAAATAAAAATGTCGTAACTTTCTGGAACAGAATTATATAAATTAAAATAGTTAAGCAAACAACCATGCATTGAGTTTAATAAATTTAGTCCAACCCTCTATTATTTGAGGAATCGGAATATAAAAATTCACGCATAGTCAAATTCACGTGAAATTTGAGACTCGGGTCTTTTTCAAATCAGGTAATTCTGGTCACCAAACGTTTGAATGAATGTAACGTTTCAGTGCAAACGTCTGTGAAATTGAGCTCTAAAGATTTTTTTTTTTCTTGAATACCGAAGTAAAAGAAATTAATGTATCTGAGTGAGATTCATACGTATTTGTACTTGGTGTAAAGCTCTCTCATAATAAAGCTGTAAACCGATTTTACGAGGTTTACCCGGATGAAATTTTTACAAAGCTGCTACATATTCCCGAGTAAGAAACCCTTAAAAATCTACACTAATAATTAATTGGCAAATATTTTGTATTTTGTCATATTTATGATTGTTTAGCAACTGTGGATTGCGCTTAGTAAGAAAAAGATTCTACGGATAATGTGCAGACTTCCAATTCAGCGAAATTGGGTAATGAGTAGGGATACATAATTTTCGTATTTACGAAACAGATGCGAATAAATGCGAAATTTGCCGATATGAGCGAATAAATGCAAAAATTATTTCTTTACTACTTTTCGGCTAAAACTCGGTGATAAACGGCTTTTTAAGCGAAATTAGGTAATAATAGTAATAATTTATTAACATAATTGCTTATCTAAGACCATCCACGGTATTTAACTGAGCGATCTCCCTCTCGAAATTTACCAATTACTTATTGCTAAAGACTTAAGGAAAAGAATGTGGAGACTACTACAACAATGTCAACTCTTAACTAGGAATTTTGATAGTGAGTAAAATTGTGATTTTTTAATAAATGCGAAGCTTTTGAATTTATATATATATATATATATATATATATATATTTTTTTTTTAATTTTTTTCTCGAATAAATGCGAAATTTTATGCATTGTAATTTTTTTTGCGAAATTTCGATATTTTTTATGCGAAATTTACGTACCCCTAGTAATGAGGTTAAACAAGTGCAATGTACATGACTGAAATCTCGGATTTCCAGTTCCTAACAATAATGTTATTCTATTTACCTCCTTTTTTCCCATGTTGCATTAGCATGGGGAATCTTCGTAATCGTATTAAAATTCGGAACTGGGTTTTTGAGGACTTAAAGGTTTTAAAAACTTTAAACCCCTGTACTGTTTTGAGCCTCTTTCGTATGTCTCAAAGTTCTAGCTCTAACGCTAGCTAGAATGGAGATGGATATTAAAAATTAGTATAGAATATCATCTCATAAGCATACAGTATTATGAACTAGTTTTCATATAACTAGCAAAATCTTTCATTTGTCTTCGTGGGTTGTTGAAAATTTAAGCCAGGAATATAAAAAAAAGGTATGTATGTCTTTACAAATACTCTTTAATATAGTTCTACGGGACATTATCCAAAGATCACATCATATGTCCTTCTTATACGAAAGTGATTTTCAACCACTGTGCCTGGGCACTTTAGTGTTCCTCCACTGCGAATTATTCTGTATGTATTTTTACAAAATATATTATAGGTACATCAATCAATAATCGAAGTAAAATCCTTATCTATTTGTTAGTGTGCCGCCAAAATTTTAGATTATTAAAAGAGTACCGTGACGAGTTAAAAGGTTGAGAATCACTGTTATACATATTAGATGTCAATCAGTTCGCGTTTCAAATGTGTTGAATATTGACAAACGTGCGGGTGTGTGTGTTTCATTTACACACAGTATACCTTTATGTTGTGTTAGATGTTCATAACTGGTTATCACGAAAAACCCGTGCTGGTCGATGCCAGCATGTGTTTGTCATTTTCCCTGCGCCCTCTTTGTATTGTACTATTAGTTGGCATCATATGCGTCATAACTGAATATGACGCATATGATGCCAATACTGAAAGATTCCCAGCATGGCTTCGGTTTCGGTGGATATTCGTTTCTGAACTGTCCCATTTATAGGAGCAGTGTTGGTTTGCCTACTGAGTGCTCCCATGATAACAAAAATCCTGGTGTGTTTGGCCAAATGTCCACAGACTAATATTGAAAAAAAAATTCACACTGTCACTTCAATTTTCATTTCTTTTTATATTTCTGATATCGTTTCGTAATGTCAAATATGCTTAGTATGTGTATCTCTCTTTTATATTGTTTTAGATTACAGTGATCTGTATTTTGATTTTTGTTGCAAACATCAGCCTACCTTAACCTCAATTAATTTTTAATAAAAAGAAATCTGCTTATGATTTTAACTATATCTTATCAATTTATACCTCGAATAATCAAGTGCTGACACTTCAAAAAACTCTAAAAAAGTCTAAATCACTTATTTTTTCTGCAATTCAAGATAGCTTGATAGATAGGTAATCAAAATTCAAATTGAGTGAATTTTTTTCAAATTCTCATAGTAAATTTTAAAGTTAATTTTTTATATCAAAAACGAATACTTTTGATTTAAAAACTTACTGAGAGGTTGAAAATCATCTGAAAATGACCAAACACCAAAGCTGAAGTATGCAGTAAAACGTAAAACTTCAGCCATCTGGGCAATTTCGTATCATATTTTGATTCGTTTCCTTTAGGCTGCGAAAGAAATAGCAAAGTTGAACATTGGGAAAAACACTAAAAAACATTGCAAAATTTTTCTTATGGTTTTACTTTCATTCCCAGGTACGTTTATTAATAGCATACACAATAATTTGAAATTTTTTTTTACTTCAATAAAAGTGCGCTGCACTTGCATTTCGTTTAAGATAGAAATAGGGAAGTAAATAGAGGGGAAAATTGAGAAGGGAAATATGCACATTATGTATGAATCAATAGAAAACTGCTACCCATTACCATAATAATAGTCAGTAGCATTGCTCAGTGCTTTTAATACGTGCCTGGTGATTTAAAAGCGCTGATTTTTCTGGCATAACGCATAAATTGGATGCATTTCATCCTTTGAAAGTTCTCTTTCATAAACATACTTGTCAAGGAAGATTTCCCTCTCTCGAGTTTTCATAACACAAACATCTTAAGATCCCAAGAAGCTTTTAGAAACACAATAGGGCACTCTTAGTCTGACACAAGAAAGAAACAACTTTAAATTTATTCCAAGAATATATTCATGTTAAATCCATTTTATTCAACAAGATATTTATAAATTTTCGTGACTACAAATGGAACCAATGTTAGTTTGGTAAAACTATAGACAAGAGGATGTCGGCGGAAAATTTTTCAATAAGTTTTATTGATTTATTTTTTAAAAAAACACTGTTTCTATAAATAGGAATGAAATTTTTCTAGACTATGCATACGAATTCCTGTTAAAATTTCGTGCAAATGGCAGGCACAGAAAGATTTAAATTTTGTTGATATTTATAAATTATTTATTTAATAATAGCAAGTACGAATAAATTGCAGTACTATTGATTTATTAGGGTAAAAGAAATGCATCCTTTTTATTCTAGTTGTATTTTAATTAAAGCATATACTATGAAGATGCTAGAGATCCGTATAAAATTTTGCCCGAAATCCTATAAAATTTGCAATTAACACTATCTAGTCTCATCAATTTCTTTTTGATAAATTTTGCTAACTGATGAAGTTCTGCATGGAAAAATTTAATATACTATTGTCTAAATCAGGGGTGGGCAGACTTTCCAGGGTACGGGCTACTTCTAATTTTTTCAAGGTGTTGCGACCCACCCAGTGGCGTAGGTGTGGTGAGCTAAAAAAAAGGTCTACAATATTTATTATAACTTAATAATAAATACGGAATATGTACTTACCTACATAACTACATTAAAAAAACTTACTCTTTTAAAACCGCATTTAAAGCAAAACGCAAGATACAAACATAATAATAATAATAATCTTAGGTCTTAGTAAAGGCGGTCACCCCAAAATGTCTTGGTGGTCCACCGGTCGATCGCGATCGACTTAATGCCCACCCCTGGTCTAAATGATAAAATGAGGGGTAATGAAGAACTTAAAAACATGTGTTCTTGATAATGTGAAACATCATAAAATAAAAAAGTTAAGAGAAAACTAGCAGCATAATGTAAAGTTAAATACTGTAAAAAATTTTCAAGATTAAAATTTGCCATTTAAAAAGCTTACACATATTAATACTTACCTCTGGAATATCATCTATGTAACCAAGCCATGGCTTTCCCGGACTCCAACCAGGACCTTTAAAAATGCATGCCAGTTTGTGCGATAAACCTTCAGCAGTCTTTACTTGTTTCCATATGTTTTGTAAATGATTAAACTGTAAATATAACATATGAATATACGCTTATTAAACATGTTTCAAATTTGATAGCATACAACGTGATGCTTATTTGATATATTAAAATGTAATAATTCTGATACAAATAATCTTTCTCTTAAGGAGTATTTTAAAATGCCTCACTCCATTCTTAATTCTTAGGATTGAACATAGAAATTAGACTTAAATCAAATTGTGCATTTTTGTTTTTTTTATCATAACATCTATATAAAAAATATTCCCTGTACGCGCATGGTTGTTTCCTAATGTTTTCTCTAACATACAAATGTACTTACACACAAAACAAAACTCACACCTCATCTACATACAAAATAAACAAAAAAAGAGTAGGAAAACGTACTACTGCGATATGATTGTAAGAATGTTGGTAGCATTCGAATTTGAATGTTGACCTCTGAGACGATGACTTTGACGACGACTCTGAACCCCAGAGAGTCCTGCTGCCATAATCAGCGTATTTCAAGATAAAACATGAAATTCTTTCTAGAGACAGATTACAAAAGAATTCATTCCTTAGATAAATCCCTTCCAGCCTCTTAATTCCGAACTCATTATGGAGTAACTCCCAATCCCATGGAACGGCTTATCGGCGCTATGGTACGTCATAAAAGCAATCCATACTGACTTGCTGCTATTTTGCAGTTATATTGCTGAAAGCTGCTGATCAAGAAGATCACTTTGCTGTTCGTCCCTCTGAAACTATTCTATTTCGATCCAAATCTCAGGAGTTGTGAAAAAGAAAGCGCATTGACATGCATATGACATATTTTAGAACATCAATCACGCTATTTGCCATTTGCGTGCAAATTAGCTGTAGAACACAAACACAATTAGAACATCCAGCTAAATATTTTTATCGCAAGAAAATATTCACTAGTGTTAATAACTCGTAGCCTCATACGACATCCCATGTAGCCCTGAGATCTGTATCGCTACCACAAGAGAACAGTGCAATTCTCTGGAGTGTAGCGTTTCTAGATCTGCTGTTATCAAAGAAAGAACTATTTTCATGCCAAAATTAATCGCTTGTTTGACGTTACTTCCTCCTCCTTAATGTAATACTTCATGACAGCAACCTGTTTGTTGCTGAATATTTGCTTTGTTTGTCTACATTCTACACTTTATCCTCCATCCTCCTCCAGGAGAACGTTTCCTGAGATTACCTTAGTTGGATAATATCTGCACTTTTTGGGGTTTCATTACATAAAAGGTTCTCCTTTTGCAAGCTTTGTCCATTTAATCTTCTGTAACAAAAGACAAACAACCGCATCGCTCCAAAACCAACTTATCGACCTATCTATCTGCCGGTGGTAGTAAATTTAACCTGTCTGAAAATAAATGACGAAGTTTAAATTAACTATTATCAAATGGCAGGAAATTTGATATTCAACTAATCAACTTAAATGTACTCTTTATAAAAAGTGGTCATATTTTAAAAAGGAAGCAAGTTAATATAGATATATCTGTAATGCTTTTCAGTGATCTGGAAAAATTACAGTGATTAATTTACCTCCCTCTCTCCACCTTCTTAAGATTGACATGAGGTACGAACCTGTGCTTTAACTCTGGGGATTCGAACAGATGTTTACTACACGTACGGTTGCTACAGGTTAGGTCGTAAGCTCAAAACTTGGCCCTGATAGAGTTACGACTTTTTGTTGCTATTGCTGTTGTTTACATGAACATATCTCTAAATTGGATTTGTTTCTGCATAGAAAGACCTCTGTGAAAAATAGCCACTACCTATAGTGACTACTCTCTCCCTCCATTTTCTAGTTCCTTTTTAGTATAGTAAATCTAATCCAAGGATTTATGTTGTAAAAATAGAACATGTGGATAGTGCTTTACCTGAACTGCCAAAGGACTGAATGTTTGAAGTGGTTTAGTGATCCCGTAAACAATTTCTTCTTCTCTTTCGGGTTCGAATGTTCCAAAAAGCTTATCCCATAAAATGAAAATACTTCCGAAATTTTTATCAATGCATCTTCGGTTTCTACCTAGAAAGAGAAAAACGAGAAGAAATATAAAAGTCAGTGCATATGAGAACACACACAAAAAAAGGAAATCATTAATTATATTTTTTTTTAATTTCATTATATATATTTTAACTGCTCAGTATTACAAATAAGAAAGTTTTAGAGTCTGTACACTTGTGATAATCTAGTTTTTGCAAAAACAAAGACAATCCAAGTGTTCAAGAAAGACTACAATTTTAGCAGAAGTCGCTATAGTTTTGAAATAAAGCGCTATATTTAAAAAAAATTAAGTAACATTTCCAAGGCAGAAGTTTCCAAATACATTTTGCTTTTGAAGGAAACCTTAATTTACAGTGTCTCGTTCAACATGTAGTTGAGGCATATGATCAAGCACTTTGATGTATGCATCAATTTATTTTCATGCAGCAGGAAAAATAAAATGCCGCATCAAACGAGTTGATACAGCATCTCAATACTATAGTATTTTTTCTAATAGTGCTTTAGAGATTAGTGAATTTTTTTTCAAAAAAGCTGTCTATTTTGAACATGCCATCAGTATGCAACAATCTTTTTTTTAAATTTCAAAATGAAAAAGCGTCTGAAATCTTTTAACTCATACTCGGAAAACACATTAAGTAACGCAAATTTGTGACTTTTGTTAATTACCTATTTCGTGATAAGTAACATATATCTAATAAAGATGTTATTCCTGTCGTATAAGATTTAAGTCATTTATATTATTTGTGATAAATCATTGTGTTATTCGCTAGCAATTTTGCAAACCTTGAAAAAAAAATAGAGAGAGACTATAACATTAACTTTAACCGTAAACAAAATGATTCCGTCAGAAACTTTGAAGCTTAGTGACAAGTTTTGCGGGATTCTATTGGTATAATATTTATGTACCGTTAAGAAGATTTAGTTAGATTTTCCCTAAAAGGGAAAATCATTAAAGGTTTCATTTTGACGTGTAGGCTTCTCTTTATTTTATTTTATTTTTTTAAGCTTAATGTTTTCTCTCCTGAAATTAATTACGTTTCTTCTTTTTAAATTTTTACAACAGAATCTTTTTACTTGAAGTATCTCACACAACCCAATGCACATTATTATGAATCTTGATAATTATTTTTATACTAATATTATCAAAAAAAATTTTAAAGTGAAGTTATTAGAAAGAATAGTAACTGTACCATGATGCACCCGGTGATGACTTGGTGTAACAAAAATATATTCCAAAACTCCAACAGATCTAACAACCTGCAAAATATTAAATAGCTTTACATATACAGTTATCATAAAAAAATGACTAAATATTGGATTCAAAAAATCGTTCTTTTATTACAATTATCTAACTAATTAAAAGGTAAGCAAGCATACATATACGCCGTGACATTTTAGAAATCTGAGTCAATTCAGAAGTGATAAAAATAAAAATAAATGGTTTTTAACGTCCCTTAATTTATAAAATATGAAAATTTAAATTTTAAAAAATATCTTTTTTCCGCTAAGACATTAAATTAGTTACAACATGGCAAGATGTTTCGGTGCTTTCCTGGCAGGGACAGGCCCTGATTTTCCATTAGGCCTGGTAGGCCCGAGCCTAGGGGCCCCTGAATGTTGCGGGGGGCCAAAATTATAATTTTAAAAGGAAAAAAAGAAAAAATTTCCAATTCAAATTATTTTTAATAGCAATTTTTTTTTTACCTATCCTTTCAAATTTGATTGATTGATTGGTTCATCATATGTATAGTTATATGTATAATTCATCATATGTATGTTACAGTGTATATAAGGGATTAATAAGTTTTTCTGGTTGCATTGTATTGGTGTTGTAATGATGAAGTTAATATGTTGTATTGCTTTTTGTTATTTGATAATGTTCTACGCTTCTATGCTTCAAATAGCCAATTCTTGGTAAAATGGTACTTTCACAGAGATTCATGATTATTTTTTGTGCGTCAATTTTGGAAATTTTACACCCACATTTGTGTTAGGGGGCCCCCATCCCGAGTTGTGCCTATAGTCAAGAATTTTCTAAATCGGGCCCTGGGCAGGGACGAAAGTGAAGCTATCTTTTGCTTAGATTTGAGAACAATATTTTGATTCGTAGGGTTTTAAAATATGTCTGGGAAGACTGTGAGCAATTTCTGTAATAATTTACCCTCATACCGCATTTACATAGTCGCGATAGCAGCGAGTCGAATCGCGGGGGGCGAATGTGTAAACGGTGTTCTCGCCGTTTCTCCTCGCCAATCGTGGCGCTCGCTTCGGGAGCGGTTTTCTGGCACGAGTCAAAGGGACGAATGGCGACAGTATAGACAGTAACAAGATGCGGTTTTCACCGAAATGCACAGAAAGGGATTTTTTTAAGAACGAAAAATTTTATTGCCAGAATAGTTACATTTGTCCCCGATAGGTGGCGCTGTAGCAGTGCAGAAGCTGTTGTCTATCGCTATTTAAACAGATCCGCCGGCCAGTAAATTTCGTAAACTTCTTTTGTGTCACAGGCGAGCATTATGTAGTGCTTTTAAGAGACCGCAACAATCCCTCCTTGCAAGAGAGGCAAGCGCACCATAGTGTAACATTTATGCAGGCTGAAGCGCCTCCGCACATCACAGATCTTGTCCAGCACATACTGCGATCGACGTTTAACGATTACTGTCTCCTCAATCACCTTTTCCCACACGTATGGCCAAACCTTACACCTTGTGATTTTGGGTTATGAGCCTGCTTGGAGTCACAGGTGCACAGATGTCGTTCCGACGTCATTGACCATGTTGAAAGAAGCTATTCGCCCTCATGTCACAGGAATTACAGCTGGAAACCCTCTTCGATGCTGTGCACAGTGTCGGGCCACGTCTGACGGCCATTCGAATGAATGACGGGCGTCACATTGAACATTTGTAATCCTAGCTGCTTGCGAAGTTTGCTGAGCCACCTATCGGTGACAAATTTAACTATTCTGGTGATATATTTTTTTTTCTTTTTAAAAAATTCCCATGTCTTTTTGTGCATTTCTGTGAAAATCGCATTTTGCTGCTGTCTATACTTTTCGAATTATTGAATTTTAACTTTTTCTGGCACTTTTGGATCACCTTGTATATAAATTAAAATCAGGGGAAATAGTTCAAAATATAGTAAAAACCAAAAAATAAAATTAGTATTCGTATGATCATGAACAATATTAGGCCTAATGATCAATAGTTCTTTAGTGCAATTTCTTATTAGGCTATTCCAGAGGTGGAGAACCTTTTTACCATTAGAGGCCACATGTAAATTAGGTAGTAATAAAGGAGGCCGCATAAGTTGATGAACCTATAAATGCGACTTTTATGAAATTATTATAGTTAGATATGGTTTTAACAATTTGGTGCATTATATAGAGAAATAACAAAAAAAATTAAGTCCTTGTTTATTTATTATTTGACATAAAAAGTTACAATATAAAATATTTTTGTATTCACATAAGGATAAAAACTTGTTATAACATTAATCATTAATTATAATTTTTTTTCATAAAAAATAATACGTTTTAACGTACATGGAGTCAGTCACAACAATAAAAGTAAGAAAATAGTTTTTGTGTAGAGATCATATAACATGTCTGGTAGTATTGCTAATAAACTCTGAGCATTAAATTGCATATAAAGTGTAGTTAAAGTATCATACAATCAAGGTAAACGAAGCTCATTTGGATAAATATACAATTGTAGCGACTTTAGACAACAATTTCAAAATGGCAACTTTATTTTGGCCGACACTGTACATACATTCATGCCATTCTTTATTTAATTCTATTGATTTGGAAATTGTTGTAATCCATATAATTAAATATTAATTAATACAAATGCTAGCTTTTATGATGGCCGCAAGAGAAGATCACGGAGGCCGCATGTTCCCCACCTCTGGGCTATTCAATTGCAGAAAATAAAAGCTGAATTTTTAAGACCAACGTGGGTACAAAGGCAAATTTAATATCGATCTTAATATAACTGCCTCCGTTGTTATCTATTTCTGGTATCTTGAACGCCTGTTATTCATGCTTTATTAGAAATATGCCAAACGAAATTAAGTTAGTAACATTCATACGCTCATATTCCTTTTAACTTCGGCTTCATGCTTCATTTTTTTAATGAAAAATTTAACAACTGACTCTTTAGAATGTACCAAATTTTACTATTTATTATTTTTTCGGATGTTGAGAGAAAATGATAAACCTACCTCTGTATGCAGCCAGAACTGGAAAATTACACTCAGCTGGAAATGAACTAAATATATAGATGGAGGAACAGCAAAAGCCAAAGGCACGTATGTAAACTAGAAAAAAAAGAGCACACTTTTCATTAGTAAATAATAAATTATTCACCTTTTCAAACCAAGTACACATTAAAGGGAAATTTTTGGAAGAGCTAAGTATACTGGACCAGAAGCTTGCATAGAAATAATTATCAATGAATTTCAAATTACAGGCTAGGTTAAAATAAATTACAAAAACTGCGAAAGTAATGCGAATTTCAAAATATAGTAGCATATAAATATCTGAATTTCGTTACAAAACTTAAGCTTTTCTAACAAAATAAAGGCATCTACTTACCCATAAAGAAAAGTTATGAAATATACTCAAACGAAGAGGAGTTGTCAGATTAAAGTCCTCTGAACTATGATGTGGTTCGTGAAAGGCCCAGAGTATATTTATGTCTAAAACAAATACAAAACAGCTTTATTCAAATAACGCAACGCAATTTTTCATGTTGCAAACACTAATTTTAATGTTAAAAAAAATTTACTCACTGAAGTAGATTTTGCAACAAAATTTAAACAAAACCATCAGGAGCTTTTATAGAAATTGCAGCCATTAATTTCCAGTACTGATCTAATAACTTCAGAAAATATTACATGAAATACAAACCCCTTTAATATTTTCGAAGTAACTCCCACCTGCCGTTACGACCTCATGCCGGCCCAAATTGGCCCGGCATGAGGTCGTGGAGATGCAGCATCCTCCATACTCTCCGAACTTAGCACCGGCATACTTTTTCTTGTTTCCAGAACTAATATTTGCGGGAGGAAACAAGATTTGAGGATGTCGAAGCCATCAAGAAAACGGTGACATCGACATTAAAGAGCATTCCAAGAGAGGACATTAAAAGTTGTTTCCGAAACTTATACAGCCGAGTACAGAAGTGCATTACGGCAGGTGGGAGTTACTTCGAAACATATTAAATGGGTATGCATTTCATGTAATATTTTCTGAAGTTATTAGATCAGTCCTGGAAATCAATGGCCGCCCCTTGTACCTGTACTCACGCATCAAGATTAAAAGGTTTTTGAACACAGTAAAAAAAAGAGTAATTATTTACCTCTAGTAAATTAAATCTGCTACTTAACGTGTTTACATTTATCATTCTACTTCTCTAGTAATAAAAATTAGGGCTCGAGGGGGCCTAGCGGTTGCGCACCGGCTTTCGGTGCTGAGGATGCTCGAATCGAATCCCGACAAGCGTCGTTAAATAACTCCGTGTCTAGGCCGGATATGGACACGTTAAATCTGTAGACCAGAGAGTCCCTTTATGAGGTCAGAGAGAGTGGGAGATGGTACGAACCCCCAGATGCCGCCCCTGGGGGTGCTCGGTCGAAATTTCGTTGGCACCTGGATAAATCGGACTCCGACCCTTCTTGTGCCATCATAAACCGGAGCCGCACCCCTTAGCCTATATGGACCTGGTCTGGAATAAATTCTGGCCAAGGGTCATTAGAAACAACAACAACCGCAATAAAAATTAGTTTTATGCAAATGAGCCAAACGTATATCCATAGTCAAAAATTTGACACTTAAGAAAATGCGATTGAAACTTTAACGTATAAAAACTGATATATAAAACTTATAATTATTATATTACGTCACTGAATTTCTGAATGGATAGACATATCAGTGTTGTCACTGATACAGGCCTAAAACTCTCATTTCTACGTTGTTACAACGTGGTTGCAACATGGCAGTCACGTCATGCGATGCCACTACAAACGTCTCAATCACATTGGGCCTTAATGTTTTCGTGAAGTCACAATACTGAAGCGTGTGAAACTGAATTCAAAATAGCTTTAGTGAAACTACTAAAATAAAACTTAACAACATATTCGATATTAAACGTTATTTATATTAGTTAGGACAAGAGTACAAGACAATAACAATTAAAATTCATCGAAATACGGCTGTTGATATGTTTGCTGCAATATCAAAAATATACAACAATATTTTTACAAAATTTAAAATTTTTATTATATACTTTAAAAGTTGTAAATAAAAAAAGGAACTTTTTCTCACGATGTACAGCTCTGTGGGCCCAGTAGAAGCACAAATCGGAAGCAACCATGCAGAATACCCAGGTCCAAACAGAATCCCATGGTAGAGTATATAATCTCCAATTGTTGTACACCCAGGTGTACACGATGAGCTCAACACCGCGCATGGGAATTCTAGGAAGAAAACGTATTTTAAAAAAATTGACTTTGCAAGTTGAACTCGAATATTTTGAAATAAGTCAATAGCAAAAAGAATCCCTCATTGAAAGCGACGCAGTCGAGGTAGTGAAACTGAAATTCAAATTCCTCCAAGAAGGAAAATTTATTTCAGAAACAATGTAATTCAGAAATATCGCTTCTGAATTAGATTTTTTATAAAACTCCGCTATTTGTAATAATTCCTCTGTCTCCAGTGTTTCGGCAGACTTCCTATTTGCAATCTTATTCCTGCTCAAACAGCAAAGCATATCTGATGTTATTTCAGCACTGTAAGGAGTTTTTCTGGAGCATTGCATCCAAACTGGCTGATAGTGATTAGTATAAACTGTCACAAGAAAAAGTCTAACTGCGTTAGGTTCAGAGAAACACGGTGACCGCCTATTGGATTTTGATTTTCTATTTTTTTGCGTTTTTCCTATTTAAGTTTAGTTAACTCTTACCATTATCGACAGAAGGCTTTACTTCTCCAGTTTTTGCCATCGCTACTCCCTCTTCACGCGAAGCAAGTCAGTAAGCATGTAGACTTCTGGGAGGAGAGACGTAAAACTTTGCTCTCTGTTTGTACGTGATACACAGCTTCTATATAGTGTTGGAGTATGCCTCAATGTCAACTTGCATACTGTGAGAGCACGTACTGTGCTAAATTCTTCTTGCGTGTATCTGCAAGTTTCGAAGAGCAGATAAGCCGACATTCTTCTGCGTAAATAAATACTATTGCTTTGTACTCAGTGAATTTTTATATCTCAATAAATACAGTCCTACAATAAGCTTGTAATTATTTGAAAATCATCAAACTGTTGAAATTTTCGTTTTTCTAGTGTAGAATACAGTCATAGCAAAAATTCCAGCGACCATTTGAGCTATCTTTGAATCCTTTATTCAATATTTGCTGTGTGGTTCGGTTGTTTTTCTACCAGTACGATTTCTGCTTGACTTTTAAGTGAACTGAACTCACACACCACCCTTCCAACACCCCCTACCAATCGATATGCCTGGTGAAATTGGGTTTCAAATGGTGTTACACATCATTCCATTTTGTGTCACTATAAGGTAAAAAAAAATTACATACCAAAACAATTATTCCTCTACTTTATGAATTTCACCCGGAAAGTCTTGTACAGACCGGAAGTGTCTGTACGTCTTCCGGGGCATTTTTATTTTGAAATTTTGCATACCCCTTTCTAAATACCCTGTATTTTGGAAAATAACTTGACTGAGC
Organism: Dolomedes plantarius; assembly: GCA_907164885.2. Taxonomy (NCBI): domain Eukaryota; kingdom Metazoa; phylum Arthropoda; class Arachnida; order Araneae; family Dolomedidae; genus Dolomedes; species Dolomedes plantarius. The sequence continues at coordinate 95,846,672 of OU015496.1, forward strand.
TCAACAAAGAATGCTTTTGGTGAAGTATTTGGTTAATTTGCCCTCTTCCAAAAAATTCTCGGAAAGTTTTCTTCCCTTTTTTCTCTTACCCATCAAGATAAAACCATTTATTTAAAAAAATTAAGTAATTTTACCTAAAATAAGATTCCCGTTTCAGCCGACAGCAATGAAATTCGGGACGAATATATTTTTCTTATGGGCTTAATGGGGAAATGAGAAATATGATATTAAAAAACGACTGTAGTTCCGATTAACTACCGCTCTTGTTATTTATCCCTTTCAGGAATGATTTCTTGCTAAATATCGCTACCCTCTAATTTTATCTTCGTTATAAGGATGATTATCGGCGTTAAGCTTAAGACAGTGTTTCTCAACATTTTTCGAGTCGCGACCCCTTCAATTTGTTTCCACACGCAGTCAAGATAGTATATTTGGGGTAACCTCCAAGAAGGAAAATTTATTTCAGAAACAATCTAATTCATAAGTACAGCTTCTGAATTAGATTTTCTTGAATACTTCACTTGTAATAATTCCTCTGCTTTAGACAATGGCATGTCTACGTTTTCTTCATCTAATGCCTGGAGATATATTTGCGAGTAACTAATCTATTTTGTTATCAGTCTCTCGTCCATTTTTTCCTTAAACATTGAATCCTGTGACCCGCCCCCCCCCCCGACTATTATCCTTATACAGGCATTTAAAGACATAGAGGGGAAAAAACACTAAAATGCATTTTCGATAATTTAATTCCAACTAAATGTTTAATTTAACAAAAATGAAATTAATATGAATTTTCTAGGAAATGAGAGAACATTAAGAAACATTCATCTCTCAGTCAATGGTGTATAAAAGTAAGAAGAGAACAAATGAAAGCCTCAAGGAAAAATAATGTAACTACCTTATTGATTCAGAATTATTATAACAATAAAAATAGAAAAAAACTCTTGCCTAAATAAAATTGCTTTATTCCGTTGAGGAAAATTACAACTACGGGTAAGGGCGCGGTAGCCCGGTTGGCAAGAGCAGCGGGCCAGTGATCTGAACGTCCCGGTTTCGATGTTCGTCGCACCAAATCTACCGCCGTGTTCACTAACGGTGGCCGGGGCACGTAAAATAGGGCGTGGCTACAGTGTCCTCCAAGTTCTCAAATTTACCTCTGGAAGTGCGGGGTCAAGTGTTTCGGTCTCGTCACTTGACTCGGTTCAAAATTACGGGACCTGTCATTTAGCCAAGTCGGACTCCGACCCTTGCGGTGCTATTAAAAACCGGAACCGCACCTTCATCGCCCATAGCCTTCGGGACTTGACCTGATGTTACATGTCGGTCAAGGGGTATAAGCAACAACAACAACTACGGGTATTGCTAGAAGTGTCAGTAGACTGATGAAAAACAAACTGAAGTTTAGAATTTGTGTGCTGTATGTAGTAAATAACTGCGATTTTCACTGACTGTAAAGGGTGTAGATTTCGAACAGACTGAGTTTGCGCTTTGAGTAAGCCAAAAAACATTACTACCCTACAATTCCATGGTAGAAATTGACACAATTTTTGCAGAATTCGCTAAAAGTTATTTTGATTGAAAAAAAACCATGGCGACACCTGCCTTGAAACGAAGGTAATGGTACATCGCTTATTTTCGGTTATGGCTTATTTTCCTATAGCTTTCATCAAAATTTAATGCAAATCTCAAATATGCAAAACGGTCGCCAATAGCTACAAAATATTTATAATTTAGTAACCTTAGGCCTGATTACCATGTTTTTATTAACTCGCTTTCTTGTTTGTGTGTTTATGTGTTTATGTGTTTGTCCCGTACAAATCTTGCAATCGATTTTTAACTAACTTCCTAACTAGCTAGACATTTGAAACTTTCAGAATAGCTCAGAACACGATGACAATGCATTATTTTAATACTTTTAGCCCTCTTTAAGCAGAATTAAATTCATTTTCAGTTATTTTCAGTTAATTTTGTTTTGTAGACTGATGCAGCCATCTATTGGCCGGGACGGGAACGAAAAGTTAAACGCAAGTTAACTTCCAATTAACTTCATTTTCTTTCAAGTTGGTGGGATAATTCATCAAAAAATTTTAAAAAATCATTTATTAATACATAGAATTGTCAAGTTTATGTGATTCAACGGAAAATTTAAAATCATGGTATATAAAAAGTTCTTTTTATCTTGTAATTATTTTTTAATGAAGTTAGTTTTTTTTCCTTCCTTCCTACGTTCTTCTTCTCGCATTTCGGATTACCGTACAATCGTATTCTTAGACCTGTTTCAGACGAGGCGGTTAGTTGATTAACCTAGTTGAACAGGCGGCTATCTAGGTCACGTTATCGGTACTTGTGGATGCTGGCAAACCGCCTGGGCGGATGAGTTGACTGCGTGTGAAGGGGTTCGGGCGATTCCCCACCATTTGTTATGTGGCTACACTCCTTAACAGCCGCCCGTTCAACTAGTTGAATCAACTAACCACCTCGTCTGAAAGAGGCCTTACACATACGATACTACTGTTAACAGTTTTTGTATGTTGAATTACAGTAAAACTAAGTCGGAGTTTTAGAATTTTATAGAATCTTTACGTAAAGCTATAATACTTAATTTGTATCTATCTGTACAAATTAAGTAATATTATGCTGTAAAGATACAAATTAACGTTTAACACTACAAAGCTTTTAAATTTAAGAGAGTTATAATTTCCGAAATGATAAGCAAATCGCTTCGTTCTATTTACTAAAGTCTCAGTAAAGGAAAACTTACTTGCTCAGTTCCATGAGAATTCCTTGAGAGATGTTGGTAACAGTATCATTAAGTCTCATGATACCCTTGCCTTGAAAAAGGCGAACAGCTTGCTCAAGAATAATTAAAAAGATGTAAGCTGGAGTTATCTAGAAAAAATTAAATAATTGAGAAAATGGATAGTTAAAATAAAATTCTATTAAGTAAAATATTATATAAATGGACACAGTTCCAAAACCGAATTAATTTAGTCCTCATGGGGATAAAACGACATATTTTCTTTTAGTTTTATTCTTCATCAATTTAGGACAAATGGGGTTTAAAAAATCCATCGGGGTTTATTTATACAAAACTTCGAAAATATATTTTTTTAATTTAAATAACTGTGCGTGAAACTCGCATGCGTTGGAAAGGAAAACTTCGTATCGTCAATTTTAATATCGAAACCATTAATTTTTTTAATGTGAAGATGTTTTAGAAGTTAGGACTAGGAGACGGTAATGCAGTATAAACATAACGCAACTAAATTAAACGTTTTTAATTTTTATTGAGCATTCTCCATCGATCAAACCCCTAAGGATAAAATTGTACACCTATGATAACTGAAATACGGTATAAATATTTTCAACTATAATTTGTCTAAATAGCGAGCAAATATTGCATCTATTACAGTGTCCGACCTGGTAGAGGTTTTATTACTATCAGTACCCGACAAGATGAGAAGATGGGAGGGGGAAGGAGAGAAAGAGAGAGATTCTCAGGGCCGGTATTACCCTAATACTGGGGATGGGCATAAAACTAAGGAGCCCAGTTAAAAAGAATTTTTCCCACAACCCTGCTGCGGCTCTTGATGCCTCAGGATACATTAAGGCTGCTGCGTACTAACCCTGATGGATTCGCTCACCTTAATGTTAACCTATGGAGAAAAGGTACTTTTCCTTTAGCGGAGCGCAAGTGATAAATCGCCAAATACGGTCACGTGTTGCACTTTTCAGGTTTCTTGTTTATGAACTGTAAATCTCGTGATTAATGTGCGCGAATGAACAAAATGCACACTACACTTGAACCTTATTCGTTATTAATTTACCTAGTTGAACCTAGTTGAACCTAGATAGTAAAGGTTTCCGGATCCACAAAATTGAATTTATAATTGACTTTACAGTATTGGAATCGATGTGTTTCTAATTTTGTGGTGTCTTTCCACGAATCTGAATAACTGATGGAGCCTTTATTTATGTTGTCCGTACTTCCTTCCATTATTACCGACATTGAACGGTTAGGTACTTGTACTACAAAGCATTCATTTGCTTGTCTACATATACCGGCAAATATCCACTGTTGCAGTAAAACACGTCCAGCTCGGTTTTTTCGTTTAGCGAACAAGCTTCTGTCCATCTGAACGATCTATACATAATATTTCTAAAAAGTTTTTTTTGTTTTGTTTTGTTTAATTCCTTTTTCTCCCTTCATACTTAACCAAAACCGATAAATGGGGCACCATTTTAAAGATTAAGATCTCCGCTTCGTACGAATTGTTAATTTAGAATTACACATCTTATTGTTTGTTTAAAAATCGAAGTATAAACATTATAAACAATTTTTCTTCCCCTAGATAGCGCGCACGCTAGCTTTCTTTTTTATTTTACCCTTATCAATCACACTGAACTTTTAAATCTAAAAATCGTTTGCTTTTATTATCATTCTGCGATTTCATTAATGAGTTTCTTTATTGGCAACATCCACGTACGTGTACATTATTCTTTTTGCATGGGAAAAACCATATATATTATTTCTAAAAGGTGTATTTTGTTTTATCCCTTTTCCTCCCTCCATACTTAACTAAAATCGATAAATGAGGTACCATTTTAAAGATTAAGTTCTCCGCTTCTGAAGAATTGTTAATTCAGAATGACATATTGTAGTGTTTGTTTAAAAATCGAAGTGAAAAATTGACTTTTGGCCCTAAAGTCCCTGGATGCGTCGAAACGGCACAGTCAAAGAGTGTGCACAAAGAGGGTTTGTAATGTAAATATCACATTTTCCACGAGTTTGTGTCATATTTAACTTTTAATATTGTCTATAAAGGTGTTTTGACGTGTGCATATCTCATGTTTAGTCATATGTTTCACCTCTAATATTGTGGCCAAAGGCGTTTTGTTTATTGGTTTTGTATTATCCTTATGCACCATTGTTATTTGACTAATAAACAATTTCTACAAATGAACCGGTTCTTCTTTCATCCTACTACAAACCACCAACCTCGCTATAAAATTTATCGTATTTTAATCATATGCAATAGGGTCGCACCGGCCTTCTAGACATACAGTGGCTCCCAAAAATGTTCGTACACTTACGATTTTCAATGAAATAGGGGTCTATCCATTGATTAAAATGAATATTTCAGAATGGGTATTTAATAATAAGATCTATAATCTATTCTTAACAAAACTACATGAAATATTTTAAAAACATAGTAAAACTTTATTTTTAAGAAACCAATAATCCAAAAGTAACAAAAACTTTCTCTCACAAAAGTCATCGTACACTTGTAAAAAATCTCTACATATTAGTAAATATTAGTAAAATATTAGTAATAAATATTAGTAATCTCTACATATTAGTAAAATCTCTACATATTAGTAAATCTCTACATATTAGTAAATTTTTCGTTAAATTAATATTTAGTAGGATATCCTTTAGCATCCACAACAGCTTTCAAACGTCTGGGAATAGATTGCTTTAGTTCTTTTGTAATTTCCGCATCAATGTTCATCCATTCTTCCATCATAATTGTTTTTAGTTCACTTTTCATGTGAATGTCGTGTTTTCGTACTCGAACCTCCAGTTTTCTCCAAATATGTTCTATTGGGTTTAAATCTGGCGATTGAGGTGGTGTTTTCAAAACTTGTGGACAATTATAGAGACACCAGATGCGAACGTTGAGAGCCGTGTGCTTAGTATCGTTATCTTGATTTAAAAAAAAAAAAAAAAAAAAAAAAGTTGTTTCCAATACCCAAATTTTGAGCTGATAATTTTAAATTGTCTCTTAAAATATTTATAAAAACAGCATGATTCATTATGCCATCAATAAATACCAAATTTCCTAGTCCTGATGCTGACATGCATCCACACACAAGGATACCTCTACCGGCATGCTTAACTGTTCCTACTAAGTTCTTGGGATTAAGTTCCTCATTTTTTTTCTTCTCCATACAATTATACTCCCATCAGCACCAAAAATGTTCATCGGCAAATAAGACATTATTCCAATAGGTTTGGGGCTTATTTATCATTGATAGTGCGAAAGGAAGTCTAAACTTTCTGTTTTTCTCACTCACAAAAAATTTTCTATGGGCAGAACGCCCATGTAATCCAGCTGTTCTGAGAACTCGTCAAAAAATTTCAGGTGAAATTGAAGTAGAAAATGTTTCATTGAATTCTGCAGAAACTTTTACAGCACACAAACGCGAATTTTTCACAAATTTTCTAATTATAAATCTCTGATCACGTTTTGTTAACTTTGCCGGATGGCCTTTTCTTACCTTGTTTTCGATCCAATTTTCTTCTTTAAAGCGTTTTTTCACATACTGCACAGTAGAATGGGATAAATTAAGTAATTTAGCAATATTCCGAACTGATTTACCACTACTATGAGGAAAAATAATCAATTTTCGAATGCTGTTTGTTGTTTCTTTACGACTACGAGCCATTTTTAAATAATAAACAGAATATTACGGAGTAGGCAAGCAAAAATTAAAGCCAAACGATATTTTAAATACCACCACAGTTCAAAAATAAAAATAAAGTGCCAGGCGATAATTTTAATTATGAATTTATCCGAAAATATTTCAGTGTACGATGACTTTTGTGAGATAAAGTTTTTGTTACTTTTTGATTACTGGTTTCTTAAAAATAAAGTTTTACTATGTTTTCAAAATATTTCATGTAGTTTTGTTAAGAATAAATTATAGATCTTATTATTAAATACCCATTCTGAAATATTCATTTTAATTAATGGATAGACCCCTATTTCATTGAAATTCGTAAGTGTACGAACACTTTTGGGAGCCACTATATATTACTATTTGGACAACCTATTTTTTTATGCTAGCTTTTCTCTAATGAGGATGAGCACACTTCTCTCACGTAGTTCTTCCAGTCTACAAGTGCTTTGTGGGACATTTCGAGCGGTATTTCGCATCATTTGATGGAAATCATTTCTTCGCTCTAGGAATTAATGAACCTGAGAGCAGCAAGAAAAAGCAGTCGAGATTTTAAAACCATGTTACGCAACAAATGCTTCTTTTGCAGGGACATGAAGATACGTTGCATCGCCATTTAATAACATCACTAATACACAGTTACATTTTATGGTTATTTTCACAAGACTTATTTAATGGCAAAATCCCCTTTCCTTGTAAACAATTACAGCTCCTACTTCTGATACAGGTACATTCTAAATTTTCATGATTAAAATTTGAATTTCGTCAACGTTCCGTGTGTGCTACAGTGTTTCTTCCAAAATTAGCATATCTGTTATCTATTGAGCAGTATTAATAAAGGTTGCCAGGATCACTTGTTTTCATTCTCGCTAACGGCGATACTTTTTATGGTAAACGTCAAATGCGCCCCGCTAAAGGAAAAGTACCAAAAAGTTGTTCGAGGATTGCCGACTTGGATTTAATGATTTTTTTTTTAAATTGTACTTGGTAATAGAGAAAGAAATTTTACACCTTGAGGCATTTTTCGTTAAAAAAATGCAAATAATATTTTAAAATTTAAATTGTTCGGAGTTGAAAATCTGCCAGAATGTGTTTTAAACGCTCATAAATTCCTTTGATGGACGAAATTTATCAAATGAATCCTGATGCAATGTGCAGAAAAGTTCAGGCTATATGAAAATACCTTTTGTATTGGATTATCAGCATTTATGTAGCTATAAATAGTAGACAAATTTTCTCCATGGGTTAACACTGAGGTGAGCGAATCCAATAGGGTTAGTACACAGTAGCCTTAAGCATGTTTAAGGACTGTAGAGGTCATTATAATTTTATAGAACTGTCCAGCCTTGGGTTATCATTTTAAAATTACATTTTCCTCTTACCTCCTTATAATAGTCAGGAACTTCCTCCACTTTGTCGTACATGTTATCTTTCGGATCCATTATGTACCACATATACCCAAGTCTTTCCAAAAATCCGCTCAGAATATCCATTGCTGCTAATAATATCCAGAACTCAAGCAGTAACAAAATCGTATTCCATGAGGTATTAACTACAATTAAGCAAAGGTTTTTTTATACAGCGCACGTCATGGATCAAACCGCGAAAGAGAGTGAATTGAAATATTTTTTTCTCAAAATTCCAGGTTGCAAAAAAGATGGCAAACAATAGGCCTGTTTTCTTTTCCGCTTTATGGTATTTTATAACTTTTATGCATGAATATAAAACTGAGAATAGTTTGTTTGTCTGAGGTTTTTCTCTTACCAGATATCGTCGACGTTTTCTTGCCGTGCTTCAGCATGCGACCTTGGAAATTATGTATGTCAATAGTCATTAAACGCTGTCACAAGATTAACCTTTAGGTCACTCTTTCCTTGAGTTTACTAACTTATGCAATTTGATGTGTCACTTGAGGATCTTTGCAAAAAATAGAAAGTGGGCTATGATAAACGTAAAATTATGAATTATACTTTTGAAATTGCTAGATCAAATTATCAGTCATTCATATTTCGTAAGCTGTTGAAAGAAATGAATTATTAGAAATATTTTTTTATGAATACAAAGCTTGATTTTCATGTTATATTAATATTTAAGTTTCCAAAAAATTACAAACGTTTCTAGTCATTTAAATATTGAAATATACTTTATTACGCTAATCCTCTTGAATTGTTAATACCATGAGTTGCTTGATTACTGCGATATAAAAAACTACTAATTTTACAATCGCAGTCTCGAATGCAAATTTTTCTTCTTATGAAACAATAAGAATGTTTCCAATTTTGAAAAAACACCGTTAGAACCGCCATCTACATGCATGTAAACATTATGAATTTTATCACAGAGGGGCGAAATTTGATAGTACTTAGCATTTATATTACGAATTCTGATTAGTTTGGTGGCTGTAAGTCAAAACTCTGAAAGGTATTTGAGAAAAGTCTATCAGGTTTTAAAAAACTATAATGTAATTAGAATTATAACAGACCCTTTATTACTTAATATGTTTTACATTTAAAGTACTTAAAGACTCTACGATACTTGATTTGTTTCATAATTAGAGTACTTAAAACAGCAGAACTGTTTTGAAATAGTGGGTTTCGGTTTTATTAACCACGTTTCCCCATTATCTTTGATACTATTTGTAAATCGCTGATCTCGTAAACTCCCGTAAACTAGTTTAAAGTAATTATCACAAGAGGATACACTTTAATTAAAGTATTTATCATAAGCAAAGACACTGAAATTGGTATTTTTAGGTTCCCGAAATAGACTAATTTGGATTTTCATACTATCTGATTCAAAAATTGCAATTTAATAACTTGAATAAATTAATAATTAATAAATTTAATAAAAGGTCTTTAATCCTTGAGTTCTAATACCCAAACTCAAGGTTTCTAATCCTAGAATTCTCTCGATTTTTCGGAGCATACTGACTGAATACTGGAATCATTACCAAATATCACAGTAAATACAACGGATAATTTTTTTAACCTTTTTTCTAAATCTGAAAAATTACTCAATAGTTTATTATTTTCTAAATTTCTATTCCTAAAGATTTCCTTTAGCTTGAAAAGTGTTGATATCCATCTATTGATTCTTGGGAGGAGCCATAAAATTTAGAAAATCCGAATATTGTATGGGAAATATAAAAGAAAATAATAAACTATTCAGAAATTTTCAGATTTAGAAAAAAGGTTAAAATAAAAGATACATTGTATTACTGTCATATTTGATAATGATTCTAGTATTCAGTCAGTATGCTCCAAAAAAATGGAAAGAACGCTATAAAAATTTTTGCCTTACCAAATCTGGAAACTAAATGGTGTGCTAGAATTCACACTTTAGCACACTATTCATACTTCAGCACACAAAAAGGCGAACAGCTTGCTCAAAAATAAAAAGATATAAACTGGAGTTATCTAGAGAAAAAAAAAGTAAATAATTCAGAAAATGGATAGTTAAAATAAAATTATATTAAGTAAAATATTAAATAAATGGACACAATTCCAAAACCGAATTGATTTCGTCTTCATGAGGATAAAATGCCATATTTTCTTTCAGTTTTATTCTTCATCATTTTAGGACAAATGGAGTAAGAAAACCCATCGGGGTTTATATATCCAAAACTTCAAAAATAAATTTCTTTTTTAACTGTGCGTGGAACTATCACGCGTTGGAAGGGAAAACTTCTTATCATGAATTTGATATCAAAACCATTAATTTTCTTAATGTGAAGAAGTTTTATGAAGTTAGGATTAGGAGACGGTAATACAGTATGAAAATTGAATAAACATAAAGTAATTAAATTATACATTCTTTACAGCCTTCTCCATCGATCAAAACTCTAAGAGTAAAATTATACACACAACTTTGCTATATGTTCGGTCAAAGAAAAATAACACCAATGCGAAACCTATTCTCTTGAAATGAACCACCACGAGAGATCTTACCTCATTAGAATAGTCTGGAACATACTGTATTTTGTATGCCTGTAATCCTTTGGATCCATGATGCACACACAAATACTCCAGTCTCTTCAAAAGTTCGCGCACAAACCCCTTTCATCATAGATCGCGTTTTGGCCTTTCTGGCAGGAAATGAACTGGCGCTCGATCGCTAGCTGTCGCAAGGCACGCGTTGAAAGAAATTACATGTATGATTGTGCAAAATGTATGTGACATATTTAGGCTGACAAAAGAGTTAAGACAGGAAGGAGTGAACCTCAAAGAAAGTTTTATTTGTACTCAGCAACATATTTCCTTCCTACCTCGCCCTTTTTTTTTCATTTTTTCCGCCTTACTCTCTTTCTCTTTCAAATCTTTAGTTACTGACAATACACTAAATTTTGCTTTCAATCCAGAAGTCTTATTCTTTTTCTTATAAAGGGGATTCCCAACGGGTGTCCTGCAACAGTTTAGGGTTTCGTGAGATTGGCCAGGGTTACCACGAGATTTTTTGGTGAGATAAACAAAAAAGTATTAGTAGGGCCCGCTTAAAACAAATATTAAGTTGAATTAATTACTCTCACGATCGACAGATTGTGACACAATGAAGACGAAGTAGGTTCCCTCCCACCCATAACTGTTGGGCTTGATATCACACCTTTTTGCTCTAGACATCAATCACAAGTCTCCCATTAATAAAACAAAACTCTTTTTAGCGATTTTCATTGTAGTTTTTTAGTGTAATACTATACTGAATGGCATGGCTATTTTTGAAACTGTATTATTAAATCCTATTCTAGTGTTTGTTACTTATGTCTTTTAATAAATGAATAAAATCAGCAATGGAATAAGTACTTATTTAAACTTAAACTTAACATGTTCCTGAAATATACAGGGTGAATTTTATTAAACTGACACTACTGAGATCCATCTGTAGCACGATCTATCAACCAGAATTCCATCAAAAATGATAGAGGGACTAAGGACGACATGGGAAAGAGTTTCCTTGGGAAAAAAAGTTCCAAAAGTCGCCGATAGGGGGTGATATGGCGCTATTGTTGTCGGCGCACCCAATAATTTGCACAAAACGCAAGTAAAACGTCAAAATGCAAATTCACGACTACGTAGTCGACAGCAGTGCCGGTATTTTGGGCTATAAAGATAAGGGGTGAATACCGAAAAAGTTGTAATAAGCAGACAAATTAATAACAAAAAATTTCACAGGAACACCGCTTTATGCAGCAAATCCACTTCTCCCTCCTTCAATGTGACCACCATCCTGGTGGACGACATTCTGAACACTATGTTCTCCAGTGCTGAGCGTTAACATGTCATCAGGAATGTTCATCACAGTCCGGGATATGTTGACCTTTTAGGGCCGACAAGTTAGAGACTCTACCAAGATACACCTCGGATTTTAAATAACCCCACAGAAAGAAGTCACATGGGTTAGGTTCGGGGAACGAAGTGGCCATGCAGGTGGAAAAAAAGTGACTGATGACCCTTTCTTCTGTAAAGCGATGGCGCAACAGATTCTGGACCGATCTTTATAGCCCAAAATACTGGCGCTGCTGTCAACTATGTAGTTATGAATTTGCATTTTGATGTTTTACTTGCGTTTTATGCAAATTCTCTTGTGCGCCGACAACAACAACACCATATCTTCCCCTATCGGCGACTTTTGGAACTTTTTTTTTTTAATGGAAACTCTTTTCCATGTCGTCCTTAGTCTCTCTATCAATTTTGGTGGAATTCCGGCTGATAGATCGCGCTACAGGTGGCTCTGAGTAGTGTAATTTTAATAAAAATCTCCCTGTATTCCACTTTAAATTAATACTGTAAAAATTAAAATTCTAACAAGGGTGCCCCAAGTTTCTAATTTGATTCCCAAGGGTGCCGCAAACATAAAAAGATTGGGAGTCCCTGGCAGCAGCGTATGCAGAAATTTTTTAGGGGGGGGGGGGATTACTATGAAAGAGTAGTTTTGAGCAATCAATGCAAAGCTTAAACCTAATTAAATAATATATGTAATCAGAACCAATGGGGGAGTTTTAACCCCCATCAACCCCCCCCTTGCGTACGTCACTGGTCCCTGTCTAATTAGTTTGCTTTATCATACAACATGGGGAAGCTAGTATCAACAAAACAGAAGTGCAATGGGTAGAATATTTTTTGAGAAGGTAGACAAGATAATGTATTCTAAGTAAAATTGGATAGAATATACTCAGAAGCATATATACAGAGGCTGTTCACACATCTTTTAGACGATGTATATTGTATTCACAAAACTAAATTACATAAAATTCTTGTGTTTTAAATGTTCTATTTGACATCCCTTATTCTGAACTATCTTTCGACACCGCAATTTCCAGGATAATAATGCCTTTTGAAGTGTCAGAAGAGGTATTCTATCCCATTCCTCCTGAACAGCTTTCCAGAGTCCTGTAAGGGTTTTGGGACGACGTTTGGATAATGCAGATTTTAAAAGTCCGAAAGCACAAAAATCCATAGGTGATACATCGGGAGATTTAGTAGGGATATCAGTGAAGGGTATGGCCTTGATACCAGTTTTTTGTTCCATTTCTTTTAGGAAATTTATAGTGAATTTTGATGTGTGACTGCTAGCTTTGTCCTGATGGAGTCTCACAGATTGGTGGCACTGTGGGTAAAGCGATGGTATTTCATTCAGAAAAATTGGCGATAAAATATGTTCCTGATAGTATTTGGAGTTAATCTTGACATTTTTTTCCACTCTCTTTATTTTTAACTTGCCATTATAAGAAAAACCAGCAACAATCATGAATCCCTTAGGAAAACTTTCTTTCGATTCTTTGAACCATTTTACTTAAATTTTTTTCTCCCCTTTTATGATAATAAATGGCTCTTTTTTTGTTGCAATCATTTAAATACACCCATTATTCATCTATTGTGACAATTGTTTTCCATTTTTCTTTGGATAAGTGTTTCTCATATAGAATTCTGCAGCGTGTCCTGCGTTCAGCGATATGATTTGGAAGAAGACAATGCACATTGCGTTTTTCGCTTTCTTAAGATTTAAATCAATCATTTTGTTTACAGTGGACACCGAGCATTTTAATGATTTTGCAACTGTCCTTTGACTAGGGGGATTTTCTTTTAACATTAAACAACGTACCTTTGCAATAGTCAAAGATGTCCGTTTTTTCCTTGGATACTTGTTTGGAATTTTTGTCCCACTTGAGGCTCCAATTTGACGTTTTTTTCCTTTCTTGTTGACGATATTACCTATCGACGCTTTAGATATCACAAAACCATGACTCTCACATCGTTTTTGGATAACGGAGTATGCATATTTCTCTTCGGAAAGAGCATAAATGTAGCCTTCGAACCCATTGCTTTGTTAAAAACGCCATTTTGAATAAAAACAAAACTTTCAAGCCGAAGACGAAAATTTTGACTTTTAAAAACATAGTACAATTGCAATTATTTCTTTTGCAGCAAACGATTTTTTATTACCGCTTACCAAAATCGTCAAAAAAATGTGAGAACAGCCTCTGTAAAATCAAATACAATCTATAAACATTTAAGAGAAAAAATATTTATACGTTGAAAACATCTTTAAACCTACAGAACTCACTGAAATGTTTTAACATTCTGCTTCGTGGGAACAAAAGTTATCTGACCTAAGCAATATATGTTCATTCACTTTGGAACAAATCACTGACAATAAATCTATTGCCCATCAAAGGAAATGTAAAATGACACTAAATTTTAATAAAAATAAAACAGAGTGAAAAATACATAACCAAACTGAAGCAGGAAAATTCTAAGATTACCTCATTCACCCTGAGCAAAACTTCTAACTTAATCTACTCTCCCTACCGAAAGATAATCTACTCTACATAGTCCTGACTGAAAAGGTTTTGTTCCTTGCTTGCTCGGTTGCGCGATGGCGACACTGTATTTGCCCCAGTTCTCGCCTTACCCAAGAATCTGAGACTGAGGATACAAATTTATGAGTGGATATTTCAGAAGAAAATTTTCTCTTTTCCCCTGAACAAAGAGAAAATTTTCCCCTGAAATATCTGCACGACATGAAATCAGTAAAAAGAAATTTCCAACAGATGCCATCACATATAATTATCATAAAGAGATCGTATCAAATCATAAAGAGATGTTATCCAAAAGCCCAAATTTTTTAAAAAGCCTAAACTTTAGAGATGAGCCGTATTTTAAATCATTTTTGAAGTCTTAGGAACTTTTTTTATTTTTGAATACTCAAAACGAGTACGAATCCTGTTGAAAGGAATAAATGAATTGGCCCTCAAATGGAATTCAGTAATATTGGTTTAAATGCACGTTACAGAATGATTCGCTGTCGATGACGGATAACATTTTAATAATGCGAAAAATATGCCCGATGGCTTGCCATGTCGTGGCCGAGCTGTCTAACGCCTTTACGCCTTTTCTTTCTCCTCTGTTCTCTTACACGCTGAGGTTCATGGTTCAACCCTGCTCTCACATTACTAACTCTAACATAATGAAAATATATATGTCATAGTGGATGCGGCTGGTTCAAACAGCAGTGTCGCTGTTGAGATGTTGGTTGCAAGTGGCAATTAGATCCGGGATGCCCTCTGTGGGGTGTCCGGGTCTCCCGTTATTGTTAGAAGGGCTCCGGCCCCTGCAGTTGGTATCCCTTGATATAATTGCCCTTGCGCAATGTCTGCCAGTCGTGGGGGACATTTTGCTGCTAGTAACATTTTCTGCCAACAGATGGCGCCATACATGTGACGCAATAGCCATCTGGCGGACAGTCTGTTTACTACGATTTGAGAGGTAGCTTCATTTGGCTTGGAAGCAGTGTTTGTGTAGGTTGGTCTACTCTGGTAAGTTCCCGTTTACTTTCTGTGCATTTGCCATTAAGGGAAGAGTGATATTTATTGCATTAGTTTCTAACGATTTCTGAAAAAGAAGAACCGGACAGGTATATTTGGAGAGCATGTACGTCTTGAGTTTTCAAAAATAGAAGGAATGGTTTGACAATATGTGAATGTTAAGGAATAAATGTCAACTGTAAAAAGTACCCCAGTAGCTTTTGTAGGTACTAGTAGTTATCTTTGTATAGTGGTTTACCATGCGAATTCACATGTTCAGAAGCTCATGATACTGTAGTTATATTCGGGAGTGTATTGCTAAAGTTGAACTCTAGAACTGGGAGGACGAACCTTTTCTTGAGCACGCGTCTATTAAAACATAAAAATAATATTCCTTCAGGTGCTAAGATGTCAGTTTTTTCTTAATTATTACTCTATGGCTAAATCACCCGGTATAAATTTATTATAATTAATTTTGTTAAATTCATTATTATTCCTACGTATTTCCCATAAATGGATAACCAAAATGATATTGATATTTAGTCACTTACCTAGTTCTTGCATTCAGGTGACGAATTATTAACATAAATTGTGTTTAGTTCGGCAAGAACTCGATTCATCAATCCGTTTTTTTTCCAAATTTCTTTAAGCTCATTTCGGATTATAAAGATTTGAGCACGTATGACGAACACTTTCGAAAAAGCAACTGGGAGTTTCTAGAAGAAAATGAAACTTCAAAGGTTTGGAATTCGAATTAATCACAATAGCATTTCCACCATTTATGATATCAATGCCTTGAATCGATCCATTATAATAAATTTGTATATTTTAAAAATCTACAAGCTTCTGTTTATGTGTAGAACTGTATAAGAAACCTACATTACTGCAATTCGAAGTCCTCCAATTTCAACTTTGCTGGCACTCAGCCGGTCGGTTTCGACAGAATTCTGTGTACCATAGGCTCGCCATTTAGGGAATTCAGATAAGTAATCAGGGCCGTGCTTAGGGGGGGGGGGGCAAACTGGGCAACCGCCCAGGGCCGCTAAAAATTTAGGACCGCCATTTTTATTCCTCATAGCAACACTTTTCTAAACGTTACTGGCTTTTTTTTTAATAAGAAATCCCTCATTTTTCGCGGTTTCTATAATTCAACTTTTTAAAAAAATCCAAACATTTTTTTTTATAAGAATCGTAGAAAGAATCTTAATTGACAAACTACCCTTTTGATTCGAAAAACATGATTTATCTTCAATTCAGGTGTAGTAAAACCTTGATTATAAATCCCTGTTTTCAATATCGGTTTCTACTATGTCAGTCACTACATACAGTCACTTGAAGAATTATAAACCATTTTGTTAGAATCTGTCCGTTTTCACGGAATAGTTGCAAACTGAGAAAAACGTGAACATCTTGTGAACGAATGCTAATACCATTTGGTCAAATGTTTGGTCTATTCAAAGCAAACAATAGACAAGACATTTCCCAGGGAGTATAAGATAACTAAGTAAATGCGCTCCAAACCTGTTGGGAAGAAAGGGGTCTGAAGGAGTGGGGTAAACAAAAAATGGCTTTTACTTGTTCTTTCTATCATAAGGGATTTTATTTCCCACTTCTCGAGGAATTGAAAATATTACAAAGCAGGTACAATCAGTATGCTTTGAATACGGATTGTTCGCCGGTCCTCCTTAGCACTTATTTCTAATGAAAATATCTCTCATCATCTTTGAACTTCTCTCTTATAAGTGAAAATTTTGCTGTTCAGAAAGCGAGAAAAATTGCTTTATAACCAACAAATTCATACATGTAACTATTTGTTTTTAACAATTTACATTTTCTATATTGTGTAAAAAAAAATTTCCATTGTTTCATTATTCATACAAATTGATTACAATTGGTCCACTAAAATAAAATTAATTTCATGTAAAATTTTCTTTTACGTAGCTAGAATGTAGGTTTTTTAGTATCGAAACGTAATGCATTAAAAGTAATAATTAGGAAAATCAGTTGTGTATGCAGTTTTTTCGGGAGGAGGGGGATCGGGGTTGTTTTACAAGATCCATTACTCAGTACGTAGAGAAATTTGATTGCCAGTAAATGTGCTTCGCCCAGGCCCGCTAAAACCCTAAGCACGCCCCTGTAAGTAATAGTCTAAAGACTTCGCTTACATTTCTGTGATATTTGAATTATCTCTACACGCCGTAAACGGAACTTACAATACATCAGTTTCACTTCATTGGAAACAATGACACTAAAACTACTGTTTTCAACTATTTAAAATAATTTGACTTTTTATGTCGTTTTTGTTACATCAATATTGGATTTTTGATTGTCTGTAATCCTGAAATCTAAAAGCAAAATTTCTTTCCTGGATCCCATCATAAATATTTCATTTAATAATTTACTCAACTTTTTAGAAATCATTACAAGCATATGATCTTTATAAAGTATTTTTACATCCATAAGCGTTTTAAAATGTTTTGAGCCAATATAAAAAACCCATCTGTTTATTAGCGGTAGTTTACTACTTACTTGAAAGTTTTTAATCACTGTGGGGAATGTTTGGAAAGAAAAATTGCCGAGTAAAATTATTTCAAAAATCTTACGCTTGAACAGGAAGAATTCTGAAGACACTCTGTCTTGTTCAATATACACTTGAGAGATCTGTTAAAAAAAAGTCAGATTTCTTTCGAGGAATTCGATATATCCTTCTGAAGACAGATTAGAAAAAAAATTCCCTTCATTACAGGTATACTTAAAAGCAGTAGCAACTCACCATATCGCTGCAATGCCTTTGACTAGCAAAAGAACTGGCCACTGAACACTTACGGTGTGATACTTACAGAGGGACGTAAGGCCCCGAAGTTTTGGGTTATTTATAATTTTACCTATAAATTTAATATTGTTTGTATTTCGCAAATCAGTTCATGAAGTTCTCACTATTTAAAATGTTGTATACCGGGTGCGATGAGAATCCGTATAAATGTTTAAACTTTTTTGGTAAAATTCTTGAGTGCATTAACTTTTACTGATCATTTTTAATGTTCCCAAAATATTTAGGATAAAATCCGTTTGCGGGCAGCCAATATAAGTTGTCATTAGGTACTGTTGACAAAATATTATTTAAATTAGGGGTCTTCAACCTTTAACGTTTGAGGGCCACACCAATAAATTCATAAGTTCCGCGGGCCACACATCTGTGAAATAAGTAGTATAGGTGAAGGGGAAAAATATTTTTTGTAAACGAGCTTCAGCCTTTGATATGATTGCTTGATTTGCTTTTTATATCATGATGATGGATTAATCCCTTCAAAACATGTCACTGAAGTTTTTAAAACAAACAAACAAACACACATACACGTATTTTGGACCTTAACTATTATTAATTAATGTTTTTATTTATTTTCTGGAAACAACAAAAAAAATGGGAGTTGAATCAATGTATTCTGTACTTTATATTGCATGAAACAGAATGAATGCAGGACTTACACACTATCTACCAGTATTTGGACACCTGTGATAGAAAGAAAAACAAAAATTATTCATATTCAATAGTTGGTAGAGCCTCCACGAGAGGCAATTACAGCCTCAACTGTCAGGGGCATGCTTTCAACAAGTCCTTGTATGGCGGCTAGTAGTATTTTCTTCCACTCGGCTTGAAGAAGACATGTAAGTTCCTTCACTGATTTTGGACGGTTGTTCCACCCCTTAATTCGGCAATCCAACTCTAATTCCACCTGTGGAGGTTTCTACCCAGAAGATCTTTGATACTATGTCGGGCCCCATCAATTGCAATGGTAAGTAATCAGTTCTAGCCGGTTTGAGGTAAACTCAAATATTAGGCATAGTTTAATTAACAATGAAGGCTGTTTTGAACTCTTCTGCGGTAGCATTCTATAGCAGCATAGATTTAATGCACCGAAATGGACAAACTAGGAAATTTTCGTTGCTGACAAAAAGTTATGTTTAGTAACAACAAATTGTTAAATTCGGTTGTCGTTTCTGAAGTTGGTTTCTTTAAGCTCATAGTGAATACCAACAATACTGAAGAATATAGTGTTATGGCAAGTTAACGTATAATTGTCACTTATACAACAATTTTCTGTATGTTCATCCTTTATTCCGATTGTAATTGTCGAGTCTATCCAGCTTTGTCCAAGTGGACCATTATATGTCGATAAACTGTCTGGATGACTTTTTTTATCAACGCATGTATAATGGTAATTACACAATTGTTGTAGACCTCTCATCTGAAGGCCTATGTCCCCAGAGTTGATTTAGTATTCAAATCTTCCAAAATTGTTTTTAGTTTAATATTGAATGATGGTGGCTTATCAGTGAATTGGTTCTCTCCATGCCTCCATTCAGAGACGAAGGCAAGTAAAAGAAATCTATTATAAATCTTCTTTTAATTGGAACTAAATATTTAGAAATTAGCACCTTATAACAATAACCGCGTTCGGTTCAGTTACCGCATGAGTTGGATACCCATATTGTATGCAATTATTTTATGTCCTCGCACAAAACATGACGCTCGTTGATGAATTGATTGACTAGTTCGTGTAATAACGTCTTCAGTAAACTTTTCATTGGGGCTACTATGAGCCCAACTGAGTAAAACTTTAGACTTTTTGGCTATAATAAGGCTTACATCCGAGTCATACCTGAACGTAACATCGGTAGGTTTGTCAAATCTACTTTGGCTTCGTTTTTCATGTTAGATATGCTGTATTAATAGTAAAAATTTTGATTATTGCATTCGTTGGTTCCATGATTTTTCTCACCACAGTTTTGACATGTTCTTTCCTTTTTACATAGTTTATCAATATGACCAAATCTCCAACAGTTGTAGCATATTTTTGGTTTTATGTATACTTAGTAAAATAAAGAAATTGGATTGGCAAGCGTTATAGTTACAGTCATAGTCTTTTGAATGTTTCTCCTGTCATGTTTATAATATAGTTATCTCCCTTTCTAGCTTTGGACTTTATCTCTATTTTCCAGATCGGTGATATGATAGTCTTTAAAGTATCGTGTTTAAAGTTTCTTTTCTCTCCTGCAAAAAATTGCTTACGTGGACTGCAGACTTTTCAAAGCTCATACAGCCAGTTCCTGCATCGAAATGGATGAGAATGCGACAAGGAGCAGTTGTATAGGTAACATGAGCTTTCTTCATAGTTACTTTGTTTCTATTTAGATGTTCATGTTAGTAATTTTCCCCTTTCTTCTATTTACAAGTACTTTCATCTTAATTCCTCCTTTTTCCAAGAAGACGTGTACAGAGAGCAGCAGTCCCCCCCCCCCCCCTCGCCGAAGTTTATACTCTGTGTGAGTTTAAGATTTAGCTGCCAATTCCTACCCGTCGTGCCGTAGATATTCGCAGGGTTCACATGGGAAGATTAACAATGAGCCCCGGATGAAGTAATCAGTTCCAAAGCATCCCAGCAAAGCCGAGCACGTATACACTACCTTTGTCAGCACCTGATTTTAAAAGTATTCGGAAATAAATGAGAATCTTGTTTTATTCACGAATTCATGCTTTCTTTCTCACTGACATATTACACTTCAAGTACTGTGTTCTGCCCCTCCCAACAGTGAAGTTCACACGCTCGTGTGTTTCATACCCGTTTCAAACTCCTACCAGATCTGGTTAAACACGCGTGCACGTGAACATAATTGAACCTTATTCCCAGTGTAGGGGGCGATTTATGTTGTCTTCTTGCTAAAGGACAGTAGTACGTGTAGAATATTGAAGCATTATGATTGATTTTTATTCTGTAAAAAGAAAAATTTGGCTTTTGGGGTCTTGTCTGTCAACGTCTCGTTGGTTTTGTTGAGCCCCTTTATATACAGATAATGCTTGCACGGAGTCAGTTAAAACAGCTATTCTAAGGATCCAGATTGTGTCCCTCCATCAGCTGTCTGTTTCTGGTTTGAAACAAACACGTTGGCGTCGGATTCTTCACTTCTCGCCCTGTGTAAAGGGGGGAAAAAGCAGTTAGAAGTGGTGTGACCTACGTTTTAAAATGTCTGCTCAAAGATGTAACATACTTTTTAGAATCAAACCTCAAAACTGAATACTTTACAGCTAGTCTTTCCCAGACGCTAGCTATTGTTAGAAACAAGGTATTGTATCCAGATTTAAATGGAACATGATCACATACATGCCTCCAAATTCAGATCACTTTATAGTCAACGGGGCGAAATAAGATCGATCACCGTCATTATCAACCACGTTTACAAATGACAGGTGAGGTGTAACTTCGAAAAATATATTGCACGGTAGTTCACGCTCCAGGGGCCGTGCCACACTATCGAGCTTAAACTGGTACATGTGGTCGCCTGCTTGGGGAAGCAATACAACCAAACTTTGCTAAATCTCGAAAAATTCAACACTTTTCTATCTACACACGCTCTCTCCATTACACAGACTACCACCTCATTACTGTTAGCTCAGCTACACTGTGGACACGAAAATAACTCCATCGTTTCTACTGTTCTTAACTTTGTGAAATACGAATAACAAAGGGCGTCGTTTAGCCCAACTTTAAGTATCATTTTGCCTTGTTCCAGACAAAAAGACGAGCTCACTTTAGAAATTCGAATTTAAATTATCGTTAAGCTATTAAATGAACTATCAATAAGGTTTTCATACTACCTGATTTGTTCCCCTAACTTTCGGGCGCATATAGTCTAAATAAGCGCCAGAAACTGATGACAGGTTACAAGCTTTCTATTTCTCTTGTACGTCTTTCCTCGGATAGAAATATTGCGATGTAATCAATTGTCGTTAATCGACCTAGAAGAAAACTGAATAAGGGTTAACGTATATTCAGGGACACGCTAAAGCAATTTTTTTGTATTCTCAATATTTTCATGATGGGTAAATACTGTCTTTCGGGATACTCATTTTCAGAGATCAAAAATAGGGGTATCCTTAAGGACTTTATTGGGATCTACAGCAGCATTGTAAGGACCTCAAAAATGATAGATAATGAAACTTTTTTTTCTAATATTAGGACTACACCCGCATTAAACTTATATAGTGCTATCAATATATTTTTGGAGTGGAGGTTATAGAGATTTAAAGAAAGAAAAAAATCCGAAAACACATCATCTGCCACTCGTCAACAGTCATAATAATTACAAGATAAAAAGAACTTTTTAAAACATGATATATAAAATTTTCTGTTGAATCATATAAACTTGACAATTCTATGTATTAATATATACTTTTTAAGAATTTTTTTGATGAATTATCCCATCAACTTGAAGCAAAATGATCAAATCTATAATTGTATATAAAGAGAGAGCGATTTTGTACGTGGAGGGTAATCTCCGGAACCACTGTACCTATTTGAAAAATTCTTTCACTGTTTGAAAGGTACATTATTCCAGATGGACATAGGCTATATATTATGTATATCTGATCAGTAGAAATAAATTAGGGGCTTAATCCTAGCGATCTCCCTTTTTACCGCTTTTTGTGCCGAAGTCTTCAACGATCCTTAGCGTGGTGCTATCTATACTTATGTATAAAGAGAGAGCGATTTTGTACTAGGAGGGTAATCTCCAGTACCACTGCACCTATTTGCAAAATTCTTTCACAGTTTGAAAGGTACATTATTCCAGATGGACATAGGCTATATATTATGTATATCTGATCAGTAGAAATAAATTTTGGGACTTAATCCTAACAATCTCCATTGTTTCCACTACTGTCTTCTACCGCTTTTTGTTCCGAGGATTTCAACGATCCTTAGCGTGGTGCTATCGCGGTGGGCTTCTGTTCTGACACTAGCGGTTCGAACCTAGCCGTTCTCAGGCACGCCTTTTTCTTTTAAAATATTTATTTTAATTATTAACTAACGTAAAATTAATGTAAGGTATTATTATGTTATTATTAAGGTAAAAAAAGATTTACAATTTATTGGCTATCAATTGGAAATTTATTGGTATAATATTTTGTGCAACCCGGACAAAGTCGGGACGGGCCGCTAGTGCGTAATAAAGAGAGCAATTATAAGAAATTTTCAAACAACAAAATTAACTGAAAATGAATTCAATTTCCCTTAAAGATGGCTAAAAGTATTAAAAGAATGCATTGTCATCGTGTTCTAATCTATTCTAAAAGTTTCAAATGTCTAGCTAGTCGGGAAGTTAGTTAAAAATCGATTGCAAGATTTGTACTGGACAAACAAACAAGAAATCGAGTTAATAAAAATTGAAAACTGTTACTTTTCAACTAAGAAATTAGTATTTTTTTAAGGGCAGAGAGAGTAAAGGAAAATAAAGTAAGCAATGCAAAAATAAGGATATTTTTAAGGACCGTAAGAATCCTGCTTGAGAATAAAATAACCTTTAATGAATTACCTCGAGATCAATATCATTTGAAAACATTTATTTTTAAATTTTAAATGCTATAAAATAAGAACTTATTGATATTAACTATATACAACATAGAAATCACTAGTAACCATTTAGTAATAAACGGGAAACTTGTTTTTTACAGCTGTATAATAAGTATTTTTTAAGGACGGACGAGTAAATGGAAAAAAGGGCTTAAGGGCCCTTTAGAAAAGCAAAAACTCATAAGGAATTTTGGGACCGAACTAACCCTGATTAAATGTCTTTTGCAACCTTTTTTTTTTAAACACAGCAAAACAAGCCCGTCTCTACTTGCCCGTCTAAACATCTGATGAACTCAGAGTGCGTCAATTCTAGTGCATTATCCATACGAACTTTCACAATTTTACAAATAAGATAACGTTTAGCCCTTTTCTGGAAGAGAATGAAGGTCTCAGAAACTTTGGCTTTCCTTTTAATGAGGCAAACTACTACTTTATGAGTATTCGTCTATAATAAAAGGAAATATTTGGTGTTAATAGATGTGGTTAAAACCGTCTGCCGCACCCATTCAGCCCTGCAAGGAACATACGAAGCGAATGGATGTTGTTGATACGGGTCCACTAACTCATAGATATGAAAGTTCTAGAGCAGGGGTTCCCAACCTGTGGGTAGTGACACCCCCCCCCCCCCCTTGGGGCTCGCAAAATATTTTCTGAGGAGTCGCCGCTGTTTCATTCAATTAAAATAACTGTTTGGACCCACCCAGATAGAGGGCGCTTTGCGCGCTAGAGAAGGAACTTTGTATCGTCCTAGAGTTTGTCACTCGAACTTTTGGCTCTCACCTGACAACCAGTAACATGCTGCTCTTGAAATTAAGTTTCTATTTTTAAATAGTATATAATAAAGCTAAATTTTAAGCTCTCTCACACTGGAATCTTCATTGACTTTGGACTATTTTACTTAAAATTTCCTGGACCTTTTCGTTTACTTTTGGATACGCTTGGATTTTGGTCGGCTTCAATAACTTTAGAGAGAATTTCACCGAAAAAACTTGTCATTATTTATTTACCATGAAACTGTAGTGTAGAGATATTTTTAAAAGGAAAAAAATCTCATTCAAAGCGCAAACTCTATTTTTTAAAAATCTACCGCCTGTATCTGGTGGAAAATAAAAATTGCAGTTACTTACTACATACAGTACTTAAATTCTAATCGTCAATTTGTCTGTCATCAGCCTGTGCTGTCACTTTTGGTATTACTAGTGTAGTTCCCTCAACGGAATAAAGCAATGTTATTTAGGTAAGAGTTTCTATTTTTATTGTTATACAATTCAATGATGAATCTATAATTCTAATACAGTCAAACCTCGATATCTCAAACTTGAAGGGAGAGACAAAAAAATCCGAAATATCGAAAATTCGAATTATCGAAAATCGCATGTTATCAATAGTAATAGAGAAAAAAAGCTTTTTTACATACCTCTTTAAAAAGTAATACATATTTTTATTTTAATGAACACTTTTTTTCAAAGAATTTTGTAAATAGTCAATTGTTTGCTTCAGAGAAGAGTCAGAAATTTTATCTATTACACTTTATAAGTGGACAATGGCTTTAAATGTGTCCTCTTACCAATTTGGTTGACTTTCAACATATCTCCTTAAAGCGTCCACTGCAAATAGTCCTTCTTTGTTTGTCACATTTGCTGGCAAATGGTGGATTTCGTCCTCTTCTTCTAATAATACACAAGAAGCTTTCGTCTGACCGATGATGTCATTGTCCTCCCACTGACCACACACTATTACCGTATCATCTACGACGACAAAGTCATTTAATTCCATGTTATCGAGGTGAATGAGAATCGAGGCACTAGCTTGAATGCAAGACAGCACAGGCATGCATTCACACCTGTAGTTTTTTTTCTTTCACTCCTTGTTGCAAAGATAAGAAATTCTACAATCTTCTTGGAAGTCACCCACCTCTTAATTTTTGCTCCTGCCTTCATTTCTTGTTTTATTAAAATCACCCCAATCCCTCTAGAACAGGGGTCCCCAACCTTTTGGTACCTAAGAGCACATTCTAGAATACCAGTGGGACGGTGGGCACCATTTATTTTTTCAAGGTGAATTTATAGTTGGGCATAGTTAATAATACACACACATAATGTACAAAAAAACATTTAATTCCAAAAATATAATTTAACATATAAAAAATTATTGTTAATATTCTTGTGTAAAAAAAATTATTACTAAATAATGCATACAAAATCTACAAAGTATAAAAATTCCTTATAAAAATATAAAGCTCAAAGTCAATGAGATTTTTGGCATTGCATTTTATTGGCCATTGCTGCTTAATTAGTAGAGTATGATGATATTACTGCACGCGCGCGAGCGTTAGCAATCGTCGATGTGTGTTCATCTGTAAGACGTGATCTGCACTTTTATTTTATGATATTAATTGTCGAAAGCAATGATTCACACAAGTATGTGGAACCGGAAAACGATTTTATTTTATATGCTGCTCTTTTAAAGAATGGAAAATTGTTTTTGTTAACTATATTCCAGAATTTCTCATCTGATACAATGGATTTGGTCGTTCTGAAGTACCAAAATTTCTATCTCCAGTTCTTCTGTCCTTACTTGATCAAGCTCTGAAATATATGTGGCTAGTTCGGTTACATTTACTTGGTAAGTAAAAGGATTAATAAAAAAGGTGACCATTGACTCGATGATATTAAACTGTTGAAAGCGCATTTCAAACTGGTCTAGAAGTAATTGAAGGTTGATAACAAATGTTGATAAGTCAATTTCCCCATCGCCTATCATTTTTTTCATATTTGGAAAATGTAAAAGGGACTTCATCTTCAAATGTGATGTCCCCAAATCCAGTTTAGCTTTAAACGAATTTATAGACCCTATCATTGTAGCTATATATTTGTCCTTTTCCTGCAACTCTAAGTTTAAATAATTCAGTTTTCCCATTATATCTGTTAAGAAGGCCAAATCCGCTAGCCAACGGGGGTCTGTTAGCTCAAAAAAATTTTGATTTTTGGCTCTGGGATAATTTTTTATTTCTTCAATTAAATCTACAAATGTAGCAAGAACTTTGCCTTTACTGAGCCAACGTACTTCAGTATACAGAATGATATCAGGACCTTCAGGGTTTCTAATAGGGCTGTGGTGTCGCATGGCCCACAGCAACCAAAACCCTATCACAACTCATTGCAGAAACAGACCAGAAACTTGAATTAAATTTTAAAACAAAGTCCTTTATTGGACATCTAGATTACATCCTAATATTTACAAATATTTACAAGTCTGATGTGATGACGAAGCTCATCGCCCCAAAAAAATGGCTCAGTCTAGCCTAAATTAAAATGCTCCTACGAGCTAAAACCCGTTGCTGCACCTAAGTCTCCGCAACGTCCAAAAAACCTGGCTATCTCTGCCTCTGGTCTTAGAGCGAGAACCCTCTTTATTCTTCTGAAGACCGGCTGACGTCATCCATCCGCAGGGCCACGGATTTCCGGTTCCCCTCGGGACCACCCCGTTGACCACTTGCTCCGAACTTGAGAAACACCGTCCCCGGGTCTCTACACAAAAGCACACACACACACACCTTGCCTTGTCGTAGCCCTGCTGTAAAAAGGACCTTCCGCATTCCGGCACATTGTCTGAAAATCAAATGGTTTTTCTTTTCTCCTGGAATATACAAAAGAGAAGACACATCATTTATCGTCTTAGAAAGATCCCTTTTTCCCGGAGTCATCTTTTCTTCCAACGCATTTTTTCAGACAGCTAGTGGAATCAATGACCACTGTTGGGATGCCAGTGTGTCCTTTTCTCTTTATGTCAAGCGAGTTCTTACAATAAAGACCACACACATATTTCAACGACTTAGGGGAGATTTTCTCACGACGCTACAGCTCTCCCCCCCCCCTTTAAGACATTATAAAAGTTTCTTTTGGAATGTCCAAATGTTCGGGTAATGACATCCATCATCAGACATGAGATGGAGCACTATTAAGTTTCCAGAGAGATCACTGCGCGAGGGAATCTATCTTCCCACTCTTAACTTAGACCAAGCATTAAGTGCTTCCTACTCCAATTTTTTCATAAAAATTATTACTACGCGTACTCAGTTTTGGAATTACACTGTCTGTTTTCCTTTATTTAAAACCATTGAGAGATTTTCCTTACTCAATTTATTTGCCTGGGTACTCGGACCCTGCATACAGAAGTCAGAACCTACAATTCTGTCCTTCCTCCAGTGTAATTACAAAACTGGTAACCAACACAACTTAATACAATGACAATCAATACACCATACTCGCACAAAACAATTACGAGACACTTAATCTCCATTAGTCATTTAAGAATTACTTTACATGAATCACAATTTACTACAATTAACACAAAAAAATCTTGTTATACACCACGTCCTTTCTGAGTTCATGACACTATTTTACATGATGTTGGATTGTAGATCAACACCCACATATCATATCACATTCGGAAAAAATACTACAGTTACCTAAAGCTTAAGTTCATGCCAAATCATTACATGCGTCATATCATTAATACACGTTTCTAAATTGAAAACAATATTTAATTCAGCACACTTATACATTTTTACTAATTTATCTTTACGACAATCATGTGACGCTTTATGTTTGGGTCATTCAGTCCTGCTAAGCCCGTCTGCATTTCCATGCTGTTTACCAGACTTATGTTCCACCTCAAAGTTATATTGTTGGAGACATAACGCCCAACGGGTTAGCCGAGAGTTTGTTCCCACCAGTTTTTTAGGAAAACCAGGGGATTATGGTCAGTTTGGATTATGAACTTCTGTCCATCAAGGTAATGGTTCAATTTCTGTAGCCCGTAAACTATAGTCATTTGCCCAGGACCATGTGAGATTTCTGGGGCATGAAGTGGGGTCAGGGAAACGGTCACCCAGTGACGCGAAGATTGATGCAATAAGAGATTTCGCGTGCTGTAATTTTGCTCGGCTCGCGAGAATTTTTTACTTAAGTATACAATCGGATGCTCTTCTCCGTTGACTACCTGGGATAAGACTATACCCGCACCGTGTAAACTCGCGTCCGTTTGAACCACAAAATTTTTAGAAAAATCTGATGCATATAACACCGGGCTTGTCATGAGATTTGACTTCAAAACCTCGAACGCTCCGTTGCGCTCCTCGGACCAGGTTATTTTTTCTTTCTTTATTTTTCCTTTTAGTGTGTCAGTTAACGGGGCTGCTAAAGTGGCATAATCCTTCACATATCGGGCGTAGTATCCCGTCAACCCCAGAAATGCCCTGAGCTGGGTTTTAGTTTTCGGTACCGGGAAATCTCTTATTGCATCAATCTTCGCGTCACTGGGTGACCGTTTCCCTGACCCCTTTTCCTGCCCCAGAAATCTCGCATGGTCCTGGGCAAATTTGCATTTTGAGGTTTTTACTCTTAAGTTAGCCTCCCCCAATCTCTTTAACACCGTGTCCACGTCTCTCAAGTGGCGGTCCCAATTTGGCGAAAATATCGCAATGTCATCGATGTAAGGCAAAGCGAAGTGCTCCAATTCTCCCAAAACATTCGCAATCAACTTGCAAAAATAGAACGGAGCATTCACTAAGCCAAACATCATAACCTTGGGTATGAAAGTCCCAAAAGGAGTTACGAACACAGCATATCTTTGTGCGTTTTTTGTTAAAGGAATTTGGAAATAACCTTTCGTCAGATCCATTACCGTAATAAGTGCAGCCGCACTAACCCTCTCGACCACCTCTTCGATGTTTGGGAGCGGAAAGAATTCCGTTCGGGTTTTTTCGTTCAACTTCCGATAGTCCACGCAAGGACGGGAGTCTTTCCCGGGGCTCTCAACTAAAATCATCGTTGAGGCATAATCGGACTGCCCCACTTCGATCACCCCAAGGTTTAAAAGCCGCTTTATTTCCTCCCGTAGAATTTCGGTTTGTCTCGGGGACATGCGGTAGGGTTTGGCCCGCACCGGGGTGTCATCATTCAATACAATGTCCATTTCTACGAGGTGGGTGATCCCAGGATCTGAAGAGAAGGTCCCCCTGTGTTTCGCTAACATGCTACGGAAGTCTTCTATTTGTTCGGTTGACGCGCGATTTTCTAGATCGCTTCCGCTAACAACCTCCCAAAAATCCATGTGAGTAGGATCTGCTAAGGGATAAGGGATTTCGGCATCCTCCTCTATCTCTTCGCCTTCCTGATCGACCAACAGGTTTACATGTTCTGGCCGACGATGATACGGCTTCATTAAATTAACATGGTAAATAGTGGATTTATTCCGTTTGCCCGGAAGATCAATTGTGTAGTTTGTTTCTGATATAACACTCGTTACCGTCCCCGGTCCTATCCAATTTACAGCCCTTCTGTTCACTTTTGAAGTGGCTAACACTAAAACGGGGTCGCCGACTTTAAATTTCCTTAAAACCGCATTACGGTCGTACCAAAGTTTTCTTTTATCCCTGCTTTCCGTCATACTTTTCGTCGCTAATTCCTGGCATGTTTTTAATCTATTCGTTAGATTTAATACGTACTCCACCACGTTTTGGTCACTACTCTCCTGGTGTAGCCAATTTTCATACAATAAGGTGTGGGGCATCCTCAGGTTTTTCCCATGCACTAACTCAGTCGGACTGAACCCGGTGCTTTCGTGTGACACCGTGCGCAGAGCGAAAAGAGCCATCGGCAAAATTTCTTCCCAGTCTTTCCCGGTTTCCAGACACAGAGCTTTCAGTACTCTTTTTAACGTGGAGTGGACTCTCTCTATGCTGTTCGATTGGGGGTGACATACGCTGCTATGAATCACCCGAATTCCAAATTTACTAAAAAATTCGGATGTGAGTTCACTCGTAAAGGATCTGCCTAAATCACATTGAATTTCTTTAGGAAAGCCTATCCTCGAGAACGTAAGCAACAGGGCGTCTATCACCGCCGGGGAAGTAATGTTCTCGACCGGGATCACGTCAGGGTATTTGGATGCCACACAAATAGACGTAATTGAATACTTATTGTTCTTTGTGCTCGTCGGTAAGGAACCCACCGTGTCTATATTGATTTTAGGGAACACCTCAGATATTATAGGCACAAGTTTTAGAGGGGCTTTCTTTCGGTCTTTATTTTTACCCACCTTTTGACACGGGTCGCAAGTCTTTACAAACTTCTCGATCTCTTGATAACAATTAGGCCAATAATAATATCTTAGTATGCGGTCTTTTGTCTTTGTTCTCCCGAGATGTCCGGAAATTTCTTCGTGACACAAAGCTAATATTCCCTCGCGATACGCTAAAGGCACACACAACTGTATTCTTTGATCTCCCGTTTTGGATTCCGAAACCCGAACCAGTTTTCCCCCGTTTACGCTAAACTCGGAGTTCTGCGGGTCATTCGCATTTTCCCATAACGACTTCAGGGAGGGACAATTTGCCTGTTCTTCGCCAAAAGTGGATTCGGACACCTGTTCTAAACCGGTGTTTCCCAACCCGCTCATTCTCTCCAAAAGGATCGGACGTTCTCTATGCGATTCTTCTCCCTCGCCGTCATCTGTCACCGGCCGTTCTACACCTGAATTTTCGTTTTCCGAATCAGATTCCCTCGTTTGTTTTGAAATTGATTTCCCCGTTTCCAATTCATTTTCCCCAATTGGACTTGAGTCAGAGTTTTCCCTTTCCGAGGGGCGTTTTGTCTGGCTGCGGGTACAGATCATATTAATTGGGACACTATTTTGTTTTTGTTTGATAAGTTCGGTGGTTTTATTTTCCAGAAGATAGTATCCCTGAGTTAAATTGGCGGGTTTAACTGCAGCCTTTGTAATTACACTCCCGAATTCCCCTCCTAAAGTCACCCAAGCAAGGGGTAGGCACTTACATTCATTGTCTAAAGGTTGCTTAATCCAGGTGACCTCCCCTATTAAATCCCCTGGATCAATCCAGTCTCTGTCAATGAGATCTATGGCTGCCCCAGTGTCTCTTAGATAACTCCTTTCCATCCCATTTATCTGTGCTTTCTTTAAATAGGGTTCAAAACAATCCCCTAAATCTACCTCCTCACTCAAATGATTCACGGCTTCACCCTGACCCTTTTTTTCAAGAACTCAGGGCTCTCGGCTTTAATGTGACCCTGCTTCTGACAAAAATAACATTGAATTTGACGTTTCTTTTCGTATGCCTGATCTTTACGACAATTATCATTTTTACCGGATTCTCGTTTCTCCGTTACTTTGGGTTTGGCCTTCGAATTGTCCCTGAATTTGGAATGATATTCTTCCTTGGGTTTATCCGGAAAAGTTTTTTTTCCACTGCTTGCGTTCTGGTTTTCTTTGATAGTCGACGCTTGGGAATTTATGCTGCTCACTTCTGCCGCGTTTAGTAATTTAATTTTTCTAATTCAAACGCTCTCTCTTCTCTCACCCTCTCTAGTTCTCTCGCTTCCTCGTCTATCTCTTTGGCTTCCCTCTCTTTTTCCTATTCCCTATTTTTGGCCTCTATCTCTTTTTCTTTTTCCCTATTTTTGGCCTCTGTCTCTTCCGCCAAAATAGCTTCAAAACACTTTTTCGCGTAGGTCTCTGTGTACTCGAGCCCTGTAACAATTTTTTTAATAATATCCGTTTTCCTTTCCGTGTCCTTCGCGCACGCCCCTACTTCTTCGGCTAACTGAAGCAAGAGTTTTTTTGGATAAGTTACTAGGTACTCTTCCATCTTTTCCATCTTTCCCATAATTTTTCCCTACTACCAAGTACACTATTCTAAACACTAATTTTCTAATACAAGATACATGCCTCTAGGAAATTCTAAATTTGCTAGCCAAACACTCAATAATATGTAGACAACATTCAATAATATGCGGAATACACTCAATGATATGCAGAATACACTCAAAATATACAGAATACACTCAAAATATACAGAATACACTCAAAATATACCAGTTTCAACTAGATATAATTTCACCAAAAAATACTTTTTAGCATTAACTTTAAATTCCAAACCGAAAATTAATACGTTAATACATACACCTTGTATTCTCTAAAATTCCACAATTATAACTGCACAAATATCCCTAGCAATATGCTAATTTTTAAATCATAATAAAATACACTTGGAAAAATACTAAACTCAAAGTTAATACCGGTACACAAAATACCCTCAGCACTAAGCTAAACTTTTTCAAAGAATACAAAAATACTCTTTGACTCAAAATCACAAATTGACTCAAAATCACAATAATAAACAATAAATATCTTGTGTATTTTTCATACACGCATACACCAATAATTGACACTTTTAGTTTTTCCTCAAATTATTTTATGCAGTGTAATTTTTCCAAAACTGAGTTATTCCCTTAAACAAAGCAAAACCCTGGTGTTACAATACAAACAAAATTCCTTATTTGAAAACACAAGCCAGCATAACCATTACTTCTTTAATACCCAGTTACAATTTAATAACTTCGCTCCAGTACAACAATTAAATTCAATTAGTACAATTCTAAGCAAAATTATTCCACAATCCTGAAAACCTTTTGCCCCCTAGAATCTTAATTTAATTTTGCGCTTGTTTAATTTACCTTGAAACAATATTACCCGCCTAACTAATTCCTACAGAATCTCTCTGGACTTAAACTTAAAAGTTCTCACCTCTCGCTTGAAGACTTTCTCCGCTCCAATCTACCGCAAGGGATGTAAACTTCGTCCACTAGGCTCTCCGGGCAATTTCTCCGTCTCAACACGCACTTAGCTGCTTATCCTGGAACGTAGATCCCTCATCTATCCATTGAGATGAGCATCAATAGCACCGCTTGCCACCATCTGTGGTGTCGCATGGCCCACAGCAACCAAAACCCTATCACAACTCATTGCAGAAACAGACCAGAAACTTGAATTAAATTTTAAAACAAAGTCCTTTATTGGACATCTAGATTACATCCTAATATTTACAAATATTTACAAGTCTGATGTGATGACGAGGCTCATCGCCCCAAAAAAATGCCTCAGTCTAGCCTAAATTAAAATGCTCCTACGAGCTAAAACCAGTTGCTGCACCTAAGTCTCCGCAACGTCCAAAAAAACCTGGCTATCTCTGCCTCTGGTCTTAGAGCGAGAACCCTCTTTATTCTTCTGAAGACCGGCTGACGTCATCCATCCGCAGGGCCACGGATTTCCGGTTCCCCTCGGGACCACCCCGTTGACCACTTGCTCCGAACTTGAGAAACACCGTCCCCGGGTCTCTACACAAAAGCACACACCCACCCACCTTGCCTTGTCGTAGCCCTGCTGGAAAAATGACCTTCCGCATTCCGGCACATTGTCTGAAAATCAAATGGTTTTTCTTTTCTCCTGGAATATACAAAAGAGAAGACACATCATTTATCGTCTTAGAAAGATCCCTTTTTCCCGGAGTCATCTTTTCTTCCAACGCATTTTTTCAGACAGCTAGTGGAATCAATGACCACTGTTGGGATGCCAGTGTGCCCTTTTCTCTTTATGTCAAGCGAGTTCTTACAATAAAGACCACACACATATTGCAACGACTTAGGGGAGATGTTCTCACGACGCTACAGGGCCTTAAAAAGGTGGTGTTTCAAAGGAGCTGCGCGAATTTAGTTGGCTATTTTTGTAATTACAGTGATTTCCGCTTATAAGAATCACGTTTGTTATTACTGTTTTTGATTCTTATAAGCGGTTGATTCTTATAACCGAAACTTCCCTTTGGACAGGCACACATACACAAATATATACTTGTACATATATATAAACACACAGGCACATATATACATAATTTACCATTAAATACTCTTTAATTTACGTTATTTATCATTTGTTAAAATTATTTTTTATAATTTTAAAAATGCTCAATTTCTAAACAAATACTATAACTCAATTTCTAGACCTATAAGTAACAACACATGATTATAAAATCAACAAGAGGCATCTTCTCTTTGACTACACTTTGGAAGAGCATCATATCTAATTAACAAGTTCTGTTTTTCAGAAAAACTAAGAGTTTTCCTTGTTTTTATCATATTTGAATTCGACTATCAAAAAGTTCTAACACTAACTGGCAATTTTGTTAGAAAACTAAATTGAATACTAGCGACGTATGCTTATTACAGTCTCAGACGAAGATTCACTTTATAGCTTACGTTTCACGGTTTGATTCTGAATCAAACCGTGAAACGTTTGATTCAGCATCTGGTTCATCTGATTCAGCAAAATGGATCCGTTTACGTTTCACGGTTTGAAGTGCTGAATCCCCTGTCCCGTTTGCGTAAGTGATAGTGGACACTTCGCTGAAGATTTATGTGTTTCAGGGTCCAGAAATCCGCAACCAGGAAGTAAGTGGTATGAAAATAGGAGTGCCTGTCTGGAGAAAGCGAAATCGGACCCGGGCGGGTTAGATGCCCCTGGGTAAAGCTAATAAGACAGTGTTTAGCAAAAACGTATAAGGAGAAACTCTTATGTTATGTCTAAAGGAATGTATTTTGCGACTGTTTTCCACCCCAAAGTTTTATCAATCTTTCTTTTCAAAAACTTAAGAAAGAATTTCGTACCTTTTGAGAGTTCAAGTGGCATTTTTTGGAAAAATGAAAGGAAGGCGAAGATTGCAAACTGATTCTTATAACCGGTGGATTGATTCTTTAAAGCGGAAATTTTAACATGGAAATAATACATTTGTTTTTGTTTTTGCGATATTGATTCTTATAAACGGTTGATTCTTATAACCACTGATCACTATAAGCGGTGGTTACTGTATTTTCATGACGTGTCCGAAGGGACATCATGAAAATAATTACAAAACATTTATGTGGTAGAACGTTTTATTCTACCACATAAAACTTCCTGGTGGATAATACAGGGATACGACATGAAGTTTGGAAATGATTCATAGACATAGACATGGCACATTAAAGAGGCACCTAGGAAATGATTCATCTTTTATACGGATGGCAATAAATCCATTGACATTACCAACCATTGCTGGTGCCCCATCATTGGTTATCGCACACAGCTTCTGGGGAGACATATCTATCGACTTTGCATATGTTATAAATATTTTATAGATATCCTCACCTTTTGTTTGTCCTTTCATGGGTAATATTTTTAGTTGATCTTCTTTTACAGTAAAGTCACTAAATATCATTCTCACCATAACTGCTAACTGTTCTGTGTATCATATATCTGTAGACTCGTTGAATTGTAGTGAGAACCCCTCAGATATTTCCAAGTCACTCTTTAACTGAGTTTGCATGTCCTTTGAAATGGCTTGTATTCTTCTTGTAACGGTGTTATATGATAACTGTAAGTCTTATATTGCTGACATGATCTCATATTTGTTGGAAAATCACTCAAATAAGCAATCGGCGCCAGTAAGAAATGCTTCTTTTAACAACTCACCAACCTGGAAAGGCTTTTTCTTCTTTGCGAGTATGTGAGAAATTTTTAAAGAAGCAATAGTGGCATTTTTAGATCTTAACAGAGGCCTAGTGAAAACTGACTGTTGAGCAGACAGATTCGATTTTAGCTGATTTGTTTTCTTCTTTCTTATTTCAGATTTAAGTGGATAGTTCGTAGTAAAAGTTGCATGAATTATCAGGAAATGGCATTCAACATTGTTTTTTTGGCACCGCGACGCTATTTCCACACAACAGACAAATGCATTTGTCTTTTAAATTGACGAAGTAATATGAATCCTCCCATTCGGTATTAAAATTATAGGTCCGTTGTCGTTTACTTAATCCACTCATTTTGGGATAAAAATAAGGAAGTATTTAAAAACAATGAAGGTGGAAACACAGTATACAAAAAATATGAGCATATATTTATGAATAAATAATGAAGTAGATACGTCGAATAACGGCTTATCTCACAGCACAGACCACGCTACTGGCTCTCGAGAGATGAGATCTAGACAAGTGTTTGTGTTGTGACGACAACCATGGAAACTGACCGGTTCATTTCATTTTAGGTATGGAAAATTTGGTTGGCAAAGATTTGGCGTGAGAGGGAAAAGAGATCGGTCGCATTACGCTTTGTGCTTTTATCTGTGTTGGACGCCATTTGTCGTTAATCATTAAAAATGAAAAAACTGTTACGTAGCATTTTATTGAAAACTGAAATATTTTCATCGTGGTCGCACAGCGACGGGCACACTTAAAACGATCGACGGGCTCCATGGTGCCCGCGGGCATAGGGTTGGGGACCCCTTCTCTAGAAAGTAACCTTGGAGAATAAAAGGAGAAAAAATAAAAGCAGGGATCGATGGCACTGCATAGGCATGACAACTAAATGAAACGAGATAAGAAAACAATAAACAAGGATTCCAACTCCCATCTTGTAGGGTCAAGAGAAATTGTCATTTCATTGTGTTATCTTCCGTCTTTATATCCCTTCTTTTTTAAAGTTTACGCAGGGTTTTACCATTGTAATGTTTGAAGAGCTTTTCTATTTTTTAGAAAATCCTATTTTTTGGATATTATTTTTTTGTTTTTAGTAAAATTTTTCTTCTCTATTTATGGAAAAAAATTCAAGTTATCGAGGGATGAGCCAAAAAAAAATCGCCAAATCAAGGTTTTTCTTAACATTGAGTGCATAGGAAATTTGAAGGGAATTTTTATTTCTTCGAGATATCGAAAAATTCGTGAAATCGAGGTTCGAGTTAGTGAGGTTTGACTGTATTGTAGAATGAATCAGTACGGTAGGTGCATTATTTTTCTTAGGGTTCTGTTTTGTTCTATTCTTAATTTTACACATCTTTGACAGAGGGATGAATGTTTCTAAATGTTATCCATTTCTTACAAACTTTATTTTTGTTAAATTAAACATTTAATTAGGAATCAAATTATAGGAAATGCATTTTAGTGTTTACTTTCTCTTAAAAGACCTTATAAACGAAAATATGCAGAAGGGAGGGGGCACAGGATGCGTGGAAGCCATTGAAGGCGGTCGCGACTCGAAAAAGGTTGGATAACACTGTTCTAGAGGAACTCACTTTAGGTGTCTGTTTAAAAGACTTTCGATTCGATTTAGCAGTATTACAGAGGTGTGAAAACTATTAAAATAACTCATTTTTTGTTTCTTCCAAATAAATGCTATCTTTCATGAAATATTAGTTTATTAAGTTGGTATAATTCCTTTTTCATGCGTCAGGTGTGGTTTCCCCTTTTTCTTATTATTTAGGAAGATTTTACACCACGTAGGGAAATTTGTCCACAAATAATATTGTCGATACTGCATACAAAAATCATCCGGTTTACCAGATGATTCTAAAATTAGGTTAGGTTAGGTTAGGTTAGATTTTGGTGGTGCAGCATTATTTTATGCTATTGCAGGTTACATGGATCCTTTTTGAAAGATCTTAAAGTTCTAGAGTACACTGTTGTGACTTTTCAGTTGAATGGTTTACTTGATAGTGTTTTATTGATCTTTTTTAAGTATGGGCAAGACAAGTGATCTTTCTCCAAGAAAAGTGGCTCTGGCTTCCGCAAGAAAAGTGTTATATTCTGGGAGATATGGCAGTGAGGTTAAATATTTCCAAAGTATTTGTGCGTAGAGTGAAGAAAGGTCGAATTGAAACTTGTTCAAATTGAAAAGAAAAATAGGAGGGCCACCAGCAAAGCTTGGAAAAGAGTTTGGAAACCTCTCTTAATGGATGAAAATTATTTATACCAAAAAAAATTAAACTAATATTTCATTTTAAAAAAGTAATGCATTTATTTAAAACAAACAAAAACAAGACAATTACTCTTATTTTTTTCACACCTCTGTACAGTCTCCACGAGTTAAATCTTAGGATTCAACCTCTGGAAAAATTATTTTTGGTTACTTTCACAACATATTTAAAGTTGATACGGCCAAATTAGTGGTGCTAAGTTTTTAGGACATTTTTGCTTGATACTGGAAAGCTAAAAAGGCTTTTTATTTCTGACGGGGTAAGGCAATAGTGCAACACATTAACTTCATTCGAACTGAAGTTTCATTCCACCCCTTGAAAATTTTACTATTTTTACCTTTCTTCCCGACAAGTGACGTCCTTGCTTTGTCAAATCTCGAACCATTAAGTTCCTCTTCATCTATGGCGAATATGTAACATCTTTCAAATCAAAATCATGTTTCTTTCCATCCGTTTCAGAAGACATTTACAATGCCGATACCTATTAACTTTACAAGACACTCCGTCTACTGCGGCAAACATGCTTATGCCATTAAATGGTTTGAAGATTGAGTATAATTTCTTCTTTCCAAAAAATGGGTGGAGGTTGGTGGGTCGAAAGCATAGACCTATCTTACAGTACCCTCATTGTGTCAGGAAGACTAGAATATAAGAATAGTTTCAAATCCTCCCCTTGTTTTATGACCAAGTTTCCATAACAGAAGTATTTTCTCACTTCTGGTTTAATTTCCTTATACTGCAGCTAGTTTACTACTATTTATATTACCGTGTAAAGGTTTAACCTCAATCTCGCTAGTCTTTATTTTATTGCTGTGACTTCATGGTCGTCCCGACCATGGTTTAGTTTATTCTTCTGCTACTAATTCTCTAGCTCATAGGTTCTTAAACTGAAACAATTTTGACATTACATCCCAACTTTTCGCTTCTATTCAAATAACTCATTTAATAAAAATCCGAGACTTTTTCAAGACTTTTTGTATTTGTTGTTACTTAACTAGTTATTAATATAACTAAACAATAATTAGTAAAAATTTAATTATTTTAATTCAACTGCAAATATGGAAACATAAATAAAAGAATGCAATTTTTTTTGCATTATTCTGACTATTGCGCGGAGCGAGAACACGTAGTTATAAATAGACTGGCGACTCTGTGGATCGTTGGCTAAAAACTGGATCTACACTGAAACAAAATAGACATGAAAGCGACTCAGATTATGGAGCATCAACCTTGAAATCCCCCAAGAAACGTAAAATTAAAAAGCATTGTGATGAGTATTTATCTTTTTTTATTCACTTATATATGAAATAAAAAATGTGGAAAGACCTGTCTGTGTTCTATGTCGCGAAAGTGTTATGGTTCATTTAGAACCCTTAAACTTGTCATTTTGGGATATTTTAACGTTTGCTTGTAATATGTAATAGTTGAAAGTCATGTCTGTTGTTGTGCTACAATTAAGGAATTGTATTGGTCTTGTTCAACACTCCTCACAGAGGTTATGTATTCAAAATTGTCATTTAATGTAAGAAGTACTTGTTATTATGTGCAAAGTTGCGCTTAAGTTTAAAAAAATGTAAGGTGGCCGATATGTACTGTTGGCT
Source organism: Dolomedes plantarius (assembly GCA_907164885.2). Lineage (NCBI taxonomy): Eukaryota > Metazoa > Arthropoda > Arachnida > Araneae > Dolomedidae > Dolomedes > Dolomedes plantarius. The sequence continues at coordinate 95,886,581 of OU015496.1, forward strand.
GGTGAGTGGTTAAAATTTTAAATTATTAAGTATAAAGGTAAATGTTCTTGTATTCCATTTTCCCCTTAAAACTATGTAAATTCTTTGGTACACTTCTTTCTCTCTGTTGCTAAGCAGTTATTCAATACGTACTTGTGTGCCATTTCTCGTCTCTCACGTTCGCAGGGCCCCTCGATTTAGGGGTGAAGCAAGATCTGTGTAGCAGATCAATCGAATGTTGATTACTTCCCCATCACTTGCTTGATCGGACCGTCCGCCCCTCCCGCAGAAGAATACAATGTTTGTGAACGGCGGGGTCCGCCGTGAAAAAAAAATAATGAATAAAATCTAACCAGAAACCAAGAAATAATTAAAGAAAAAAATAATTTGCATTTAACTTCCACAAGTATGAAAAAATATCAGCGTTCGCAATAATCATCTGGCCTCAGTGCTCGGCGCGAGGTACCACACTTTTACGTGTAATCCCTTGCTAGAGCTCAGGCGAAGCGGGGGCGAAAAAAAAAGTTTTGCTCCGGGGGGAGGGGTTTCGGACTGGGAGAATCAGACTGGTTCTCCGGCAGCTACATACCAGATCGTCACCCTTTACCGTCCTAGATGCCGGGCTTCATCCCTTGGAATCCATGAAGAATGCTTGCTCCGAAATATCCTGAGAGGCCTTAGTCTACTGGGTATGCCCGTCCTTTATCTTTTCTATATTGCCTTTCCTTCCTTCTTACTCCCTTTTTTATACAGCTTAAAGTCAACTTAAGTAATATGCATTTTTTTATATTTATTATGAGCTCATATAAAGTGTTAAATAGCTACAGGTCACCAGCCACCCATTCTTATGTAATATGTGAGTGCAACCATTGTGATTAATGTATTAATATATAAATATATATAAGGAAATGTATAAGTGTAGTTTTAATTTATGATGAGGATGGTCTTAAGGGCAATAATTATTGTAACGTTAAATCATGTAATGTCTGAATAAAATGTTAAGTTTAAAAAACAATTGTCAAGCCCTTTTTCTTTTGGTCTTTTGAATTTAAGTGTTATTTTTCATCTTTCCTCAGTTTAATTCTATTTCAGAAAGTTTTATTTCTAATTTTTGAGATGTTGTTTTTAGGGTCATTTTTAGGTCGTCCCCTTTTAAGGGAAGTAGTTTTCTATAAACTTCTTTAGTTGAATTTAATCTTGTTAAAAGACATAACAAAATGATCCTGGTCACGGCACCATTTTGTTATGCCTTTTAACAAGATTAAATTCAACTAAAGAAGTTTATAGAAAACTACTTCCCTTAAAAGGGGACGACCTAAAAATGACCCTAAAAACAACATCTCCAAAATTAGAAATAAAACTTTCAGAAATAGAATTAAACTGAGGGAAGATAAAAAATAACACTTAAATTCAAAAGACCAAAAAAGAGGATTTCATTGATTTATTTTTTTTTCACGGCGGACCCCGCCGTTCACAAGCACTGTATTCTTCCGCGGGAGGAGCGGACGGTCCGAGCAAGCAAGTGTAGTAACCATATTCCCCCCCCCCTATTAAGTTTAAAGTAATGATTACACAAGTAATTAAGTTAGATAATGAATACATAAAAACTTTAGTGAATAAAGAAGATCGTATTGTGGACAAAAGGACAACCCAAGTTGAGTCATGTTCTGATACGTGTGAGGGAGGAACAAATAATTGACAGGCACAAATAACAGGTAAAAACATATTTATTCATTATAAGGAGTAAAAGAGAACTTATTTTAAACAAAACAATAACATTTTAACTATCCCCCAAAAAAATATATAATTCTAAAACTTAAGCCTCAACGGCAAACATAAATCGAGAGTATGCAATCAGACCTACATAAATTTCATGACACTTCTAGATTATATTATATTTAAAAAATTAAAACGTCAAGTTTCCATCTTATGGATTTGAATAGATCAAAAATGATAAAAATTGGCAAAGATCTCACCGACTCGATGACACTTGACAATAGATGACAAGACTCCCGGTGGCACAAATCTCGATGACGGTAGCTGAGCGTTGCTTGCAGTAGGCTGGACATCACGCAGTGGCACGCATCTCGATGGTAACTGCCTAACGCAGAGAGACTTGTCTGGCCGCACTCGGCAAAATCATTTGGTAAATAAAAAAATGTTGTAGGGCGACCCTTTAGCAGCACGGGATTTTCGTTACTGCAGGTGAGGTCACTTAGCGCAGACCGAAACCGATACTCCGCCCTCACGTCCTAGATGATGGTAGCAGAGCGTGGCTTTCTGAAGGCTGGCTATCACACATTGGCACGCATCACGATGGTAACTGCCTAACGCAGAGAGACTTGTCTGGCCGCACTCGGCAAAATCATTTGGTAAATAAAAAACGTTGTAGGGCGACCCTTTAGCAGCTCAGGATCCACGATATTGCAGGTGCGGTCACATAGCGCTGACCGAAACCGATACTCCGCTCTCACGTCTTGTTCTTTCTGCCTGGACGCCGGGGACCAAAACCCCTTCCAACAAAGCTAATCTTCCTCCAACGGCCCTAGGTCACTCCTCCCCTTTCAAAAACCCCGCGCACCCCCATATAAGGGTGGGAGGTTCACTAAAAAAAAACTCCGCGTACACTCAACAACAGCGCCTCTCCGTAAAGAGTTCCTCCTAAAATGGCGAAAAAAACACCCACGCCCGCGCAGTGATACAGGATGAGTCAGAACCAGGTGTCCTACCAACACCCCCCCCCCCTCGCTGACCCTGGCAGGGTCAGGGAGCTGGGCTAAAAATAGAACGCAAAAACGTGCAAAATTCCTTAAAATGTTGCAAAAATTGGGAAGATTCGTGAGTGAAGCTGAGTCGGTGAGAAATTTACCAAACATTACAGACAATACATTAAAACGGCAAATTACAGCTGGATTTTTACCACGTTAATGAATATAGAGTAAAAACATAGGATACTCTAATATTATAACAGGCCGTTATACAAATTTAAAACAAAATAGTGAATTAAATAATAGATAAAATACACTTAATCACTTAAAGAAAACATGGATCTCACACATCATACCCGCGACGAAGGATACCGCAGCGAGAGAAAAAAAAAACATAGCACCCCAAAAGCTTATTAGTACAAGGCGTTTATGACACACAAATGATCTTCTTAATCATTAACGTAATTAAAATTACATAATTGCCAGAAATTTAATTAACATTTCAGGCTGACCCGAAATTAAAGTTTAATAGAGATTGACAGAACACTGATGCTAAGATATTAAAGAGATACAGGAAATTAACAAAAGCAAGATAGTTAATAAAATTAGCTGCTATCTACCATAATTAAATATATTTAATTATTTTACACATTTAATGAAAAAAATGAACAAAAAAAGGGAAGAAGAAAAAGTTTAAAACAAGTTAATATCAAATTCAAACTTTTAGGTTTAAAGTTATCACAGTCCAGGGTTTCCGAGCAAGTTAAATACTTAGAATAAGACTTAAGTTTAAAGTAAACCAAAGTTAATTTTTTAAAGAATATTCATCTCAACTTAATGTTGATGATGAGTAAGCATCTTCCCACTAATTAAAGAGATAAAACTAAAAGTTACTAGCCTTGATTAGTATTTAATAAGCTAATTAATAAAGAGTACCACCACACAAGTGATGGGGAAGTAATCAACATTCCATTGATCTGCTACATCTGTGAGGAGTGTTGAACAAGACCAATACAATTCCTTAATTGTAGCACAACAGACATAACTTTCAACTATTACATATTACAAGCAAACGTTAAAATATCCCAAAATGACAAGTTTAAGGGTTCTAAATGAACCATAACAATATCCCTCATGTACGAAAAAAAAAATTTAACGAAGGGAAAAAAATTTTTCAATCTCCCTTTCCCGAGACAAAAATAAACCCCCAAAAAACACTAAAGAAGTTACGTTGGGTACCCATACACAGTTATACATTTGCAAAAATATGGAACACTGACAGAAGATACTCACTTCGACTGACTAAAACTTAAAAACTTTTACATAGACGAGAGAAAATTCCTTACACAAATCGTTACAACTGAAACTCTAGCTTACTCACTAGTCTGCCTGAACTAGGAAAATTTCGATGCCTAGCTGCAGATGCAACAACCTGATCATGCAGGCAACTAACTGCGATTGATTTTACTTAAAAAAATTACACATTACATTTCAATACCACAAAAAACAAACTAGACCTTATATTTTAATCGCAACAAAACAATATGTTACCACAAGGCGCAGAAGAAGTGAGTCCGTAAACTTAAAAATATATACACCTCCAACAGCTTTCACTCTTGGGACTAGCGTGGAGTGCATGGAGATGACGAAATAAAGCTCCCAAAGGGAAAAAGAGAAGACAACATCTGGACTTTACAGTACATACAGGGTGACCTGGTAAGCATGCATTGCCTTACAAAAGGTGATACTAAATTTGTGCAAATATGTTGGTAGCTGGACAACATTCTTTTTTAGATGGAACAGCCAGCCAAATCTTCAGTTTTGTAGCTGTATACACAACTGCTATTTAATAGTCCACATCGTTTCTTGTGTGTATTAGCTGACCGCTGAGCATTTTCGTTGTCACGACTGAATTCTCATCCGCAAAGATTACATTTCATCCAGTTTTTTACAATTGACTGGGGGAAAACACAATGCAAACTAAACAAAATTTTCTATAAAATACTTTACACAAAAAAAAAATTTGTCTTATCAAATGACCAAGTGGAGACACCTTGACGCGTGGTAACATACAAAACAATTCAATTTTTTTTACGGATAATTGTGCAAAAAAAGTGACATTTACACGCGGCCGTAATTCTATTATGCATGAAAAGCAAATCGCCAGAGCCTAGTTTCCAGATGAGCTCTACCTAGTCTGAGACCTGGTCCTCACGTTAGAAGGGGGAAGGTTATCCCACCTGGAACTCCTGACTTGCACAAGCTGAGAACTACCTTGCTGAGTAGGTGAATCCCTAGAGCCAACCCTAAGAGAGCTCCGCGGAAATATTAAACGAAAAGTATGAAACCCGCCAAATTCCGATGTCATTTGCAAACAATCGACTTGTGGTCGAAACGCATTCCTAACTGTGTGTATGAGTCTTTTCCAACACTCAACGATTTTATAGAAACTTCCAATAAAGAGCTTCCTAATGAAACACGGCAGATTTATGTTCAACATTTAACGGCTCTGGAAAGCAGCTTTAGGAATTATTTTCCCAGTTCTGATTCTGGCAATAACTGGATTAAAAATCCATTCAACATGGAAGTTACTAATGCTAAACATATATCTATACTTGAACAAGATATTCTCGTGGAATTATGATGCGATACGTCTTTGAAACTACGATTCAATAAAACTGAACTCAAACTTTTGGTTACTTCTTAGATCTGATTACCCTGCACTTTCAAATAAAGAACTCCAACATTTGATTCCGTTCTACACAACATATTTATGTGAAAAGGCTTTTTCAGTACTGTTATACATAAAATCAAAGTATAGAAACAAACTCAATGTATAAGAGGACCTCAGAATAAAAACTGTTGTGCTGAAATTATTGTAAGAATAATTATTAATTTGATTAACGTTTACAAGCGCGATTTTAAATATAGTAACGCTGAATAAAAGATTTAATTAAAGAATGTTTTAAGCCTCTACTGAATTTAAAATGATTTAATGTGTTAAATATGTTTGTACAGTGGCTTGGCTGAAGTTATTTTTTGTGGGCTGGTGAATTTAACTTTTTCTCTTTGTAAGCGACTATCCTATCCTTTTCTCTTATGTGTTTCGGCCTGGTAAAATAAAACCACAGATTTTGCCATTTTCGTGGGAAATCTCTCGGGAACCCAGACTTGGAGATGGATTTTGTAGGCTTCTGGAATTTGAAGGGGGTCAACAGACATCAACCCATCCCCAGCGCAGAGCGGTGAAGAGCGACGCGCAAGGTTACATTTTTGACGTAGATGGCGGTGGCGCGGGGAAATTTTGATAGAGCGTTGGAGCGAGTTCAAGGGAAAATATAAAATTGTAATAAAGATCCAAAAAGATTAAATTTGCGGTCTTCATCCTTTTTCTGGAGGTTGATGTTCAAAATTGACAGCGTGAGATCGAACTTCTTACAACCTGACGGCGAGACGCGCATGAACACAAGTAGTGTGGCGGCAGACCTGAAGGAGCGAAAAGTTTGAAGCAGGAATTCTGATCGAGGACGCTGGTGGCTAAAGACTTGATGCTCCCAGGAAGGGAACAGACTTGATGCTCCCAGAAGATGCAGCCTGATCCCGGAGAACCACCTTTTTAATTCGGGTGAAATCCATTTTATTTCCTTTCCGTTCTTTTAGTTTCTGTCTTTAATTTCTCTTTATTTTGAAAGCTGCAGCGGGTTCCTAAGACTCTTTTTATTTTATTTTTATTTTTATTTATTAGTAATGCTAGCATTTAAGATTAGAGATACAAAAAAGGTTTTTTTTTATTTCACCAGCCACACTTATTATCTTTATGTTATTGATTTTGTATAATTAATTGTGCAGAATCTGTATTAGAATTGAGTTTATCGGAATAGTGCTGTGTTAATTAAAATTTTGAATGTCGGATTAATATTTAAAAGACTTTGAATGTATAGGGATGATTACTAAAATTGTACAAGTATGATATGTGTGAATCAACTGTCTAAATAAATTGTTACGTTAAATGTTATCAGTCGTTTGTCGTTTTTACCAGTGTTGAGTTTAAATTATTTTTATTTCAGCATTATTGAATATTTTTTTATTTCAGCAGAGGTGAGTTAAGTTTCCTTTTAGGAGAAGTAAATTTTGTTTAGGTGTGCTTCTAGTATAGGGAAGTAGTTTTCTTTAATTTGTCCTTGATTTTGATTTAATTTAATTTTTATCCTTGCTCATATCCACCACTGTGGAGGAAACAGTAAAAGAACCTGGTATAAAGTTAATTATATGTGTTGGGTTATTGCGGATTAAACAAATCTAATATTCCAACTAAATTGGGGTTTTCACAACGCGCCTCAATCTTAATTTCTTAAAAATGTACTAACCACAAACGATGAGTAATATTGCTAATAGTAGTATTTAAATTTAATAATAATCCCATAATTGATATTTTCAACACACCGCGTATTTTCAGTTATTCGTTCCGTATTTTCAGTTATCGTTCCAACAATATTTTCTCTATTCATTCCAACAAAACTTTCCAACATAGAGCCCGACATTGCAGTTCTGATTTCAAGAAAACAACTGCACCCATCTCATTAAGTACAAATTATTTACAGAAAACATTACAATAAGATCTAATTTGACCAAAAATGTTTGTATGAGTTAAATGTACAGTGTGTATGTAAATGAATATTCCAACTTTGCAGGGCTATTGAAAGAAAACTAAACAAAGTACAAACTTGCTGTTCATTGGAAATCAAAAATAATAGTTGAAAGTTTAAATTCGATACAGTTATAAATGTTCAGTGTGAGCCCCTTTAGTAACACGAAGGATATCGAGGCGGTACGATAACTCACCCCACACTCTTTTCAGCATTGAAAGGCTGCAGATATGCGTGTCTTAAGTTCGTCAACACCATTTGGTAGCGGTGGAACAAACACCTGATGTTTGATGTAGCCCCCCCCCTCCCGAAAAAAAAGTTTGTACTATGTTTAGTTTTCTTTCAATAGCCCTGCAAAGTTGGAATATTCATTTATGTACACACTATATTATGATTTGTAACTTTTTTAATTCTTTTCACTACTATTTTCAATTCACTTTGTTTTTTATTCGATATCCCAATAAAAATGTTATCTCTATAAATGCGCAAGACCATTTATTAAAATAATCAGCGATACATTTTACCAATATTTATTATAGCGTAGTGCCTATAAGATTATTGAGCCAGAAATTTAGTCTCAAGAACGACGTAAAATGCCTAGGGTTGGGATGAGGTCCCAGAAAGTTGTTCAAGAGGGGGGGGGGGGGTCCTCGGACTCCATAAGTTTAAGAACCCTTGCTCTAGCTACTTTGTCAAATTTAATCTCGGAATCAGCCGAATAATAAATAACTTTTACAATACCTGTTGTAAACTCTTATGGCAGATATCGAATCCGCTGAAATGATGGGTACAGTTCCTATATAAGGTGTCCAACATCCTTCATATGATATTTTCTTAAGGCGAGCAACAGAATGGCCTATTCTTTCATTTTTATTATTTCTACAGTTGAAAAATTCCTCATAGTCCAATAACGATTGAGAATTTGGTATAAAGTGCTTGCGTAACTTTTCCCAGAATACTTTGCGTCTTCTGTTTTTGAGATAAGCGCTCTAAATTCCTTACTGACGTTAAAATGACTCGTCTAATAAGCACTATACCTCCTGAGAATATAATACTTTAAAATTCTTGGGAAATACGTTCTGTCTCTTTGTCTGGCGGCTTTTTGATGACTGTCCAAAATCTCCCACAATTACACTTTACTGCCTTGATATCTTCACACCAACTTGCAGAGTTTCTTGCATTTAACATCTGTTGCAGAGTTATCCGAGTTTAATTTATGGCTCCTTCTGCTATTTAAAAGCGGCTTCAACAACTTGCTGCTTGGAATTAGGGCTTCCGTGCGCCCTTGTTGTATTTTGAAGATACTGGGTTTCATGAAATAAAAGATGCAATACTAACAAAACGAACAATTTATTCATTAACATGTCTGCCGATTTAGAACAGCGATCTCTTTTTCATATTATTTATCTCATAGCAACAGTGATCTGCTTGTTGCCACATACATATAAAAGTTTCTATTACTTCACGTTCGCTGGATATTTAGGTCCTATACATTTAGTATTCAGGACGTACTCAACCATACCTTTTCTTGTTCTCCTATTTAGTTTATTTCTCAACTGTTTTAGGATTCTTACATATCCTACGGTTCAAAATACCTTTAAGTGGCCTGGTTGAAAATTGCTATTAAAAAACTGACATGCATAAGCGATTAATATTGCTTTAGTCTAAGAACATATAACAATAGGAAAGAATGAAGGTGCCCCTGACACCGCATGTCATGTGGTACAGACCGAGATACGGTCACAAATAACGCCATACATGAGCCAATTAGAAAATAACATACATAATTTTATGATACGGCGTAGTAAATGACCACCTAAAAGTTCTTAATGGCAAATCGCCGAGACGTCATATAACACAAAATAGGTATAATTTTTATCTATCTTCCCAGTAGCACAGAAGAGAAATGAAATTAATTGCTAGACGTTTTCAAGGAACGTGGGAATAACGCGGGCTTTTACTCAAGTTACAAAATACGTTAGAGGTAGTTCAACAGCAGGTGTAACAGTTTTATGAGAAAATGACGCCATAGTACTTTATCGAGCTCGAAAACTGGTGCAAGAGCCCTTCACTGGACTAGTGGAAAGAAAATTGAATAACCGCGCCAGTAAGTCACATCTGGTCACCAGATTTCAGAACCAAATATAGAAATTTTGGAATGCATGTACTAACAGTATTTACAGATATGCTGTTACGAAAAAGCCTGTAAAACAATAATACATTGGCTCCGAAATTGTGGACATGACTTGTCATTGGTTCGATGTATCACGTGGTCAATCGAGCTCAGTAACTGGCTAAAAATTTTAACGCTTATGCTACGTAACGCTCCGGATTCAATGAGAACAGGCCAATAGGCCTTGTTCATATTGCATCCACAGCTCTGCGTTGCATTACTCTGTTCGCTCCGCTATTGTAAACCTGACCCGTGATTGGTTTAACATATCGCGTGGTCAATTAAAAATATAACATACATAATTTGGTAATACGACGCAATAAATGACTCACGACGCAAAAAATGACAAATGTTGCTTTCGCCATTCGGCAAATCACCGAGAGAAGACGTCTTATAACACAAAATTAGCATTTGAATTGAGCTCTGTGACTAGTTAAAACTATTAACGCTGGCGCTACGAACCGCTTTTATTGTTCCAGTTCGTAAACCCGGTAAACCCCCTTCCTCGCCCGATAGTTATCGTCCTATAAGTTTATTAAACACTAATAGCAAAATTACTGAAAAATTTCTTGCCCTCGAAATCAACAAACATCTGGTAGCTAATGACATCATTATTCCCTATCAATTCGGTTTTCGAAAATCTCTTTCTGCTCCACATCAGGCCTACCGTATCACTGAGATCCTAATCCAAGATAAAATTAATAAAATGTCCTCCGCTGCCCTTTTTCTGGACGTAGCACGCGCTTTCGACCGAATATGGATTGATGGTCTCATCCATAAGCTTATCAACTACAACTCCCCCCCCCCCAGCTTATTAAAATTATCTCTTCCATCTTAAGTAATCGTACCTTCAAGTAAAAATCAATACTTTATCAGACTCCTGTCCCATTTTTACTGGGATTCCTCAAGGTTCTCTTATTGGTCCAACCTTGTTTAATATCTACATTAACGACATTCCGCAGTACATAAAAACCGAAATTGCTATTTTTGCAGACGACACAGCTATTTTTGCCTATATTCATAATCATAAATATGCAGTCAAAGCTATTAATGACCACGTTGCCCTTATTAATTCCTGGATAGTTAAATGGAAAATAAAAATTAACTCTGATAAGTGCATTGTCACTATGTTCACTCATACATTCGATAAAACCTATGCTAACTGCAATATTAAAATTGGTTCCACCATTATCCCCTGGTCAAATACTGTTAAATACCTAGGATTAAACCTTGATTAAAAAAACTCCCTTGGAAACAACATATCATTAAACTTATAATTTATTAAATAAGACAGAGAAAATGATTATCAAAAGGTATATTAAGAAATTGATTAAAAAACTTGTGTAGCTTTTCTGTCATCAATCTATTATAAGTTATACCACACAGATTCACACAGATCAGAGAAGTCAACAGATGTTGTGGTTGCCAACGTAAAACATAAAAGTGGCAATACGATAACGATTATATTTGATTTATATTACAACACTTCTCCTAAATCAAAATTCACATTTAAAGGATACACGTAGAAAATAGTACATACTAATCATGAAATTAAAAACAATAAAAAAAATAGTAAATATTAGTCACAAATTTATCATTCCTATCAGTTCTTTCAATTTTTCAAACCTTGTTTTAGACAAAGCTTTTGTAAACAAGTCTGCAGCTTGAGCATCACTGCTGCAGTTAGAAACACCTAATTGATTGTTTTCACACAGTTCTCTGATAAACTTATACCGAATATCAATGTTTAGTTCGGTTATGAAACGTAGGATTTTTAATTAGTTTGATCGCACTTTGGTTGTCTATATTTAAAACTGATGTTCCACTTAGTGAACACAGTTCATTTAACAAACTGGAAAGCCATATGCCTTCTTTTACAGCTTGACTAGCTGCAACAAACTCAGCTTCGGTTGTTGAGAGAGCTATACATTTTTGACGTTGGCTCTTCCAACAAATAGCTCCACCTGCATTCATGAAAACCATTCCTGATGTGGATTTTCTACTCAGGGGATCACCCGCATAATCCGAATCACAAAAGCACAGAAGATTACACTTAGTATCTGAATCAAACATAATTCCACACTTGGGAGTTCCCTTAAGATACCTCAATGTTCTCTTCACTAAGTTCCAATGTTGTTGCTTTGGTTTGTCCAGCACTTGAGAAAGAACACCAACAACATATGATATGTCAGGTCTAGTGACAATATCCAAGAACATTAGGCTCCCTACAGCCTCACGATAAGGCACATCATCTGAAAGAGCTGCTGACTCTTCAACTGTAATGGAACCTTTTCTATAGGTACACTAGCTGGATTAGATTCTAAAATATTGAAATGATTCAAAACTTTTTTGCAATATGCTTCTTGATGTATGAAGATACCACTATCCAGGTATTCAATTTGCATACCTAAATAATGATAAGCAACTTCAACAGTTACACAAAACTCAGTTTCAAGCTTCTTAAGAAACTGTTTGGCCATTTCCTCATCTTTAGTAATGATGATGCCATCATCTACATACACAATCAAGAGCGACAACTTGTCTTGGTTAAAAAATAGACAAGGATCTGAAGAAGATTGCTGCAATCCACAGTTCTCAGTAAATCTTTTGAAGCGTTCATTCCAACATCTTGGGTCTTGTTTTAGCCCATATATACTTTTATGCAATTTGCAAACTTTGTTGGTTCCATCACTAAAGCCCTCAGGCTGAGCCATATAAATCTCTTCAGTTAATTCTCCATAAAGAAATGCAGTCTTTACATCAAATTGTGATAGCTTCATTCTTTTGCTAGCAGCAACACTCAGAACTGCTCTTATAGTTTCCCATCGTACAACAGGACTGAAGGTTTCTGAGAAATCAACCCCATATTTTTGGATGAACCCATTGGCAACCAACCGAGCTTTGTAACGCTGTATGGATCCATCAGCATTAACCTTTACTTTAAATACCCATCGGCTACCAATGGCTTTCCTCTCAGGTGGCAGGTCAACCAGCTCCCATGTTTCGTTCTTCAATAACGAGTTCATTTCTTCTTCCATAGCACACATCCATTTGTGAGAATTTTCAGAAGACATAGCTTCCCGATATGTTTCAGGTTCCACATGTTCAGCTACAAGAACATAATTCTCAAATCTAGCAGGCTTTCTTAATTTACTTCTATCTCTTAAGTAGTTGGTTTCTTCACGTATATCTTCATCTGAGACTTCATGCTCAATGTTGCTTTCACCTTCTCTCAGGTTGCCAGTTACTTTAACATTTTCTGATGTTTGATTTCCTTGAGATTTGCTTATCACTTCCATATTTTGATCACGGTTATCTTCAGAAGCATGCGTAGTATTCACAGGGGATAATTTTTCATTCTGAAAAATAACATCTCTACTTAACAGAACTTTGTCATGTTCTTTTATATACACTCTATAGCCAACCTTTTCTCCACTGTACCCAATCAAGATACCTCTGACACTTTTTCTATCCCATTTCTTTCTGTCAGGCTTGGATAAGTGGGCAAAACATTCAGTTCCAAAGTTACGTAGATGACTAATGCTTGAAACTTCTTTACCAAACCATAACTCATAGGGACTTTTCCCTTTAATTGATGATGAGCCAGTTCTATTTAAAATATAAACTGATGTGTTGACTGCTTCCGCCCACAGTTTTAAAGGAAGGTTCTTCGAGTGTAACATGGTTCTTGCACTTTCAACAAGAGTGCGATTCTCACGCTCAGCTGCACCATTCTGCTCTGGTGTCTATGGCATGGATACACGAGCTGTAGCTCCTTCACCTTCAAGAATTTTTGCTACTTCAGAGTTTTGAAATTCTGTTCCACCATCACTTAAGAACTCTTTTATGACATGGCCAGCATTCTTGGCTTCATTGACAAAGGTTTGGATGCATTTGGAAACTTCACTTTTCATCTGCATGAAAAATACCCTACGATATTTTAAAAAATCATCCTTGAAACATACAAAATATTTCGCATACCAAGAGATTTCTGATGCATTGGACCAACCACATCAGCATGTATCAATTCTCCTGGTTTTGTTGGACGTTGTTTTCTTATTCCAAATGATTTTCTGCATTGTTTTCTAAAGCAGCACCCTTCACACACAATTCATCTTCTTTGCAGGTAACTTTGATATCATGTTTTCTTAGAATTTCTTTCACATGTGTCTTATTTTGATGGCACAACCTTTCATGCCACAGTTGCAGGTCATTTGTTACAGAAACATAAACATTTGCAGAGACAACTGGTTCTCGAATTCTTAATTCTAAAGCATATAGCCATTAGCAGTACAGGCTTCTTTTAAGCGTATAATACCATCTCTAACAAAAAACATTCAGTTTTTGATGCTTTAAATTCAAAACCTTTAGCCAAGGTTTGGCCAATAGAAAAGAGATTTCTGCTGATGTCAGGAACATACCAAACTGCAGCTAAGTGATTTCTCTCCCATTTTCCACGAATTTTCATTTCAACAATCCCTTGACCATAAGCCAAAATAGCATCACTGTTACCTATATACACTTTCTTTGGGATATCAAACGGTTCATAGTCCACAAAATAATGTTTAAACCTTGTCATATGGGCAGTAGCCCCACTGTCTGCCAACCAGACTTCAGCAGCCACCACTCCTTCCGCTAAACACACGAAGGCATCACCATGCACTTTGCTCTTATTCTTGTTTCTATAACAGTCTTTTGCAATATGGCCGACTTTTCTGCAAACATAACACTTTCTGTCATGTTTCACCACAGGTTTCTTCTTTGAAGCAACCAAAGCACTTGAAGAAGGTAATTGTTTTGGTGGTAACCTCATTTCTATTAAGCGAAGTTTCTCTGTCAATTTGTTGACATTCCTTTCTTCAATAGAGACCGATTCCCAAACGCTCTTGAACTCAAAATACTCTCGAGGAAGAGTAGACATTGTTCTGCTCATCAGCAAGAGATCTGGTAACACAGTTTTTGCAACACGTTTCAGTTCATCATTTAATTCAGTAAAATTTCTTTGCAATTTGGCTATGTGTGTTACGATGTCTTCATGAGTGTCTTTCTCGGTTGCCGCGAAAAAACTTTCCATTAAGCGGTCAAGTCTCTGAAAAGAACTCTGTTCGTACACAGATAATAGCTTGTCCCATGTGCTTTTCGAGTTGTCGCATGTTGAAGTCAGCTCTACGTTGGTATCGTCCATGTTTCCGACTAAAATTAATTGGGCCAAAGCATCATCTTTAGCGAAACTTTTCATCTGCTTTTCGTAAGCAGATCGCTGCTCGGGTGTTGTGGACTCACTAAGTACTTCCGGCAACTTTCGATCTCCAGTCACGAGATCCAACACTTCACCATGTCGCAACAATAGTTCTATCTGTCTTTTCCATTTAGACCAGTTTGTGGCGCCTCTTAACTTCTCTATATGAGTTTTAAACTCCAGAATTAAAGATATATGTAAAAAAAAGTTCACTATGATTCAAATTACTCACGTGTAGTTAGGCCTAACACGTGACACAAACTGAAGTTCGTCAAATCAGTCTTTAAAATACGGATATAATCAATGGTCTGGGCCCATAACCACTTATAATTTATTAAATAAGACAGAGAAAATGATTATCAAAAGGTATATTAAGGAATTGATTAAAAAACTAATACACTGCTCAAAACAATTAGGGGAGCACATGGCTTTAACGAAATTACGCAAATACTTACACCGATAAGTAACATAAAATAAATCATCCATAATTTAAAGCCTAGCAGGAAACAGAAGAAAACTTCATATGCAAATCAAAGTTCATGACGTCAAAAACCAGAATAAGAACATAAGGGCGGAAATCGGGATGTTGCAGAAACGTCTGTTTCACTGCCTTAACTGTGAAATTCGATCGCTCAGTTATTCTTTTTGAAAAAAGGTGACTTGAAAATGTCTCAACAACGTGATTTACCGGAATCCATGGCATGGCGTATTATAGGCAGGCTTGAATCCGGGCAAACACAACGTAGTGTCGCGGACACTGTTGGAGTCGCCAGAAGTGTCGTTGCAAGGCTGTGGAATCGATTCCAAGAAACAGGGAATGTTAGACGTCGAACAGGACAAGGTCGACCACGCGCCACTACAGCAACTGATGACCGGTATATACTATTAACAGCTCGTCGAAACAGAACAAACAATGCTACTCAGCTGCAAAGACAGTTGCTCTTGGCAACAGGACGAAGGGTGTCCAGCCAAACAGTACGTAATAGGCTTCATCAGGGAGGTCTCTATGCACGTAGGCCAATGGTCTGCATTCCATTGACCTCACGCCACCGTGCGGCCCGAAGAAGATGGGCTGCTGAACATCGAGATTAGGAGCAACAGGATTGGAGCCAAGTGCTGTTTACAGACGAGTCCCGATTCAGTGTGACATCCGACGTGTTTTGGTATGGAGGGAAAGGGGCACTCGAAATAACCCCACATTCGTTCGTGAAAAGTCACAATACAGACGAGCTGGTTTTATGGTATGGGGTGGAATCAGCATAGGTGGACGTACGGACCTGCATATCATTCGGAATGGTACTTTGACGGCCCAAAGTTATGCAGACGAGATACTGAGACCTCATGTCATACCTTACGCTGCAGCCATTGGAGATTCCTTTGTTTTCCAGCATGAAAATGCCAGACCGCATACAGCTCGTCTTGTGGAGAACATGCTTGAAGCTGAAACAATATAGCGTATGGAATGGCCAGCGTGCTCTCCTGACCTGAATCCAATCGAGCAAGTTTGGGACATGCTCGGACGTCGCATTGCTGCGAGACCAAGGCCTCCTTTTACTCTCCGAGACTTGGAGATTGCACTTCTTGAGGAGTGGAACAGTATTCCCCAAAGTCTTATCGATAACATCATCGCATCCATGGAAAACAGGTGCAGTGGCGGACCAGGGGAGGCGGTCCGCCCCGGGCCCCACGACAGGGGCCTTTTTTAAAATTGAATGATAACTTTACTACAAAAAAAATTACATTTTTAATTTTTAAAAAAAATCAGACAAGAACGTTATTGTTTTTAAAAATATTACACTTACATATTTCAGCGACTTCCAACATTTCAAGTGCCCCCCCCCCCAACTTAACTCGAAATAAACTAAAACGTTAATAGAAATTCAGTTAAAACCATAAATTTGTAGAAACTTTTAAGAAAGCTGGGTTTTTTGCCGCCTTTTCAAACTGTGAAACTGAAGATTCCGATTATGTCTTTAGCCTTAACATAGATTTTAACAATGATATGATCCATAGCATAAATTCGATGCTATATTTTTTTCTGATTTTATTAATATTTTATTTATTTTTCTCATTGTATAACTAACTACTCAAACATCAATTCTATTTTTATTCAATTTCAAAAAACCCAAGATTTCATATTTTAAGGACAAAGCGCTGAGGAGGGCCCTAACTGAATTCAATTCGCACCCCCCCCCCCCCCAAAAAAAAAAAAAAGTTAGAAGCACGCTACGCCTATGGTGCTGAGAGATGCCATAGAGCTGACGCTGAGTTCCTGAAAATCGACCGACATTCTTCGTCGTATTCTAGAACCCACGAACTTTTCTTGATGAATTTTAAAATTTTGTACGTAACCCTATTTATCCTAGAAGTGCAATAAACGCATTAAAATCATTAAATAGGCTGATAGTCTTTATTTTAGGCAAAGTCCTTATAGACCAGGTCCTGATTTTCCATTAGGCCCGGCAGGCCCGGGCCTAGGGGCCCCCGAATGTTGGGGACCCCCAAAACTTTTATTTTAAAAGAAAAAAAAAGAAAATTTCCAATTCAGTTTTTTTTTATTTTACCATTTTCAATATCAATTTTTTTTATATATCCTTTCAAATTTGATCGATTGGTTCATCATATGTATAGTTATATGTATAGTTCATATGTATGTTATAGTACATATAAGAGATTACTAAGTTTTTCTGGTTGCATTGTATTGGTGTTTTAATTTAATGAAGAAGTTAATATGTTGTATTGCTTTTTGTTATTTGATAATGCTCTAGGCTTCTACGCTTCAAATAGCCAATTCTCGGTAAAATGATACTTTCACAATGTTTCAGGATTATTTTTTGTGTGTCAATTTTGGAAATTTTACGCCCACATCAATGTTAGGGGGCCCCCATCGCCCCATCCCGAGTTGTGCCTAAAGTCAAGGATTTTCTAAATCGTGCCCTGTTATAGACTGGTTAGTTTTCTGGTGTCAGAAGTCCTGATTTAAGCATTAGGTTGAGGAAAGACTGACGGATGACGACGATGAGCCTGGAAATTACAGGTAAGCCGATTCTTTGTGTCAGATTCTGGCTTTGGCATAAAAATTTGAATAACGTTGTGTGTTTTGGAAAATTTGGAAAATTGATCGATGCAGTGGAGAAGCTGTGCGACGAGTCTGAAAACCTAGATACAAGAGGATCAGCTTAGATTATAATGGCAAATGTTTGCGATTTAAAGTTTATAGCGTTTCTACGCCTGTGGTCAGACATTTTGGAGGAAATCAACCACACTCAACACTACCTGCAAATTCAGGGGATTTCCTTGGACAAGGCTTTAAATAAACTAAGAGCATTGGAACTTTTTATTAAGGAAAGCAGAGAATCTTTAGTTAGTGATGCTTTGGACTTCGCTTCCCAGAAATGTGAAGAAATGGGAATTGCTATTGAAAAGAGAGGCAGAAAAAGATCGAAAAAGATGATGCCGGATGAAAAAGCTAAAGATGAGGGTTTATCTTTACAAGAAGAACTAAGGAGGTCCATGTTCCAATGTGTAGATAGGTTGTATTTGGAACTCCAAACAAGAACAAAATCCATGGAGAACATTCATAACAAATTTGAAGTCTTGCAGTCGGTTAATTTGAACAAAGCTCCAGATGAGAAATTGCCTGAACTTATTTCTCGTCTAACTGAAAGTTACGACGAATTTTCTAAGGACGAGGTTTTGCCAGAAATAAAAAGACTAAGACGTAACTGGTCGGACAGCCCTTACGTCTAAGGACCTCCGTCAATCGTTTCTGCATAGATTGAACCAGTTTGAATGTTTCATTAGGAGATATATTATTCCCTTCCATAATGATAACCTTCAAATATTAATACAGAGGAAGTCAAAAAGTGGTCAGCTCTTCAAGTTTTGCAGTTCATTCTTGGTATGGAATTTCAAGAGTCAGTACCAAACTTGGGTTTAGCACTAAAGTTGTTTTTGACGATTTACATTTCAGTCGCAACTTGAAAGAAGTGAAAGAAGTTTTTCGAAATTGAAAGTCCTCAAAAACTATTTGTGCTCAACAATGAGTCAAATAAGACTAAATGGCCTAGCAATGTTATCCATCGAGAACAAGTTGGCTGTGAAAGCGGGACAGAACCCCCCCCCCCCCCACAGATCTAAAATAAATTTTTAAAATTTACAAAATAATGCAAAAATATTTCGTATAGGCCTAATAGTAATTGTGTTATTTATTCTTTACCATTACGATCTTTATTGCACTTACATTTTTAGCGATCTTTATTGTTACAATTTTAGCGCTATACAGTGCCAGAAACAGTATTTCTAAAGCCAAGTGCCGAGCGCTGTTTATACACTTCTACAGTACTATCCGCGAACCGCGAGAGTGAACCGAACCCTTGCCTATCAAAGTAGTGAAGGCGTCTTTTTTTCAACAGGGCACGCACGCACTGTTTCGTCGCGTATCTGCTTTAAAAAGCACTTCTTGTTAGATTTTCATTCCAATAATGACGGGGACGTCGCTTTAAATATTTTATCCGAATTCATAGATATATGATTTTTAAGAAGTGGCATCTAGTACTCTTGATAGCCTAAAATGGCACTATTTAACACTTAATTTTCAAAATTTTCCGGGGGAGGACCCCCGGACCCCCCCCCCTCCCTTCGGCTGGGGGTATTCCATACCCTGATTGTAGGGTGTTAGGGAAATGGACGACCCCTAGAACATGGAGGCCTTGACCCCCCCCCCAGAACAAAATCCTGAGCACGCCACTGTCTGCACAGGTCAATAGCCTGAGGAGACTGTCTGATTAAAGCAAAGAAAGGCTAGATGTCATTAGAAAAAGCTAAAAATTACCATTTTTCTTGGGGGGGCCCAAAAATAAATCCGCCCCGGGCCCCAAATGGTCTAGGTGCGCCACTGAACAGGTGTGCAGCAGTCTTAGCTGTTCGAGGAGACCACACGCCATATTTAAAATCTTGCATCATTTCCAAACAATGTTTTTTTTATCGTTTACATGTAACCAAATTGTTGCCCTAAATCAGTGGTCGGCAAATCGTGGCTCGCGAGCTACATGTGGCTCTTTGGCCCCTTGAGTGTGGCTCTTCCACAAAATACCACTTGCGGGAGCGCACGTACAGTGCGATTGAAACTTCATGATGACTGGTTTTCGTATTTATATTTTTACATACTTGGTGTTTATGTGTCTTTATCTTTAGGCGAGTGCTCTGAATCGACTTAATGAGAAAACATGTCCAGAAAGATTAAATGTCAACGCGTATCGTGAAGTCGTATCTTTGCATCGTGTTTTACAATGTATTACTTCCGAGAGCGTCTCCCGGTAGAAAACACTAGACTAGTCAAAATGGTCTTTGAATATAACCAACCAGCAAGTCGAAGATCTTAAATTGGTTTTAGCTTTATCAATAGCAGTTGACGAGTCTTGTGACATAAATAATACAGCGTTAGTTTCACTCTTTGTACGATTTATTTCATCTACAGGTTCTAAAGAAGAACATTTAGAATTATTGTCACTCAAAGGTCACACGTGGAGAGGATATAGCAAATGCTGTAATTGAGTGCATTGAAAAAATTCATATTCTACTCGATAAAATTGTCTCAATTTCAACAGATGGGGCAAAAAGTATGACCGGCGTAAGAAATGGGCTTGTTGCTATTTTGAGAGAAAAATCACGAGGTACTTACAACGAGTCCATTACCATTGCATCATTCATCTAGATGCGCAGACATTTTCAGAAGAAATTTGCTAAGTTATGAAATTGGTGATTAAGATTATCAACTCCAATATAGCTGAAGCTCTTAATCATCGCCAATTTAAAGAAAACGTTTTGAAACGTTTCGCTTTCTTAAAAAACAGAAATTAAAGCTTTTCTGCTTGAGAAGGGTGTTCACTATCCAGAACTAACGAACGATCAGTGGATCCAGAAATTTTATTTCATGGGAGACGTTACGCCTCATCTAAATCAGCTTAATCGTAAACCAGAGGGGAAAGGATGCACAATGTTTTCGATGTTAGAAATTATTTCATTCAAAAACAAATTATCTCTTTTTACTCAAGATTTTGATAGAGAAATTTCGATTCACTTTCCAAGCCTGTTGAAACATTGCCAAGAAAATAATTCTGATATTGACATTTTCTATTTCAAAACAACACTTTTAAATATTAGAGAAGCTTTTCTCGACAGGTTTCAGGAAGTCAGAAACAGTAAAGCGACGATAGCTTCTGTTAAAAAACCTCTTAATGCTACTGTAACATAATTAAATTTCCCCCCCTTTAATATTGAGCCGGGAGATGGCCGAATGGCTAGGGTGCTGGCCTTCGGTACCATAGTCTGTGAGTTCGAGTCCCACAATCGGCATGGATATTTGTAGCCGTTCGGAATTGGCTTTAAGCAGTATGTCCCGGTCTAATTAGCCATCGTGTAGCAAAAAATGACGTAGCACTCCAAGACCAAACCAAACCCTCTAATATTGACATTAGAAACTTTGAAATGCAGTTACTGGATTTAAAAAACAAAGAAATGTGGAGTTCGAAATTTGAAAGTCTTTGTGCTGATATCAGTGGCGCACCCAGGGGGGGGGCCCAGGGGGCCCTGCCCCCCCCCCCCCCCCAAAGAAGTAGAAATATTGATTTTGCATTATAAATATTTTTATTCGTTCATCTCGGCCCCCCCCCCACCATGCATTATAAATATTTTTATCCATTCATCTCGGCCCCCCCCAAGAAAAAATCCTGGGTGCGCCACTGGCTGATATAGAAATATTGGAGATAAACAAATGTGTCACAGCACAAGTGGTCTGCTTTGAAAGATCTGGAGAAGGAAGATATGATTTTTAACACCTAGAATAGTATTGCTGACTCATATAATCAGCTGGGAAAACTAGTGTTTGCTGTTCTTTCTAATTCGAGTCTACATATTCATACGAACAATCATTTTCAAGAATGAATCTTATCAAGAGTAAATTGAGAAGTCATCTTATTGATGAGAACCTCGAATCGAGCCTAAAATAAACAACATACAAACTTGACTTACCCAAACTTTCCAAGGAGATGCGAAGCCATTGTTCATATTAGTGTTTCTCTGGCATTGTCATGATTTAATTTTATAGATGCTTTACAATTTAATTTTATCAATAAATAATATCGATATTAAGTATAATATCAAGTTTTATTCAACGTACCTATAGTTTAACTAAGACTTTAAAAAACTTTAAGTACAGTTTATTAAGTTAATGTTAGGGAGCGCTGTGGAGTGATAGAAGATGTAGTGTCGAGGATTGAGAAAGGTATGTTGAGATGGTTTGGACATACAGAGAGGATGAACGAAAGGAGCTAGACGAAATAAGCATACAATACGAGTGTGGATGGAAGAGTTGGAAGGGGTCGACTTCAGCGAACGTACCTTATTCAGATTGAGGACGTTTTTAGCAAAGGCCAGCTTTGGAGTATCCTAATAAAAAATTAATAACAATGCACCTACCTATATAGTTTTAGTTTAAAAAATTTAGCTCTCAAAAGATATTTCAGTCGTTGTACTTTTGACATTTGGCTCTGTTGACAAATGAGTTTGCCGACCACTGCACTAAATAATCTTTTCATGTTTTTTTCCATATTTTCAAAGAATTAAAGCATAATTACAAATTTTTTTAAGTCTTTTTTTCTGTACTGCGCATTGATACGCGTGTACTATCCATTTTATACCAATACGTGGCTGTCTCGCACGGTTTTCTCAACTTCTTTGCTTGCTCCCCTAATTTTTTTGAGCAGTGTAGATTGATGACAGAAAAGCTACACAAGCTATACTACACAGATTCACAAAGATCAGAGAAGTCAACAGAAGTTGTGGTTACCAAAACGTAAAACATAAAAGTGGCAATACGATAACGATTATATTTGATTTATATTACAACAATTAATAATCGTAAAAATTTCGTAATGCTAAAAGACAACTTTACCCCTTAATTGCCCGAAATAGTAAATTGAACTTTAGTAACGAAATGCTCATTTATAAATCTTTCTTAAGACCCTTACTTGCGTATGCTGGACCAGTTTGGTCGTATGCAGCGGATTCCAACATTAAAATTCTGGCTGTTGCTCAAAACATGACTGTTCGGCAAATCACTAACTCCCCATGGTATTTTCGCAATGTTAACATTTATAGGGAGATAAATCTTCCCACTATTCAAAATTATCTTCAAAATCTTGCTATTAACTTCCATAAAGATTTACCAAATGATCTTATTAAAAATCTTGCCGATTACGATCCTTCTGACCCAACTAACAAGAAACGGCACTGTGCCATTCTTGCTCCTAACTTTTAATTGTTTGTCCTGTTCTTTGTTCGCTCAGTCTCTTTTCTCCTGTTTTAGCTTTACTTGTACTATCGGAGCTTTTTGTTTTCCCCACTTTCTATTTTCCTTCCTACTTTCCTCTTTTATCGATCACTGAAGTTTTATGCATTGCTATATCATCCTACAGTGGAGGGCCCATGTACTGTAGTTATCACTACTTTTCCTGAAGCTCCTGAAGCAACGTACCGCTCCAGATTCAGTGTGAACAGGCCGTTTAACAGGAAAGTCTTGTATTACTCGGCTAGGAAATAAGTACTTTTTAGCACCGAAGAGTAAAGGAAAGAAGTAAGTACCTAAAATACAAAAATGACTTTTTAAGGGCTCTTAAAAAAAAAGAAAACATGGAGTTTCTAAAGATTTTTAAGGATCTACGAAACCTGTATAAGTAGTGGTTGTTAAACTACTTTCCGCCCCGATGGACCTTTTTTAGGGCGCAATTAGAGTATGACAGCAAGTAGGGTGCTCTGCAATCGTTGAAGCAGGTCTAACTGGCCTTCGAGAGGCTGCGGAGCGGATGCAGGTGTTCGGCGATCAATACTTTTACCACTTTGCTGGTTTTGATCAGTGATTCTCAACCACTGTGCAGCGGCACTTTAGTGTGCCGCGAGATTCTTGAAATGTGCTATCACTGCGAATTATTTTGTATGCTATTTTAAAAAATATATTATAGGTACATCGATCATCCAAGTCAAATTCTTTTAAATTTATATTATTGTTAGTGTGCCGCCAAATTTTTAAATTATTAAAAGTGTACCGTAACGAAATAAAGGTTGAGAATCACTGGTTTATAGATGGACTGTCATAGATGGATCGAGAGGTAGTCTAAAACCATCCTCTCGCACAAAATCGAAGGAATATCTGTCAAATTGTGAATGGATAAAATTTATAGCTCGTCCATGAGCCAAGGTGGTTTTTTGACGCGAGATGATTAATTTAAACCCCGCCCCATCCCTTCCAAGGAACGGTCATCCGATGGGGGTATAGGCGATGGTTGCATAAATATGCAGTTGTTGGAAACTGCATGTTCAAGGTCATGAAGCTTCATGTTCGAGGTGCTGTAAATAAAAATATGTTAAATATCAGTCCTCAAACTGAACCATGAATCAGAGAAGTGAACTCGTCTCGATTGTTCGCGCTCTAGCGGTGGTGTAAGCTGCCCTTCGCCGAATAATAACGAGGAAACTTATTTTTATTATAAAGATCATACAGCTGTTGATAATTTCTAACCTTTCACAAAGAGCCCTGCTCTAAGGCAGGGGCGGCTCCAGTCCAGAGTTTTTTAGGGGGGCAACGTCGGCTCTGAGGGTTATATATATATTTATTATATATATATATATATACACATTGAAGTGCCACTGAATTAGGGATACCTACCTAGTAACGAGTTGGGCCTCCTCTGGCCTTGATAACGGCTGCCACACGACGAGGCATAGATTCAAAAAGTTTCTGGAAACATTCCACCGGTATGGTTTGCCAAATATTGGCTAAAGCTGTCCATAATTCAGTAAGGTTCTTTGGTGCTGTGTGATGGCCTTTCACGCCTTGTTCCAAAACATCCCAAAGATGCTCAATAGGATTTAAGTCTGGGCTTCTAGGTGGCCAATTCATGACAGAGAAGTCAGAGGAATGCTCATCCAACCAGCCAGTAGCCAACCGGGACTTGTGAGAGGTACAGTCTTGCTGGAAAACTCCATTACCGTGCGGATAACAGAACAGCATAAACGGATGGAGGTGATCACCCAGCAACTCTACGTACCGAATTGCATTGAGGGAGGTTGGTACACGCACCAAAGATCCCAAACTGTGCCACGAAAAAACACCCCAGACCATGATTGAGCCACCATGCCCTTGTACAGTTCCAGCCAGGCATGCAGGATCCATGGCTTCATGAGCCTGACGCCATACTCTCAGCCTCCCGTCGGCGTTAAGTAGTCGGAATCGAGACTCATCACTCCATGCTACTCGTTTCCAGTCCTCTACACTCCAGTCTCTGTGGGTACTCTCGTAAGTGGACGGCTCCCGAAACCCATACGGTGAAGCGAGCGTTGCACAGTCCGTTTACTGACTGTACGACTGGCACCGTCATTAAACTGGGTGGTAATTTGAGCTAATGTTTGGCTTCGCTGGCTACGTACAATACGCCTGAGCCGTCTCTCACCACGCACTGTCAAGGCTAATTGTCCTTTGCAGTTTGCCCGATCGCTAGTTTTTTTTCCACCATCCATGTATTCTTGGTATACTCTTGACACTGTCGACCTTGAAAATGCTAGCTGTCTGACGATTTCGGAAATTGAATGGCCCATGCGTCGCGCACCTACGATTTGTCCGCGATCGAAGGCGTCTAAATCAGGCAGTTTACCCATACTGGCAATTCCAACAACTAATTCAGAACAACCACAGTACACGCTATATATGCAGTTACCACAGAGCCCTCACTTGCGCATACATGATGCGCAGCGCTACACAATTTGCATAGGCTTTGCTATCCCTAATTCAGTGGCACTTCAGTGTATATATAATAAATAAACATCGTCTCCTTTTAAATTTAAACTCATTTAGTATTTAGGTCTACGCTTATACAATTTTAGGCTATGAAAAAAAGATATGCCGGGCTTTTTTGGGGGGCCCGATGATAACTGATAAGTTACCACAAGATCTTCTAACAGATGTACTCATGAAAATTTGTGAAGTAGCATTGCAATGCAGGAATTGAGCACACAATCACTAGATTCTGCTTTAAAAAATACTTTACTTCAAAACAACACAATGAAATTAAACAGAAAACAGAAAATTATAATACATTTAAAATCTTTTAAGTTTTAAATAATGGAATACAGAAAAAAAAGCAGGCTTTGCAAAATTATCAATTTGACAGGAAAAAAATTACATAAAAGAGCTGTTAACCTGATAAAAAAAACCACATAAAAATTCTGTTCCAATACCTGCATACTGGTAAAATAAAAGCAAGACTTGTACCCTTAAATAAAAACACAGTGTTGCCTATTAATATGGAAACTTGAGCTAGTAATCCATATCCTCTTCCTCTAACCCTCTGTCATGGCCTCCATAAAAATAACTTGTATTTCCATGACCCTTTTTCTTATTTGTTATAGATACCCTGCATAATCAGATGCATAGTTATCCATTTTGTTCTTGAACTCCGAAAAAAACTCAGCAACCAAACTAACATATTTCAGTTTTAAAACAAATTATTTCATACTTTCCCAATAAATATACTGGGTGTATTCCAGGCTTAACTTTTAAACCTTTTGTTTGTTTGTTTGTTTGTATTTTGTTTGTTTGGGGGTGGGGGAACTTTTCACCATTTTAACAACATCTACAGTTTACATTTTTTGCTACAGTGATGATTAAAGCATAGCAAAATAATTATGTTAGTATTTTCTAATGGCAGCTCCAACCCAGAGATTGGGGGGGGGGGGGGGGGCAAGCAACATCGGCTCTTAGGGTTATATATAAAAAAAGAAATAAACATCCTCTCATTTTAATTTAAACTCATTTAGTATTACATCTACGATTATATAATTTTAGGCTATGAAAAAAAAAAATAAACCAGGCTTTTTTTGGGGGGGGAGGGGGAAGTTGCCCCTACTGCACCCCCCTTGGAGCCACCATTGGTATCTTCTTCCACAGAACTGAGACAGAGTTATAAAATTTTATGACACAGAACAAGAGAAATACATGCCTTTCCTTAGACACAAATACAGATAAAAAAGATTTCATCACATACAACTTTACATGACACTTCTGTTTAAAAAAAAAAATGCACCTCAACTTCAGGGAGGGGGGGGGGCAAAAAATTAACTACTGTTATGTTGGATTGCTACATCTACACATTTTCTCAAGCTCCCATGAACTTCTCCAAGGAGTTACATGCTATTACACTTTATCTTTCTTTAAAATTCATAACATACACACTTGACAAAAATTATGCTGAAAGCATTAACTCTATATATTAGTGCATGGAGAAACAAGTAGGTTTGTATTCAGAAGAGAACTGTCCAATAGTAAAATAGAACTGAAAAAATGTTGCATACCCAAAAAGTTTACTTTTAGGTTGGTTGGTCAGTTCAGAGCATTATGGTCCACTTTTGCTAAGCACGGGCTAATCAGATCAGGACCTACAGCTTAAAGCCAATTCCAAAAGGCTACAAACATCCAGTGGGATTCGAACCCACAAGCTCTGGACCGAATGCCAGTGCCATCGACATTCAGCTATTGCCAGGCAAAGGTCACCTTTAAATTTAACCCTACAGAACAGACCCAATTTAAATCAAGGAGCTAACAAGTTGTTATTTAACACTGAGAACTCCAAACTTTTAACTAAATAGCAAATTATACACATAGTACTAATTTCAATTTTCTGACCTGGTACACACCCTGCTGTAATATATCACAAAATGATTACATGAAATAATAGCAAAATTATGTTGTTACCATAAGATAAAAATGAAGATTTTAAAAAAAATGAAGAAACTCCCACAAGAAAACAAAATAAAATTAACAATTTTTAAAAGCTACAAGTATCACTCTGAACTGCCTATTCTCCTGCCAATATAAAAAAGTACTGGTTGTTACTCACAAACTTTTCGGTCTACAAAAAGATTATGCCCTCTAAATGCAGGTCATTACTTGTTTTGTACATATATACTACTTGTCCTCAAACAAATAGCACATATTTCTTTCAGTTTTGCTTTTTATGCATAAGTGATAGTTTATCACTTTAAATATTTTCTACATTGATTACTTTCTCTCGTTTCAGAATCTAAAAAGTCTTAATAGTCCCGTTTGAATTTGCTGCCAAAGTGCTATCGCCAGAAGAACTTTTGCTATGTAATTACCTTCAGGTAACAAGGCAGATATGATTCACTTAGATCATAACCCAGCAGTTAATTTGTGTGATCCACCCATGGAAAATTGTTCAACTGGGAAATACAGAAAATATTTTCTAATCAAAGGTATATTCCCAAAAATTTAGAGGAAGTTACAAAAATTTTTAGATGATATTCTAATTCCTGTAACAACAAATAATACTTGATTTTGATGACTCTATCATCGTGTAACTTCAAAAACAATGGTCACTATTGGTTTGGGGGCATTAGAGTAATCTTTTGCAACAAAAGGAGTAACCAAACCTAGACCAGTAAGACAATACAATGAAAAATTTTCACAGTTACAATGCTTTAATTAAAAGAAAACGAAATTTTATAAGCAGTATCACAACATATTTCTCAATGTTTCTACAGAAAGGTAATATTCTTTAAATGCAAATATTACTTATTTTTTATATAACATATATCCTTGTTCTCAAATAGAAGGTACACACTTATATCAATTTTGCTTTTTATGTATACATGTGACAATTATTCACTGAATTGATGGCTGTTTACTTTTTTTTAGACCATTCTCCTTTCAGTCCCTCTGACTTTGCTGCCTATATGCTGTCTCTAGAAACATTTTAAAAATTGAAAGAATAAATAAACATTAGGAATTTGGTAAATAGTATGGTCAAGTGTTCATATATATTTATTAAATTTTGCAATGATTAAATTTTTGAACAGGACAGTGATATTCTAATTTGGTTATCACAATCCAAATGCTTCAGATAACAGAAGAAATGTGAAAGCTTATTTCAACTAGTTTTTGTTCTCCCATCCTAACTAACTCATTTCCTTATATGTAAAAATTTTGGCTTTTCAAATTATTCATTTTTGCCTCTATGAAATCTTTTAAAATCACATTTTTGACAAAACATTTTCAACTTTCAAATACGACTTTAAGTGAAAATTCAACACTAAATTTTTCAGGATTTTTTTAACAATTCCATATTTTCTGAGTTTCCTATCTTTTACTTCTGCTACAATCAATATGGCCTGAATTTTTCCTGCTCTGCTGAGCCCAATCAAGTAAATTTTGGTAAAAATTAATTCTTTTTCCCTCATAATAAAAGTATAATTGCTCAAGTTCTCAATTTTTCCAAACACTAACCACTCTTCCAAATGTTTTTCATTTAAACTATATCAATCCAATACTTAAGTAAAACAGCTCTCTGTAGTCTTGACCAACAAAGAAATGATTCACTGAATATTATAATACATAACAGGAAACAATACTTGAGAACTCATTTTATACAGGTTCAAAAGAACTCCCAGTTGGCATAATCTGGTTCGGGTTGCTAACAGCATTACTAGAGCTAAAACCTGTTTTTTTCTTTCTGAAATGAGCTGAACTATTCTTAGATGACTGTTTCTTTTCACCACTAAAACCTGAAAAATAAAGATGGTAACATATTACATTAACATAGAGCCAAACTCGTTTACAACAGTACTATAATCACAATACATAATCTTGATAAATTAGAAAAAAAATAATGAAAAGAAGTATTTTTAAAATGACAACAGGCAGGTTTTTAAAAAAAATTTTAACATTTCTTTTCAGTTATTTATCCCTTCTAAACTTCCCTTTAGAAAAGAATATTGTGAAATTATGGCCGTTCATGTTTTTATTTTTTTTAAATATGCATTACCTCTGACAATATTTAAAGTGTAGACTTTGATGAAAATTCCAAAAAAAATTTAATCCTGTTTCTTAAAGAATGTCAATTTTTTTCTAAATCTGATTTATTTTTTCTGTATAATCATTAGAAATGAAATGAGAACGTTTTAAAGAAGAGCAAAAGCTGCCAATTTCAATACAAGTGAAAACTAATTGTATTTTCGGAAGAATTTGTTTTTCATCAAAAATGTAAACGACTATTGTGATAACTCAAAATATAATCATGATGTGTATAAAAATTTCAGGTATGTTTTATATAATATTAAGAATGTAATGCACTACATATTTGGATTTAAGTTTATTATTTGTTGATTTATAACTGCATTTATAAAAAATCTCACAAGAAATTACTGAAATTTTACATGTAATTACATATAATTACCTGTATTTCTTTTAGATTTCAAAATATCAATTTTTAGGTCATTACACTGAGTGTTTTTCATATGCATGATAGAAAGAAATTAATAATATATGGATAACTTTTTTTTGTAGAGCTAGAGCCGTTTATGTAAAATTTTGCTCAATTTTGACAAAAAATCCTCAATTTTGTGAAAAACTGCATAGTGATTATCTATTTTTTTCCTCATTTTTGTATTTTGGTGCTATATTCCTTTGAAAACACTCCAGAAATTTTTGAAAAAAATGGCCTCAAACATAGCCGGATACCTTAAACGAAAGGGGGAAAAAAGCACTTCTAAGCTTTTAGGAAGAATTTCTCAAAGGTGTTCATTTTAACAGAAAAGCAACATTTTAAACATTTACTCCCTTATAATATAAAAATTTTTACAGTAGTTAAGATCACAACATTTTAATGCAAGATTCTTTTCTATGATATGTTTAACAAAAAAATTTATTTCAGTTTAGTCAGGCATACCTGTCTATTCATAGAACACAACTATAGCATATGTTATATTATTTTTTTTTTAAATTGACATCAAAGTTAAGCAGCTATCAGCAATTTTGAAGACAGTGTGTACTCGTGAATGAATTGCAAATTTTAAACAATCTCATAAATTAACGGTTGGAAAAATGTCCAGTAAATGTGGCGTTAACATTAGCAAAATATAACTCAGCCAATTTCCAAAAGAAAGATGAATACTTAACCAACATAAACTCACAGAAAAGAGTTTCTAGCAGACTGTCAGTTTATACACATCTACCAATAAGTATTTGGACACCTGTGATAGAAAAACAAAATTTATTCATATTCAATAGTTGGTAGAGCCTCCCAAAGAGGCAATTACAACCTCAACCGTCCAGGACATGCTTCCCACAAGTCCTTGTATGATGGCTAGTGGTAATTTCTTCCACTTGGCTTGGAGAAGACATGTAAGTTCCTTCACTAATTTTGGATGGTTGTTGCACCCCTTGATTTGGCGATCCAACTCATCCCAGAGGTTCTTGATAGGGTTCAGGTCTGGGCTCTGGGCAGGCCAGTCCATTCGATTAACCCCATTGCCACCATAAAAATCTATGGTGGACTCGCAACATGACAGCTGCCGTTGTCGTCCTGGAAGTAACTGGGGTCCATCCCATAAAACTGCCACAATGTAGGAAGCACACTGTCATCCAAAATAGTGTAGTAGGTGTCGGCACTGATCTTACCATGAATTGGGACCAAGGGTCCCATCCCAGTCCATACCAGGAGAAACACCCCCAGACGATAATTCCACCCTTGCCGAACTTTACTGTGGGCATAATGCATTCTGTCAGGAGGCGTTCTCCAGGCAGACGTCAGACCCAGACCCTGCCAACCAAATGGTAGAGGGTGAACCTTGATTTGTTGCTCTAGAGAACCTGTTTTCATTGATCCAAGGTCCGCTTTCGACATGCTATGCACCACATTAACCGAGCAGTATGATTGGATTTTGTGATCAAAGGCTTATGGGTGACAGTACGACCATGAAAACCATGCAGATGCGCTTCCTTACGGATGGTATTCATCGAAACAACACTCCCAGATGCCTGTTGAAACTCCTGGAGTATGTGGGCCATCAGTTGGATGCAGTTCTTCTGAATTTCTCTGGGCAGAAACCGCCAGTCTCTATCTCCCAGTTTCATGAGTCTGCTGACTCAGGGAACATTCCGACATTCACCGCTCACCTTTAACTTCTGAATCACATAGGCCACTGTCGATTTTGGGTAATTCAGCTCGCTAGATCGGCCCGTTCTGTGATACCCGACGATTACACCTTTCTCAAAATCAGATAACTCTGCACTTTGTGGCATCTTGCATGCAACTAATGCCATTGTTGTTTCCTACACGATATTTACCAGCAGAGGGCATGACGTATATCAGGACCGCAGATATCATCATTTGCATGGGTGTCCAAATACTTATTGGTAGATAGTATTCTCCGAATATATAATACAAAATTGCACCACAGTTGAAGAGAAAGTAATTTTAATTTTAAATGTTTTATCTTTAAAAGAACCATTACTAAAAGGGTATTTATTATCATTTGATGCACAGTATAACATTTTAAAGGCCTAATAAGCATAACTATTTTTAATAACTCCAGTATATCTAAATAGTTAAAGGAAAGATCTAAACCTTAAATTTCTAGGGTAAGAAAGTAATAGTAACACTAATTTTCAAATTTTAATTTAAAGCAGTGTTTTCCAAACTTTTTTGATCACGGAATCCTCAGAACACTTTTCAAAGGTCACATAACCCTTTACATTTTTTTATTAATAGACCCCTTTTATCCCTAAATTTAATGTGATATTGAATGAAACAAATATTGTTTTATTACTTAGATTTTATTGAATTTTAAAAAGAAAATTTAAAAATTCTTCATAAAAAAAAATATTGATTATGAAAACAAAAATGAGGGTAAATAAAAAATAGGTAAAAAAGTTCTAATAAGAAGAATGCTGTAGCTTCTTTGATTCCATGATCCTCTGAATATTAAGCTTAATGTTCGATAATTGAATTTGCATATGGCAAATGAAGGGTCCAGGGGTAAAATGACTATACAGCCATTTTTGCGAAAATGAGTTTGCAGCGCCATCTTGTAGCTTACAAGGAGTACTAACACCACGTGCATTCATATCTGGGGCAGAATCCCTTTAAAGCCGTTAAAAATAGCGATAAAGTTTTGGTGTTCCATAGAAAAACCACGTTACTCCAACTTTCAAATTTATTTTTCTCAAAATGAGGTTTTTGGAGTAAAGTGGTTTTACCCCTGGACCCTTCAAATAAGATGAATTATGGCTTGGCCATCAGACTGTCTCGCAGAACCCCTACACTTTTTATCAAAACATCAGGGTTCCATGGAACACACTTTAGGAAACTCTGATTTAAATACACATAAAATCGAAACACATGTAATTCTCTTTAATTTTATCTCTTACATGCACTTCACAATAAAGAATGCATGAAGGAGATTAATTAGACAAGATTAGGAGGGAAATTAAGCAAAGAATGTTCATTAAACATAACTTACTGAATATAAATCAGCTAAAAAGGCTTTATACACACATTTTCTGGGTTCAAAACTCATGGTTTTGTGAAAACTCAATCTGGAAGTTTGTAAAATTACCGTTACAAACAAAAGTTTCATACTGTTATGCAAGCCAGAAGTTTTCTTACATTATTTATACATCAGACAATATTTTGGGAATTTAAAAATTTTAAAATGCTAAAAACTAAAAATTAACCATATCACTGGCATTATCATATGACAATTACACCAGATTTTCAATTTTTAAATATAGATAAAATATTACAATTTAACATCAGAATATTTAATAACTAAATTTATAACAGAGTAAAAAATTTTTTTAAAAACATTAACTGACTGCTTGCAGAAGATATATTTTTATTGGTTGCAGAAGATGCAGGTAATTGTTGCGTGATAAAAGAAAATCTAGCATTTCCCTCATCCACTGTATCTACATCAATTTGTCCATCATTGGTTAGTTGATCTCCCATGTCCCTGAAAAAATAAATAAATAATAAACCAGATTTTTTTTAAAAACCAAGCTTGAGAAATTCTACAAACTAAACAGACAAAATTAATAAATTTTTTGGAAAATAAATGAAGAAAAGTGAATGATATAATAACATTCTTTTAACAGATAACCCTGTTTAATACTTACCTGAGCAATTAAAGAAATAATTTAAAGGAATTATTAAGAAAAAACATATATAATAGGATAATCCTATTAAAAACCTTATTTGCAAATGACACTGAAGAATAATAACAAATCTACAAATGGATCGCTATAATACAAACATAAATAACTCGCAGTAATCAACAATCAGTTACTAGATGGATGTGGAAAATAATAAGCTATCACACTTTCAGGGTAATAAGGGCACACTTTCAGGTAATCTTGGTCAGGAAAAAATTCAAATAAATTTAATTGAATAAAAAAATCAAATTAAAATATTGCCAGGTACAGGGCACACTTTCAGGTAATCTTGGTCAGGAAAAAATTCAAATAAATTTAATTGAATAAAAAAATCAAATTAAAATATTGCCAGGTACATTTCAGCAGTTATATACTTAGGTTTTCCTCACATAAGCTCCTTGTTATAACTTAGCTGCAAAATATACTAATAATTACACAAATTTATTAGTCAAACTAATCTATATATATAAAACAGTTCTGTAACTGACTGACTGACTGACTGACTGACTGACAGATAACACACAGACCAAACTGCTGGACCTAAAGGGTTGGAAATTTTGCATGGTGATTCTTCTTATAGTGTAGGGGTGCACTAAGAAAGATTTTTGAAAAATTCTTAGATTTTTTTAAATCAAATTTTTAAGCTGTTTTTGTAACATTCTTTTAAGTTTGCATTTAAAATAATAATTTGAGGGTTATAAAATTTATATCACGATAAAGATCATAAAAATTCCTTTAAAATGAATCTTTTTCAAATCTTTACTTTCATTTTCTGATTTTTGGTGAATTTTTAAAGATTCATTTTTAGAATTTAATTTATTAAATGCTGATCATGTGGTTTCTTTTTTTTTGTGATACTTTAAAATAATTTTGTATCATGTGCATAAGAATGAAATAAATTGACAAAAAAATTTTTTTTTTCTAATGAGGCATTAATTGCATACATTGACCGTTGTATTTAATTTGAATGTAGCGAAGCATGGGTATTCAGCTAGTATAAATATATACTGGTAATGCTGATACTAATAGTTCCCAGTAGAAGAATAAAATATTCATGAACTGTCAAAAATCTATTTACAGGGAGATAACAAAAAATGCATACACTTTCACAATTTTTAGCATAGCAACTTCTACTATGAACACCATTTTACATTTATTACTTATTAAAATTAATTTTCACAAAAAAATAAAGGAAAAAAACAATCTAAAGTCATTTTAAAAAATACAAAATGCTAAAGTAGTAAATTTTGCTATATTTAAAGATTATAATTTGTGCATGAATATATATATATAAATAGACAGATATGTATATAATATTAAAATGTACATAAAATTACATACCTTAAAAGAATATGTCTAACATCTCTTCTTTGTTCATCTGAATGCATAACACATTTATGTGAATTCATACACATCTTGTTAGTTCTCTTAGATATTACACCACACATCTGGAAGTAAAAAAATATAAATATTTAAAGCCTGAGTATAACCCCACATTTAAATGCTTAAAAATATAAAAATATAGAAATATAGAAATTTTCAGCTCAATTTGTGACAATCACTTCTACAAGAACTTATTAGGAACTTTAGAGAAATTATTAAAGTAATACTTTGTTAAATAAAACACAATTCACTTATAAAGAAATAATCAGAAGGGAAAATATAATACATGTGCTCCTTGCAATCACAATCAGAAATTTCTCTTACACAATGTTTTATGCTAATAAAATAAATACAGGCATTAAAATTTCTAGTATCAAGTCATATTTACATAACTAATCCTGCACAAAAAAGTAAAAGTCAATAGCAGCAATTTCATTGCATAAAATTATAGATTATAATAATTAGAAATCACAATAAATACAAAGACACACTTTGCCATAAAAATATTCTCCAAATATACATCTGAATATAAAATTTCTCACCACTGTTCAGTGGTGCACCCAGGGGGTGGGCCAGGGGGCCCTGCCCCCCCCCCAAAAAAAAAAAATAAATAAATAAATAGATATTGCATTACGAATATTGATTTTGTATTATAAATAGTTTTATCTGTTCATCTCGGCCCCTCCTATACATTATAAATATTTTTATCCATTCATCTCACCACCAACACCCCCCCCCAAGAAAAAATCCTGGGTGCGCCACTGCCACTGTTAAAACTTAAATTAATGTCTTAATTTTCAACAACCAATTTTAAATTAATGAGAAATCTAAACCCAAAAATGTCTTACCTGGTTAAAGAATGCCTTTCTTTTTTCTAAAAATACAGACAAGCAGTGTCAGCAAATTATGCATAAAAACAAAATATAATATTAATAATCTCTAAATTAAAAGGCATTAAAATTAATATAGAAGATGTGGAGAATATTAGAAAAAATCAATGAATCAAAAAATTCCTACAACATAAATTAACCTTGCTCTCTCACACACACACACACACATGCTCTGTCTTCAAAACAATTCATAGTCCGAAGATACATACCATAGGTCATTTCTTGATAATTGGCATTTACATCAGAAGATGATTTAGCAAATGAATTTCCTATTAAAAGTTTAAAAAAAAAAAAGGATTACACAAGAAATAATTAAATAGAAACATTACAATAGATTTAGCATGATAGTGAAATGGCTTTTGATAACCCAATTCCATAAAAATTTTTAATTTAAAATAATTAAATTCATTATAAAAAACTAAATCACAATTTTCATCAAATGATGGCATTCCGGAATATGTCAGAAAACCTGAATACCAAATTTTCAATGAGGTATTTAATTATATATATAGAGAGAGAGATATATGTGTATATATATGTGTATATATATATATATATATATATATATATATATATATATATATATATATATATATATATATATATATCAATCTCACACAGTACTTTTATATGTTTTTCTTTAATTCAATAACTAAAACAGTTTTCTATTTTAGAAATCACTAATCAATTTCATTAAGTTTTGAGATATCAAGTACAGGAAGATATATACTAGATATGAAATACCATTTGATCTCTTCTTTATATAGTTATACCTAAATCATGTTTCTAAAAAAAAATGAAAAGTTCCAAAATTAGAAAAATTTTATCATAAAATTAAAAAACTTTATTACAAATATTATTTATAACAAATTTTATTTAAACTAGTATTTTACAACAAATTTTAAATACAAATAATTTTTAAACTTTTTTTTGTATAAAAATAGATAAAAATAATTTAGGTGAAACAAGTTTTTAAACTAAAATTCCTTTTTAAGTGTGCATGTGAGCAAGTGTTAGAAATCGTCGCAAAAAATCATTTTCATGGGATATTTAGCAAGAGTTTCTGAATTATTTTATTTAATTTTTCTGGCTATTCATTGAATCCTTTGTTGTTCTGAGGTATCCCGATTAAAACAGAAAGTACTATGTTATCTGTACAATAATAAAACCTCAGAAAGAACAAGTTCAAAACTTGATATACTAGAAAATTAAACGAAAAATTTTGAAGACTTTTAAAAACTTGATAGTTTTTAGTCCCAAAAATTAAAAAAAAAAACAGTAGTTTATATGATAAAGACAATAAGTCAGAATACTTTATTTATTTGATCTAAAAGTAGCACAAAATAGAGTGTAGAAGTGCTGGATGATATAATTCCAAGAAGTAGAAACTTTGGTGTGTGGTCGAAAGACTTTTCAATAATAAAACCTTTATAACCACACCAGAGGCAAAAAAAAAAAAAGACTTGGAGAACACTAGAGGCATTGAATTAAAAGCCAAAAGGGTGGCATAAAAGAAAAACTGTCTGTGTGGTAATTGATAGCGATGAAAAGACTATAAATGTTGTAAGATAGATAATGATGTTAAATTCAAGTTATTTTATGGCCCACAATAAAACTTTCAAATCATTGTCAAAGTGTTATCGCAAATGAAAATTATGGTAGGGAGGTATTTTGTATATTTTGAACATGAGCAGTAAAATAAGAAGCCAATTGGGGCAGGAAATGTTAAGATAAAGACAGCCCTCTGTCCAATGAGAGAAAAAGGGTCCAGCCAAAATGGCACCGTAAACAACACCAGCCCCTCAAAAAAAATAAATAAAGAGGAAAATTGCTAGTCAGATTTCTCTGGCTGATCCCCTAGAGATTTGTTTGTGCTGTCACTGATACTTGAAGAGGTTCCTAGAGTCTGAGGCTGAGTCTGTCCTGATGTGGGTACCCGTCAACGGACGACTTCATCACTGCCTTTTTCAGCAGTTGTAAGTGCCTCGCATAAGAACTTATAAATCTTTGCTTTGACCAATTATTTTGCCTCTGCATCTGAATTCCTCATGTTTTATTTGATAATTTGAATTTGAACCTTATTTTATTATTAATTTTACTTTAAAATAATTTTTAAGTATTGTCAAATAAAAGTATGTTAACGGCCAATTCTCTGTGTTTCCTTTCTTATCCCACACATGCATGCACCTATTAAGGCTCTATTCTCACCAATATAGAGCAAGCAGTTGAGGAATTCTCCATGATAATGGTTAATTGCAATAATATTTCAAAATGAAAAAAAAAAGTAATAATAATATTACCATGCACTTTTGATTTCCTCCGTGCATTTTTCTTAGACTGATTCTTTTTAGATCCTAAAAAAAGTTGAAAACCTAGTATTAAAAGATATCAGTTTGGAAAAAAATGTTCCTTTATAAACTGTGAGATTATTACTTTACAAGGTAAGTAGTAACTCTTCATTTTGAAAGACTCTTCTTTCCACTAACAGATGGTAGCAGTAAAATTTAAAATAGACATGCCATTTTTAATCTTAGAAACGCTACCAAATATAAATACAAAATGTTGATAACAATGTAACCCATATGGCCTGGCTTTCATGAAATGTTAAACACATTTAATACATAGTATTAAACACATTTAATACACTGGTGCAAGAAATTAAGAGAATTTGCAGACTTGGTCGATTATCTCTAGAACTACTGTACCGATTTTAATGAAATTTGATATGTACATAGATTGATACAATACAAAACAAATAACCATTCAATAATTGTAATACACATGCATGATCGTGCGTAACACTCGTTGGAGTCGGAAGGTAAGAAACAGCGGTAGTAGAATAAACAAAAAAATGGGTTAATAAATAGGTTAACAGGGGGTATGGTCCCCTCTTACAAATATACAGGTCTTGCAGCGTGATTTCATACTTGAAATAAGGCAGTTTATAATTTCCTGTGGCAATTGGTCCCATTCGTTCAGCAATGCTGTTTTCATTCCCTGGATGGTTCTCGGAGGGGGGTTGCGAGTTGCAATTGCCCTCCCCAGAGCGTCCCAGACATGCTCTATAGGGTTAATGTCTGGAGAATCTATGGTGTGAGAGTGAGTATATTCGCTGGATGGCTGGCCAATCCATCCAGCGAATATACTCACTCTCTAGAAATTCGTTGACCAGAAGAGCTCTATGTGGCCTCGCATTATCGTCCATTAAAATGAACTCAAGACCAACTGCACCCCTGAAAAGGCGAACATAGGGCTCCAAGACCTCATCCCTATACCTCACACCAGTCACAGTGCCTTTTTCAAAGACATGGAGAGGTGTGCGGCCATCCAACATGATGCCTGCCCAGACCATTAAACCTCCTCTGCCATAATGGTCGATTTCGCGGACATTGGAGGGTAGGTAGCCGGTCCCTGGTTCTCTCCATATGAACGTACAACGAGAATCGGTGTTTATGTTAGAAAAAGCCGTTTTTCCCCCAAGCCATTTTTACTAAGCGAGCTGTATGTTTGACGTCACCATTACCGTCGATTACGTCATTCATCCATAGCGATGACGCAATCACCAACCCAGTGACGTACACCTTCGTAATGGTTAACACTGTAACCAAAACTTCAACCTCTTGAAAATATTTGCATATTTCCACAGCCAAGCGTGCCACCAGACGGCGGCACACACACCAGTCGTGTATAAAAGCCGCAGCAGCTAGGCAGTGGAGTGTTGGTTTTTGGTGTTGTTGGTTGGATCGTGGGTAGTTAGGTAGTGAGCTGTATGAACTACACCCTGCCGTCAGACCTCGCCTAGGTACCTCCAGAAGTCACCGAGTTCTCTCGCATAGCAAGACGCATGATATGGAAAGACATCCTGGCACCGACGGATCCCCAGCTGAGCTCCAGCTGTTTTCTACTAGAACCTTGAGGGGCCGTTTTCCGGGCAACTAGTACCGGAGCCTGGTATCTTCGTATGTTACCCGCGCAGTGATAAGATACATCAGCATCAATCAAGTTGTACCTAAGTTTGACTTTGTTTCTGCACCTCCGTTTAATTTTACTTTAAGCAAATTTTGAAGTCAAGGAGCTTTTACCTTATGTTATAATCAAGACTTTTATTCTTTTTGAATGTTGTTTGTTCTTAATTTCCGTATCCGCTAATGAATAAACGTTAGCTTAATTTTAAACTTGTCTGGTTATTCTTGTATGTTTGCACACCACACACTATTTCCGGCTAATATAGCTACTTTTAAGAAAATCGTCAGGTTATCACCCACCTTCCACTGCGAGCCAATACGACTCTGTAACCCCAAGCTACATGTGTAAAACTATTGGCACTTTTAGCCATATTACACTAGTAGGGATTCGGCATTCCTGCCAAATTCCCTAACATTTTGGTTATGGGCCGCAGGGTCTATATATTTTTTTGCTTATCTGCAGAGTCGCTTGCTACCGGTTGGTGTTGACGATATTTTTTTCAAAAAATTTAATCCTGTTAAAGCCGTTTTGAGTGTGTGTGTGAAAACAAGGAAGTTTTATTACTACTAAGGCCCAACATTTACCAAAGTAAATAAGAGGGGGGTGGGCCTGTATATATAATTAAGGTATCTGTCAGTCATGCAAGTGTGTTTATATCATTTATATATTTAATTGTGTACTGTGTTTATACATAGAAGTGTTTGGCATAGTGTATTTTTTTTATATAAATAGATACTGTTTTTTTTATGTAACAATGGCTGTTTCCCAGCCACATAACATTGTCGAAAAACTGACCCAAGCAAATTATCATACCTGGGTAGCAGATATAAAGTTTATTCTTATATCGATAAATGCGTGGGATTTAACTACGGATACTGAATCTAAGCCATTACCCGCTGAAGGGAATTTAGTTGAAGTTAAAGATTTCGAACGTAGATCCCGTCAAGCATTATCTATCATTTTTTTAAATCTTTCTCCTAGTTTTAAGACTGTAGTTGAACACTGCACTACCCCACAGCAAGCATGGTCAACTTTAAAAACACATTTCGAGCCCGATAATCAGAGTAGGCATATGCAGTTATTCACTGAACTCGTGAACTGCCGAATACATCCAAATGAAAAAGTAAACATGTTCGCGGCGCGAATTAGAAATATAAATGAAAGTCTTAAAGGGATAGGGCAAGAAATTAAAGAAATATACTTGTGCTTTCAACTAATTAGATTTCTACCACGAAAATTTGACTCATTAGTATAAAATATTTTGCGGTGGGATGATATAAGATTTAAATTCGGGAATATTCTAACCGAATTAGTCGTGGAGGAAACTAGGCTGAGCGTTCAACAAATGGACAAAAATGGTCCACATGAATCTCAAAACCTCACTACTAAACAAAATCAAACCAGAAACCGCAGAAAGCCATCTCCTCGCAGAGATACTCCCTCTCCCGATTCAAGGTCACCATCACCTCGTAGGCATGTTAGCTTCGCCGATAGAAAAAAATTCAACTCGCGAGGCCGCAGGCGCTCATCAATGAAGCATCGGTCCCCTAAGCCGACGAAACGACGAGCTGTACTTTACTGCACGTAGAGACCCAGATGGGGTATTTTACGTAAAGCACGTCCTGTCGTCACAACAGGCTGAAAGAAAGAGGGTTTTTGGTAAATCTAAAAAACGAAAACAACGTAAACCCCAGGTAAATCAAACTCAATCTAAAAAACAAAACAACTCTAAAAAGAACACGGAAAACGATGACAAACGCAGAAGCAAAAATGGTAAACGTGAAAAAGTTTTTAACCAACTGGAAATTTGGCACCGACGAATGGGGCATATGAATCCAGAACTCATAACG
Source organism: Dolomedes plantarius (assembly GCA_907164885.2). Taxonomy (NCBI): domain Eukaryota; kingdom Metazoa; phylum Arthropoda; class Arachnida; order Araneae; family Dolomedidae; genus Dolomedes; species Dolomedes plantarius. Next base: position 95,928,478 of record OU015496.1, read on the forward strand.
AATTCCTTCTCAAACAATAGTGTGAGAAATGCTCCCAAATTAACGTCAACTAAGCTTTTCTGTGAAGACTGTCGCCTGAATAAGGCAAAATGCGTAAGTTTTAAACCCCTAGGCAACGTCAGGTCCTCAAAACCTTTAGATCTTTTGCATCTAGATTTGTGGGGGCCAGCTTCAGTTGAAGGCTATAACGGAGAGAGGTATTACTTGAGCATTTCAGATGACTATTCGAAGAAAATTGGATTATATCCTCTCCGGGAAAAATCAGAAGTTTTTTCAACCTTTCTAAACCACATTACGCGAGCCGAAAGATTCCTATCTAGCAAGCTAAAAGCTATCCGGACGGATAATGGTAAGGAATTTGATAATATACAGTTTCACGAATATTGCCGTAAGAATGGCGTGGCCCACGAATTTACCAATGTATATTCGCCAGAAATGAATGGTGTCGCTGAGAGAGTAAACCAGACTATCGGGAATACCCTCCACACCATCATTAACTCGAGTAAAGTTCCGGCCGAATTCTGGCCAGAAGCCGTTCGTTACGCTGCATACTGTTGGAACCGTATTTGCCGCCGTAACCAGAGGCTAACGCCCTTTGAGAAATACGGTGGTAATAAACCTTCAATGAAACACCTTAAACCATTTGGATCAGTCTGTTTTGTCGGGGTGCCTAAAGCACACCGAAGCAGGTTCGATAGCAGAGCAAGAAAGGGTATTGCATGTCGAATAAAGGGGCTACGCATGTCGTGGGCTACGCATGTCGAATAAAGGGGTATCGCGTGCTGTTTCCCGAAACTAGTCAGGTGATTGAAAGCAGAAATGTAACGTTTGCCGAAAATGAATTAAATACCTATCAACATGAAGCAAGCCAGTCACACAGTGGAGCAGTGTTGGGCGACCATTCCCGATACACTACCTTCACCTGACCTATACCTGAGAATTTTGAAGTACCTCATGCAGTTACTCACCCTACGCAAACCTCACATCGCCAGGAACCTCCACAACCTGGCCCTAGTCGCGTAGTTTCTCCCCCAGACTCAGAAAGTGACGATGAAACAGATCCCGAGCTGTACATCCAACACCGACTTCGAGTCGCTAAGTGGCGGAGAGAACCAGTACCGCGACCGGATGGATCCCGAACCGATATTTACTATCATGAAGTGAAAGCAAAAGGGGGTCAAAGCCGGATGTTGAGAAGCCTCAAGGAGATCAAGGCTTATTGCAATAAAAATAAAATTAAGTACCAGACTGAGCATTTCAATTTCAGCGGTAAGAATACAGCGTCAGGCATCGTCCCTCACTCACAGCAGTCGGTGACTGATCCCGATAATGGGAGTGAAACTGATGAACAAGAAGAGTCGGGTGTCGAGGAAGCTAATTATTTCTCCGCGTACGACACCTCCGATGACGATTCCGCATGACTAGATCCAGTGTCTATTCCCAGAACTTACAAGCAAGCCATGAAAAGCAAAGAAGTTAAGTTATGGAAAAATGCAATGGAAGAGGAACTGAAAGTCTTAAAAGACCGAGACGCATGGAGCCTTGTATCCCCTCACCCTAAGTATAAGCCTCTCGGATGTAGATGGGTTTACACCACAAAAACCGATGAGCGCGGGAAGGTAGTGCGGTACAAAGCCAGGCTCATAGCGCAGGGCTACAAACAGATTAAAGGTGAATCTTATGACGAAACCTTTTCTCCCGTAGTCAACTTTACACTTATAAGGTTTTTCTTCTCATTGCTGGTGTCAAATTTAGGATGGTCTCATTTACAATTAGATGTGAAATGCGCATATTTATATGCTCCTTTGACTGAAACCATTACCATTACTCAACCACCTGGATTTGCTGAGAAAGGGAAAGAGAACCACCTCTGCCTCCTGAAGAAAGCACTTTACGGACTACACCAGAGCGGAAGGGTTTGGTTCTATGAAATAGACGGAATATTAATTAAAAATGGGTTTAAAAAGATTGACTGGGCTAATTGCATTTACAGTTTTTCGAATAACCTAATTTTACTACTATATGTAGATGACATAATCCTTTTTGGAAAAACAACAGCGTGTATTGAAGCTGCGGTGAAAAACCTGAAAAAGTATCTTGATCTTAAAATCCTTGGTAAAACCACGAAATTATTGGGAGTCGAATTTGAAATTCAAGAAAAACAAATTTACATTCATCAAGCCCAATATATCGATCAGGTAGCTAACCGTTTTAAATCCTTTAATATACCTATTGTATCTCTCCCTATAGCCAAGGGAACTATTTATTCCAAGTTACAATGCCCGACAACCGAGCCTGAATTAACAGAAATTTCTAAGTTACCTTACAGAAATATTCTGGGATGTTTGTCCTTCATTGCAAGTCGAACAAGGCCCGACATTGCGTATGCAGTCAACATTTTTAGCCAATTTCAGGCAAATCCCGGTTTTCCACATTGGCATGGACTATTAAAGTTACTAGGTTATGTCATAGGTTCTAAACAGCTAAAGCTCAATATCTCAAGCAATTCCTGTAAACTTACAGCATATAGTGACAGTGATTATGCAGCTAACAGAGACGACCGTACTTCACTTTCCGGCCAACTGATCCTGTTAGGTAAATCTCCTGTTTACTGGCGAACAGGTACGCAAAAGGCTATCGCCCTGTCTACTATGGAAGCTGAGTTTATGGCAATCAGAGAAACATGTAAAGAAATACTTTGGATACAGCGAATTATGCAGGAGTGCGAAAAACTGGAGTTTATCAGGCTAGATAAAGAAAAACCACTTATTCAAACGGACAATTTATCAGCTATAGATTTTCTCAAATCTCCGATTGAAAACAGCCGCACGAAACATATACACGTAAAGTTACTGTTTGTGCGAGATCTACTTTTAAAAGAGGTTTTTGAAATCAAGTTCGTACCAAGCAAACAAAATCTCGCTGATCCTTTTACCAAGCCAAAAACTAAATCTGACCTTTCGATATTTAAACAAATTCTATTTAAATCAGAAACTTAAAGCTAGAAATTTAAACTCTAATAGACCGGACTATATCAAAAATTTTTTTTGACTTACCGAAAGCTAAAGCGTTGTTATATTATGAGTTAGTTTATTTTTCATTCCTTTTAAGTTACCTACGGAATAAAAAACCATTGCTTCGGTTTTTTTTCTATGAGAGCCTTTGCTCCCAAGTAATTGGGAGGGGTTCGCCTTGTTTAAGACCACCTTGGGTCATTTTTTCCCCCACTTACGGGTGGTATTTGTTCCAGAAGATTTTGTGTAGGTTTACACTCTATTTTTCTTACCCTGCCTAGGCGAGACCAACTTAATTTCCCGCTGGAAGCCGGTAAGTACCCTCAGGGGGGGAAACCTGAAAGCGAGCGGCCTCCTGTTACGTCTCGTTGGAGGTGAAAAATGTAATCTGCCAGAGCTTTTAGGGGAACCTTTTGGGGGGAGTGCTGCCGGTGAAAGGCCATACCGTGGTCATATTTGTTTTTGTTTGTGAGTCCCTTCTTTTTCTGATAGGAATGCCACTAAGCCCCGGTCTCCCCTGGGCAGGATAAAAACCTAAGCTAATAATTTATATATATGTATCTTTGAATTATGCATTATAGAAATGGCACATGTTCTTGTATTACGCATTTATGTTTATATCCCAATTTGTGAAATTTTTCCGCATTTGTGTTTATACTCTAATAATATGCTATTTGTTTTGTAATGCGTTTTTTTTGCAAGTAAATGTTATAGGCTGATTTAACTTTAATTATTTGTAAGGTATGTTATACGCATCTGTATTTTTCAGTAGCGTACGCAGAAATTTTCAAAGGAGGGGGTTATAGTCCAGTCAAATTAGGTTTTCATTTCGCATTAAATGAAGGGGTTGAGATTTTTTCAGGAATGAGTCTGGGTTGGTCCCCTGAACAATGCCTAATAAAGTCCCCTCGATTTCAGGCGCTGCGGGGGGTGGGGTGGGGGGTCCAAAGGTCACTTTTTTCCGTTTTCGGCGTTTATCTCGAAAACAGGGTGTAGCACAGAAAATTGTCAAAACCAAAAATTAAAGCTTATAAAATTCCCTTCCAAATGGTATATCCATGTTTGTACCCAAGTGTTACCGTAGACATAGACATAGACATGGTACATTAACGAGGCACCAGAGAGCAGGGCTCCATATTCTCGGTATGGATAATTTTTTGTGGCTATATTTCCGTTCTCAGGATTAAAAGAAAAGTGTTGACTTGAAAGTTCGAATAATAAAAATATTAATAATAATAATAATAATAAATAAATAAATAAAAATGAATAATACTAATACTAGCAAAAAATAAATAAGTAAATAATGTGGCAGGTTTTATTTAAGAAAAATTACGGTAGCAGACGATTAAGCAAAAATTAGTAAGGATAGTCTTGAGGTCGATCCATCAAAAAAACGCAGGTCAGAATCAGAAGCAACGGAAAATGTAAATTAAAATTTAGAAGAGGTTGGAGGGAGAGTTAAGAAAGGGGAAGGAGACCAAGGTGAATAATCAAAGTGACCTTAGGACGCCTATAGCATTCCCTTGGGTCGTAGTCGGGGAGGTTAGCTATTTCTTCGTTGTCTATTGAATATAATCTATTGTAGAAGTTAGATGCGAGATCTTTAATGTGTTGCCGAATGGGTTCGATTCTCAGATCCCTGTGAATAAGTACGTTTTTAAGGTACCAGGGCACCTTCCTAATACCGCGGAGTGTTTTATTTTGAATTGTCTGCAATCGCTGGATATGGGTGTCAGAAGCTGAGCCCCAAACAGGAACGGCGTACAACAGGATGGGACGCAGTACGGTTTTATACAAGAGTACTTTGTTATCTAAACCCATTTGATTCTGGTACAGGAGGTGAGCGATATCCTTACGAGCTTAAAAACATTTCTAATGTTATGTTCAATATTTTTCTTCCACGTCAGTCGACTATCGAGGTAAATTCCTAGGTATTTGCCCTCTCTCAAAGTGAACCAGTTGATTGCATACTGTGACCGGAGGAGGTGGAATTCTATTGTAACTGAAAAAAATAGCTTTAGATTTTGAAGGACTTAACTTGAGCCTCCACCGTTCGAACCATCGTTCAAGAATTCCAATATGTCTCTGTAGGAACTTGTGCATATATTTAACATTTTGATGCTTAGGTAGTATTGCCGTGTCATCCGCAGACATGGCTAGTGTAGTGAATGGAGAGTTAGGAATGTCATTCATGAAAATATCAAAAAGGATAGGTGCTAACTTAGAGCCCAAGTGTTACCGTTTTCGAGATATGAGCCGTTGAATATGAAATTTTTTCAAAAAAAGTGGTAGCGGTTCAGGTATCTCGTCAAACTTCGTCTTCTAACTCTTTCCCCTTCCATTTCTCAGAAAACTTGTGATAGAGAAAGTTGTAGAGCGAAAGATTTCCTTCAAAAATGTATAAAGTTATGCTAATTTATCTTCACTAGGTAAACAGTTATAGAGTTTTGAAGTTTAGGGGTACTTTTCAACATTTTGCTAGTAAAATGCTCGTCACTCAAGTTTCGTTTCCAAGGTCAGTAACTCTCTTAATCACTTCGTGTGCTGTTTAATTAGATACGTATAGTATTCATAACCCATATAAATAATAAATTATGTATACCTGTACGTATAATGTATATCTCATAATATACAGAAAAACACTTGTAGTACAAAGGAGGAAGTAAGAAAACAAACCAAAATGTATAAAAGTGTCATTTTAACTCAGATCATTTTGGAAAATTTAGATACTACACCATATGAAAAAGAAGAATTAGTTCAGTTACTTCTGACCTCAGTAGAAATTACTCCACAACACATTTCCACAAATACCTCCCTTGCCAGCATTCAGTGGAAATTGAGCAACAAATTGTCATGTCTCAAAGGTAATGGGCCAACAGCAGCTTTGTGGGTCCAGCACTTTGAAATAGTGGTGTTGATGAAAAAATTCATTGCAGCACAGCGCAACTGGGAAGATCATATCACAAGCGCCCAACTGATGATACCTTACTTCCATGCCAGCAGGCATTTTCATTATGCAAAGTGTACTCACCTATATGTACAACACATGCTGGTACTAACAACTCGCCACCTTCAACTTAAACAGGATTTTATAGATCGTGGATACTTCACTGTCAACAGAACTGGAACACCAATGGCTGGTGTGTGGTCTGACATGGCAATTGAGGTGACACTCATGTGTCACATGAAGAGTGAAGGAGAATTAACACGTGGGCGAGGCTTTAGTGATTCGGTGTTGGCGAAATGGGTTGGGAGAGCACGCACAGCTACAGCAATATGTAGTTCACTTGAGATGTTTTGTGGCGTCCATACTGCAAGAGGAGAACAAGATGTTGAGTTTCGAGCATCAAGCATAACCACAGATGATCTAGACAAAAGGAAGCTTGCTCAATGGTTGGCTGATCACCCGCCTTTTGATGAACGTAATTGTTTGATGTCACTTTCAACGGGAGTAATTGGAACAAGTAACGTCAATTGCTACCAGGCCTTGAAAATTGGAACCCGCACAATGAGCACTTTTGTTGGAATGAATTTCTCAGAAGTGAAACAATCCAAGAAGGACTCGTTACTTTAACTGCGATGAGAAATATGATCAAAGTTAATGATGAGATAGTTGTGGTAGAGCTTCTGATGAAATTTCAAAGAATTCTGATCACCAAGAAGAAAGAAGGGGATGTAGAGGAGTTGCTAACGTACGAGTTAGCCCCATACCCCATGTCTCTATTCGCCGAGGGGATAATGAGAAAAATCAAAAGGTCAGCACTGTATGATGCTTTCCCAAAATGTAATCAACTGATCAATGTGAAGAACAGTTTCACGGTAATTGATGGCGGCTTCCTGCTTCGTAGAGTAAAGTGGAACACCAACACCACCTTCGCCTCCATCTGCAATCAATATGTATCGTACATAATCAACCATTACGGCAGCAGTTCAGCTGTGGTTTTTGATGGTTATGAAGACACGAACTCCACGGAAAGAGACGAACAACATCGGAGAGCATCAAGTAAAACATCAGTGGATATTGACTTCAATAAGAACATGATGGCTACTGTTCATCAGGAAAACTTCCTTTCCAATGAAAGGAACAAAACCAAATTCATTACTATGTTAGTTCAGGCCGTGGGTGCAAGAGGTATATAGTCTACTACAGAAAAAGGAGATGCTGACTGTAGTATTGTCAGAGGTGAGTGGCAAAACACCTCTCATTCAACTGTGGTGATAGTAGATAGGTAAGAGCTGCTCGTCTAACTTGTGGCACTCACCCCACGAGACACGATTGTGTTTTTCATGAAGGCCGGACGGGGCAACACAGAAGACAGGCTCTACTCTTCCCAACATCTTCAGGTCTTATCATTTAGCCAGTACATTCTCTGCATCCATAGTTTCTCAGGATGTGACACTACGTCAGCGATTTATGGTAAAATCAAAGCAGCAGTAGTACAATGTTTCCAGCGGTACGCCAATGGAACAACATCGCAAAATTGTTTTATGACTCCAAATCTTCACCAGGAGACATTACTGGAGCTGAGGAACAAATGTTCCTGCTCATGTTCCAGGCCCCGCCAAATGAGCATGATCTCAATCACCACAGGTACCTTTCATTTTTCTTTGCTCGTACTGACCCCATTAAGTAAATTTATATAATTCATTAATATTCAATAATATGTTATACACTATCCGGCCAAAAGTATCCAGACACCCCCCTAAAGAAGTGGATCTAGCAGGTGACGTAATTTGATGCGTAACCGAAAGCTATAAAAGTATTGGTAGTGGTTTGTCAGGTCATATTTATGCGTTTGTGAGATGATGAGTAAGTCAAAGGAGCTTAGTGACTTTGATCGTGGCATTATAGTGGGATGCCACCTTTGTGGGAAATCAGTTCATGAAAATTCGGACATTCTACAGAAGCTAAAATGATAGTGAAGACTTTGACTTGTTTGAAACTTTTTCCGAAGTATCAGATTGACGGCTTTTAATATACAGGAAAGCAGTTGATGAAATAAATTGTATATAATATATTTAATGTAACTGTTGTTTGAACTTACTTTTGATAACCATGTTTTGATTATATGAACAACTTTTATACATTTTGGTTTGTTTTCTTACTTCCTCCTTTGTACTACAAGTGTTCTTCTGTATATTATGAGATATACATTATACGTACAGGTATACATAATTTATTATTTATATGGGTTATGAATACCATACGTATCTAATTAAACAGCATACAAAGTGATTAAGAGAGTTACAGACCATAGAAACAAAACTTGAGTGACGAGCATTTTGCAAGCAAAATGTTGAAAAGAACCCCTAAACTTCAAAACGCTCTAACTATTCACTTGGTGAAGATAAATTAGCATAACACTATACATTTTTGAATGAAATTTTTCGCTCTACAACTTTCTCTATCACGAGTTTTCTGAGAAATGAAAGGGGAAAGAGTTAGAAGAGGAAGTTTGACAAGATACACTGAACCGCTACCACTTTTTTTGAAAAATTTTCATATTCAACGGCTCATATCTCGAAAACAGTAACACTTGGGTACAAACATGGATATACCATTTGGAAGGGAATTTTATAAGCTTTAATTTTTGGGCATGACATTTTCCTTTGTGACGCACCGTTTTCGAGATAAATGCCAAAAACTGAAAAAAGTGACCTCAAAAAAGTGACCTCAGTGAAGAGAACGGTCGCCCATTGATCCATACTCTAATCTCTATGTTCTCTGCACCATGATAAACGGATTCTCCTGTTCATAGAAGTGAGCGGGACGCAAACAAACCCTCTCTCATGAAGTCTTTTGGAAACAGTCACCCTTGATACACGGGTTTCTGTGGCTGCATACAAGTCACAAGAGAGCTGAGAAGCTGTAGCACTCCTGTTATGCCTTGCTATAATCGACAAATGGCGATCTTCTCTGGCCGTTGTGGCTCTTGGACGACCTTGCCCAGGTTTTCTTTCGATGTATCCGGTATCCTGGAACTGATTCTATAAGTTACACACGACGCTGGACGTTAAATTGAACTCTCTACAAATTTGGACTTGAGATTGGCCTGCTTCTAGCCTCCCCACAATTCGCCACCTCATTCCATCATCTAAACGTTGGTGGTTTCTCATTTTTACTGTTACAATTTGAAATTAACTGATTGCTGCAAAATAACATCAAGAAATTCGCCAAGGTGTGCTAGCAAACAAAATGCGTCTTAACTTATGTGCGCTTATAAAGCCTATTTCTCTACTGGCTCCGCCTACACACACGTGTACGCTTATGTATTTGACGTACAAGATTTGCATTTTTGTCTAGAAGCAGTGGTTTTACATTCAGTTCAGTTCTTTTCATGAAATTTGACAAAATATGCAAATTCTCTTAATTTATTTCCCCAGTGTAGACAGTATTAAACACGTTTAATGCTGTCTCTTCTCATTTCTGACAAATCATAATTTTATAAATAGTGTTCTTAAATACTGTTTTCCTTGATCTGAATTACAAAAAGAGTTTTCATAACATTAAACTATCTATCAAATCACCTAGTTCTCATTATGAATGTCTATTTTCAATTAATTTAATTACATATTTTAATCCAGTTGTGTTATTTCTAATTGAATGAATCAGAACTAATCATTTTTTAACATTCAGAGTTGTTACTTCTCTATGCAAAATAAAGAATGCTTTTGATGATTTTAGCTGATTAACCATGTTCTAAAGTACTTGAATATTTTCGTTTCTCTTTCTTCGGCTTACAGTCAGATATAACTAAAATGACTATACCAAGCTACTGACATTATTCCAAAAACATTAAGCAATTTTGCAATAAGATTTTTTTTTAACCAACAAATAATAATTTGAAATGAATTCATGTATTTTGTGTAAATTTAATGAAGAACATTATGAGATATAATTTGATATACATACAACTTGGAAACATTTCACAAGATTTTTAAATGTGTTTAATCTATTTTTTTTCCCTCAAAAATTTGGTTTTAGAATTTTTACACATTCCTAATTTTTGCTGTATAGAATTACATACAAATGAACAAATTGAAGAGTCTTAACAATAAATAGATATAGATAAACAATAATACAATATTTCAGTGTCATTCACCATCACCCACATTTATGTATGTAGAACGAAGAACTAAAAAACAAAGCTTCAATGGTTTATAATTTGGAGGTAATGACTATAAGCATCATTTCAATTCTTCTTTTAATTTCTCTCAAACAGCATATCAAAATATTAATCCTTATCACAGTAACAAACTTAACAACATTCAACTAAATTCTACATAAAGCCTTTTAAAATATTTTTAAAATAGAAAGTGTGCAAAATAAGTAAAGGAAAACAATATACATTACTTTTCCTGTTTGTAATAAAACTGGAATCACTATCATACTCATTTTCATCTAAATCACTACTATATAGATTCGCAGCAGCAATCCTGTGAATATTCAACAATAAATTGCATTAATTCACAATAAAGACATAATTTTGTAAGCAGAAAAGAAATCAAAGTTACTACAATCCATACCAACTGAAATTAGATGCCAACAAAAATTGTTATCCAGTCAGTTCTTAAAAAGTATTAGCAATTATAAAATTAACAAATTTATCCTACAAAATATGTAGAATTTTAACCTTTAGCTTATGGGGCCTATTTTTCTGATTTCCTCTTTAGACCAGGAAATTTCATATCCCCTTTGTAATAATGGCCATTAAGGGGGTTATATATATATATATATATATATTCATTTTTTCTTGGGCCTGTATTCTTGGGATACATGCTATCCCATCCCATAAGGAAAAGGTTAAGATATAAAAGTTAAGAAAATTTAGTCTATGATGCTGTGTATATTGCTTTTGATAATTTCTTTTACATATGAATGTCATAATTCAGGTATGACATTTTATGCAATTAACGCTTTAGTTACATACATGTGCTTGCAAGATAGACTATATCCCCTATCTTTAGGGGGGGGGGGGAAGAGGATGCAAAGTGTGTGTGCAATAAGTTTGACAAAGCAAAGTATAAGAAAACATTTTTTTCGTGAACACAGTACTGACGAAAAAAAAAACTGTCAACATTCACAAACTGGCTAGATTGCAATACTTTGCTCAAAGTCTAAGAGAGGAAACAAATATTACCATAAAGCAAATGGGTGTTTTTTACTATAATCTTTGCTTTTAAATTTGATACCTGCATAGCCATAATTCATAAAAATTCTTAAAAACAAATTTTGAGATACAATCTAAATACTTTAATACAAAATTTGTAGTACTTACTATTATGAGTATGATACGTGAATTATTACAATTTAGTTTTGTGCTGATTATATTACTACAGCAAAAATTAAGTCCATTTTATTCAATTATATCATGATATTATATGCTTTATGTTAGTTGTTCAGTTTCAAAAAGAAATCCACACAATTTAATGATGATAAACTTTTTTAAATGCTAGATAAGTAAACTTCTAAAACTTCCAAAAACCTCTGTACAATTATAACACAACTCCTTTCCCAATTTGAGAATAATGTCACCTTTAAAATATTACAAGTAAAATATTTACAAATATCATATCCAAAAAATCACTTCAACAATGACCTACATAAGTTAAGACTAGGTTTGGATGAAACAGTTTAATATAAGTATTAATTTATCAGTGTCTGTAAATATGTTCAACCAATTTTGTACTCACTTTTTGTTAGCAGCTCTGGAACTATTTCTTCCGCTAATTCCAATGCATTTAGCTAAATGTGATGCAAACTTCGTAGCACAAGATTTTTTTATGCATATAGGACATGAAATCTGGAAAGTCTGAACTTTAGATTTCAATGCTTGGCCAAATATATCCTTTTCTGCATCTTCTACAATCTCTAACAAAATAAATAATGCAAACTTTAATTATGACAAAGCAAATGAAATCACAAGTATATTGAGATCACTTCCTTTTAATAGATCTTTAAAAAACTTCCATCATAAGTAACTGAAAATAACAATTCAGAAACAAAACCAATTATTCTCTTTTAATAACTTAATATAATACTGTTTTTTGGATACAATAACTTATATCTATTGGGGGGAGGGGGGGTTCACTTAAGCAATGGATTGGTGTATTCACTATAGAATAACATATATATGTATAGTTATACATTACAGAACGAGCATTCTTCATAGCTTCAAAACAAACAAACAAACAAAAATTATGACGGTGAATCCTTTACGGACATGCTTAGCAATGAACCAGACATTAAAACAAGCAAATTCTTTAACTGAAAAATTTAGCTTTCATACATAAAGAGAACAAGTTTTGTGACCAGAATTTTACTGATAATTCTTCTCCTAATATAAACTCAGTTGACTGATGTTTATTAATGACAGGAAGAATACCTTTCATTTATTTTTCCTATAAACAATGAAGTTTATTTTTTTTAAATCTTAATTATAATTATGAGAAAATGTATGTAAGTAACAGAGAATAATTAGGCACAGTCTTAAGAATAACTGCATCCTCTGTTAAGGGAGAGTAATAGACCCATAAGAACTTTGATTGTGTCCCACATACAATATTTGATCATACATTACCTAACTTTCTTTCTAAATTTTTAATAGAATTATCCATTTCCTTCTGATAGTGAATGGTTAGCCATATTTTCAGGTAGTGATACGATTACATATGCATATTTAAAACAAAATTATTTTGAATCACATGTAGAATTCATCCTATATGTTCATTCTACTTATAAATAAATTCCCTCTGGATTTTCTAATGAGAACTTATTACAAGTAACTGGATTCTGGACTGAAAGCATTTCTAGTAAACTGTACAGAAAGACTGAGATTCTTAAACAAGTTAATATATACAAGATGAAAGTCCTCATTTGCAATTTTTCAGCTCTATGATGAGGTAAAAGCAATACATATTAAATTGCTTCTGAATTCTTATACATATTCAAATAAAAAATTATGGAGGAAGTACAAATCTAAAAAATTAACCTATTTCAGATACATAAAGATAAATATACAACTGAAAAATATATAGAGGGAGTGAAGTGGGGTAAATGAGAACGCAAAATCGTATAGTTCCACTTTGAATCTAAATAAGTTTTTAACAAGTTGTATTTGTATGAAAATTTGCATACATACTTTTGGTTATGTTCTATATTTATAGTTTTATTTTTTTTTAATCTATTTACAACTTTTTTTGCCATAAATATTTAAAGTTTTTGTGCTTTGCATTCTTATTTGCCCCCGCACTTGGGAAAGTGAGAATGCAGGTCCCAATAAATCATAGTTGCTTATAGCAAAATAAGTAGGGCAAGAGAAAGAATAGATATTTCATGCTGAACAAAAGGCTATTTTTTTTTTTAACATTATTTCATTGTGGAGGTATTTGTTGTTCAAGCTAGCAATGTCAGCAACATCTGAATATTAACAAAATAAGTATATTTGTATTATTTTTTTTTGAGTAACAAATGTATGTTAAAACTTTTTAAAAAAAAGTTTTTTTCCTTTGCCTAGGCCAGGGGTTCCCAACCTTTTTCCTACATCGAACCCTTTTAAATGAATGATTTTCTTCATCGAACCCCCTCACATTTTTTTGTATAATATACAACATACAACATAATACATAATTACTTTACTATCAGCGTTATACATTTCGCGATAAAAGTGGTTCTAATTGTAGTATGGACTTCATTTTTTTTTTTAAAGGATTCCTTACATTTCATTCTTTAAAATTAAATCGCAATAAAAAATTTAGTTTTTTGAAGGTTTTAAAGTGATCTCCCCCCTTAAGGTCCAGTGGATTTCCACAGTTCAACCTAGTGTTGGTACACAGATAAAAGCTGACGGCGGCATTCGTCACATATACGAAAGCGTCATGACATTCGACTTTAGATGTGTGGATCACTCTGCTCTATGCAAATCTGTATTTATACATATTAAAACGTATATTTTTATCTAATAATTACATTCCTAAAAACTCAATGAATCATATGAGTCAGGTGTGTTTTGACCTCTGCCGAACCCGCGAGACTGACTCACCGAACCCCTGGGGTTCGATTGAACCCAGGTTAAGAACCACTGGCCTAGGCCCTAATGAATATTGTAGGACCAAAAGATAGGGAAAAAATTAGTTCATTGCACCTTCCAGGTATTGTCTCTTCAAGGAACACTAATAAGTCATCATCTAGTACAAAAGGCAACTCAGAAATGGTGACAACAGAAATAGAAATTCAATACATTAGCACACAGTTTGTAATGTCCACTCCACTAACACTAACATTCACTAACAGTTAGTCTAAATGAGTTAGTTTATTACAATTCACTTCTTCAAACCTACAACAAAAAACTAGTTTCAGTTGCATAATTTACTATTTTTGAATGTTAAAGAATTAAAAACAATCATCAGCTGTTAAAGAAACATGGCAAAAGGTGGTTGGTTACAGAGTTTTTCCACCTAGAAAACATGTTCAGAAGAAAAAGCTATTTATATGGCTGTTATAACATAAAAGTAGGTTTTTTCAGTATATAGGCCTTTGTGTTCTCACTTGCCCTGACACAAAATTTTTATGGGGCAAGTGAAAATCCTGCAGTACTGAAGTAATATTGCAAAAAAAATGGCTTTATACATTTTATCTGTATTCTTCATTTCTTAATGAATAAATGGGTATTTTCAAAATAACTATGTATTGTGGTTAATTAGTTACGATTTTTTTTTTTTTTTTTTTTGGGGGGGGGGGGGAGGGGCTAGAACTCGAACTTGGGTAACTTAGTTAAAATGCAAGGGTCTGGTAGGTATAAAAAATTTCCATTTTTGTCTTTTTCTCTCAATAAAACTAAATATAACAGTAGAGCAAGAATTTTCCTACAAAGAACACTTGAATTTTCTTTTTTAAAGTTAAATTTTTTAGGGTTTTAAGCCTGCATTCTCACTTATCCCACTTGTATGGTTTTAAATATTACATGAATTCCTGAATATAAAGGAAGCTTTCTTATATATTCATATAGTATTTATTCATTTTGCCTTGAGTAGTAGTAATAATAATTACTCTACTTTCTGTCTTATACTTTGTTTAAGTATCATGATTGTTCATTTTTTTTTTTTTATGTAATATATGGTCTTACATTTTTTCACAAACACACACTTGCAATTGCTCTATGATGAGGTAAAAGAAATAGATATTAAACTGCATCTGAATTCTTGTCCAATTTCAAATAAAAAATTATGGAGGAAGTACAAGTCTAATAAATTAACCTATCTCAAATACATAAAGATAAATATACAACTGAAAAATAGATGTATACATATATCTGCCACTAACAGCACTTTCTGCTTCTGAGTGTCCTTTTTGTTCATGTTTCCCTTCCTATAAATTCATCATTAACCACTGTCCTCCATACTATTCTAAAGTACATTCAAAGTTTTTTTACAGTAGTTATGCATAAAATGGTCTATGAAATTTTAATAAATAAGGACCTTCAAAATTTCTACAATAGATAATAGATTTATTGATACTGTGATATAATCCCATATGTATTAGAAACCTTAAATTATGATTTTTTAAAAATGTAAGACCATATATTATTATTTAAAAAAATAAAAATAAAATAAAAAAATAAATAAATAAGTAAAAAACAGTCATGATACTCAAACAAAGTATAAGCCAAAAAGTAGAGTAATTATTATTACAGCTCAAGGCAAAATGAATAAATACTATATGAATATATAGGAAAGCTTCCTTCATATTCAGGAACTCATGTAATATTTCAAATTACTTTAAAACCATAAAATATAGTTAATAAT
This sequence comes from Dolomedes plantarius, assembly GCA_907164885.2. Taxonomy (NCBI): domain Eukaryota; kingdom Metazoa; phylum Arthropoda; class Arachnida; order Araneae; family Dolomedidae; genus Dolomedes; species Dolomedes plantarius. The sequence continues at coordinate 95,944,296 of OU015496.1, forward strand.
ATATAAATTAGTACTTAGATAAATAAACATCATTTGCATTTAAATACTACTTCCTAAATTTCCTTACATTTTGTTTCCATTTATACTATTCAAATATTAAATAAACCTAAAAGGGAAATTACATAGAAAAAAAATAATAAACTTACGATGTTTTCTTCTGCAAAAGATGACAAGTGCCACAGGTAATGAAAAATTAATAAAAGAAATATTTGTAAAATAATTTCAAAAATATCTAATTAAACATTAATTAAAAACATTTTAAGTGCATGCATAAACATACAATTTGATTTTAAACGAATGATAATAAAAATTACAAAAAGCTTAAATAGTTTATAAAGGTTTTATACAGAACACTTATTAAATACCAGTTAATACGCATTTAAATAAATTTTCAAACATATTGTTTAATTTTGAGAAGTCAGCCATAACTTTTTGATATGAAATCCAAATCAACTCTTAACCACTGTGGTCAGAATAATACTACATATTTACATACAGCAAAGGACATTAATTCTGCATTTATTTGATTATTTAACAAATTCAATGAATTTGATTTTGAAAATCAAATATCTTTCCATATTACTTTTTTTCTTTATCTATGCAGCAGGCCCTTATCCTGAGGATATTTGCCCTTATAGACAGCAAAACTTGTCTATTTTATTATGGGAGCATGCTGTAGTGACGTTGCTACTTGTGCAAGGTATAAAGAACAGAAATATATACAATATGTCTTGTATTTAGGCAATTATGTTACTAAGCACTGTATAATGAAGGCAGCATATCATAAAATGCAAGAGCACAAAAATGTGATATAAATATTATTAAAAAATTGATTCAGTTTTTAATTAAGAAATTAAAAATAAGAATATCCATCTTATTTTCTTAAATGCTGTATTACTTTATGTTCTTAAAACATGTACAATATAAAACTTTGAGCTATACAATTTTACATATTCTGAAGAATTGAAAAAAATAAAAGAATACAAAAATTGCTACACTCTAAACTACCAAATAATTAAATGCTTGTAGTTTTGGCTTGCAGCTTTCACTCCTTTTTCAAGCAATAATCATACAGCTGAATTATTTCAAGAAATTCATTTTCATGATATTTGCATCAATCTAGTAACTCTGAGTGCACATGAATATATATTCCATTTATATCTACCTATCAAAACATACATTCTAATTACAGCTAACAATTAAAAAAGTAAAGGAAGGGGTTGTTTTGAATATGAAGACTTATGGTATGTTTAGAAAATTTTTCAAATACAGAATCATAACTGTTCTGTGACACAGGTGAATGTGATAATCACAGGTTTATTTTAATACTAATCATTAGACTAAGTATAATGTAAGTTAATGATAAAAGGTATACTTTGCTTCTTTTACATACTTGAGACATAAAAGTCAAATTCTTTATAAACCAAAATAATTATATAGGTTTTAACTTGTTAAATTGTATTTGGGAGGAAAAGGGGATTTTACAAATAATTTTGCACTATTCCTCCACATCAGACTCCAACAAGTTGTTTTTTTATGTCATTATTAAAGCAGAAGCACTATGAATTACATCCATCTACAAGTCTAAATGCAGTTCACACAGTGAGAGAGAAACACAAGAACAAAACAGGTATAAAAACTTCACAAATATAAACACAGACAACTAAAATTATGTATTCAAAGTCAAACACTGTCAAGCACTTAAGTCTTTCTTACACATGCCAACACCTTTCAAATGAACCTTCCCATTAAAAGCCATATGCTATATAATATGGAGGAGGAATCCATTTCCGCATTCCTCTTGCAATGGAAGCAATCAGGGGAATTATAGATTTTAAAATGATTTAGGTATCTGGCTAAACAATAGTGTCCTGTTTTTAGTTCATTAGAGGCCACTGCATATTGATGTATGAATGCTGGAACATTCATACATCAATGTCTTGCCATTTTCCTTCAGTGTTTTTCAAACACTGAAGGAAAATGACAAGACTATGTGCTTAGTATTCTAAAGTATCACCTGAGGAGTAGATATATGCTCTAGCAAAGTGTAACAGTCAGTAAAAAAATTGACAGCAGGTCTTGGGTATGACCAGGCTCTGAAAAGCTCACGTGAAATAACAATTTACATCTAGAACTTTTTTAAATAACAGAATGTAAGTAATAATTTGATATCATAAGTATCTAAAATTAAGTGTAAGTTTTAATTTAATCTAAATGCTAGGACAAGAAAGAGGAGATAAAATATTATAAATTTATATTTCATATTTACTGAGAAGTAAACATATAATAAACTTGCAAAATCACAAACTGGAATAAAATTACAAGTTAAAATACAAACTTTTCAGGATCTTCCAAGAAGAAATAGTCTGACTTAACAGCTCTGTGAACTTCAAAGCATAATTCCCACATAACATCATCCACAAGCTCATCAAAGATAGATTTATAAGCAGCCTCAAATAACTTTAAGTTGCTTCCTTCAACTTTTGAGTTTTCATTGTTAGCTTCCTGTATGTAAAAAAGAATTTTTTTTTAATTATAAATTAAGCTAGTATGATTTTAAATTAAAGAATAGTGCATGAAACATGAAAAATAAACTTTCAAACAGCAAAGATCATACAAACGGAACTTTTTTAGACCATATGTATCTTCTTACAAAATATAACAGGTCTCTTGCATAGAGTAATTACTCAGTGTGAAATATGTTAGCAAACATAATATAATCAGTTTACATAACAATATTCACATTAAGCAGACAAAACTTCTACATATTACACTTATCACAAATAAAAAACCTGACATAGCAAGATATAAAATACAGTTAAATTTGAAATATGACTCATTTATAGATGTGAAAGACTAAGACTAATTATATTAAATCCTATCTACTTCATTCATCTGCTTTAAGAGTTTAACTTATTAAATATAACTATTATGCATTATTTGTCAGATATTATATTTGATTTAAATTTATTGCTGTATTCCTAACGTAACTTTACTATCACAGAATCAATCAAGATAATGACCTAATACAAAAACTAGCATTTAGTCCTTAAGTTCCTATTTCAAAGCAAAGTAAAATGTCTTTAAGGTGTTTCTATACCTTACAACACACACATTCATATATTTTGTCACATTACAAAAAAATTTTATAAATTGTCAGTTCCTCTGAATATATGTCATTCTTCTTATTAAAAGCACATATAAAACTTACAGATTATATGTTCAAAATGTCATGAAACTGCTTGCATATAACTACTAAGTATTATCAGAATTATAGACTGTATACATGAAAACATCCTATATTTTAAAACTCGTGTTTTACTATTTTGACATATATGAATGAAATTAAGAAAATTATGTTTTCAACTTTGCATTTCAAACTATGAAATTTAAAATAAAAATCTATGAGTTAAAAGCTGAGAATCTTTCAAAATACAACATAATCATCCCCTAAATTTTCTTGATTGTTGATAAAATCCTGAATTGTTAGTGATTTTTTACAAAATTAATAGTTCTAAGTTTGGAAATTAATACATTCTAAATACTTATTTCTAATTTAGACAAGGGCAATCCGGGCAAGTTTAAAATGCACAACCTTTAAATCAACAAAAGTATTAAATAATTTGCTTGAGATTAAAGTCTGAGGTTCCAAAATTAGGTGCTAAATCCTCATCGCAAATTGTTCCGATTCCTGCACTATTAACTCTCACCCCCCAAACTTTGTTAATGAACTTCATAGATTTTAGATACATTCAGGAGAGTCATGTTTTATAACAGAAATAACTGCATTACTCGTAATTAAACAAATTTTTTTACGGAATGTTCCATTGAGTATCACCCCAAGACTGTGCCCTTTTATTCACGACAGTGTCCGAGTAATGTATTCAATATTACAAAGTGTCTAAACACAACGAAATATTAAACACACGCTATTATACTTCAAAGTTATAAAAATTTAAATTCTCAAAAGTAGCATACATCAGTAGTTGAGCTGCTGGAAGGACGCAACTCAGAAGAATCGTTAGATTCACCCTCGAGCATGCTTTTAGTTTATAGTGATAACACAGCTGAGACTGTAATAGAAAAGTAATCAAGATATTTTCAAAACCAAAACCATAATCCAAACACACTTCATAAGACTCCTACCCTTCGTTCTATTCTGAGAGGCAATGCCTCTTCGCGGGAATAACTCTTTGTACATAAACCAATCAAAATGTCGAGACATTACTTATGATGAGCCCACAAACATGAGGAGGAGTTTCAGTCTCAAGACAAACTCTGATTGGTTTTTGAATGGTATGTCATCAAGAGAAAAGCACAGCCTTCTAAAATTCAGATATTCTCTTTAGATACGATCCACGTTGCTACAGATTTGAAATTGAAAGCATTTGAAGTTTTTAGCCTTTTTGTGTGGACTCCCCCCCCCCTTTCTTTATGGAAAAAACAGGCTGCTATTGTTGACACTCCAATTATTTTGGCACTCCAATTTGTTGAAACTTTGAACTATTTGGTTGGCATTAGTTGGATTTTGGATTATGAGAGCTGTAAACGGTATCTTCAGATCAGACGTATGATATTTGCTAGTTATTTAACCTAGTGTTACGTGTTTTTTTAAGTCAAATACTATTGAACCTTTAACTATGCATCTGAATTATAAACACTATGATTATCAGTGCTCATCAAATATTGTTTCCAAAACTATCCAAATACAGAAAATCGACATTGACATAGGACAATCTCTCGCAGCATGTCACACATCTCAACTCTTGCAGATTTTACTTCTTGTTTGGCGAGGAGTGGCAAATCATTGCATAAATTAACATGGCGCTCAATGAGCATTCTTACAGCTTGTTGAATAAAATGCTCTCAGATTACGCAAAGTCTTTAGATACGGTATCTAAACAAAGGTATATCACTAAATTAAACATTCAGGTACAGCCCGGAAAGGTTTATTCAGTATGTGACCCGTATTTATTGACAGAGGAAGACTGGAGTTACGATACAAGACGCTGGCCTGAAGTAACTTATCCTGATATCTATACATATCTCAACATAATAATAATCCTTCTCAACGAAAGAATGATTATATTCTCTAAACCTTGCGAAATATTGAAAAAAAGTGTTAAAATACCTGTTACATACAACTAATATGAGGAATTTTATAAATAAACTTAAATTATTTAACTCAAAATGAAGGTATCGTCAAAAAACACATGCAAACGCATAGGAACTGCTTCTGTTTTCTGCCACCCGATAATGACGTCATCTATAGCAGACGAAAACTGACGTAGCGAGTGACGTTGCGACTTTTCGCCTTATAGGTTATCAATCCCCTTCTCCAGCAAACAGCTGGTCCGAGGGGGAATCGTATGGTAGAAAGAGGAACGATCGAAAAAGAAAGACAGGTCAGAAACCAGAAGTAGCGGGGCTATTGTAATTTTGAATTTTGATAAGAAAAGGAATTGTTAGTATTAATTATTGCATATAACAATGCAGTAATCGGAGCCGAGGCATCGTAATATTAGCACTCTGGACTTCGGTGGGAGGGAAATTCAGTTCGAATCCCGACGAGCGCTATTGAATGCCTCCGTGTCTAGCACTTTAAATCTGGAGACCGGAAAGTCTTTCCCTCTGGTCAGAGGGAGGAGAAAGGCCCTGAAGTTGTCACCGGATGGGAAAGCCCTGCAGTTGTCACCGGTTTACCTATGTGGTGTTTGTTTACCTTTACGGTCAAGTCAAGTCAGTACAAAGTTGTCGGAGTTCCAAGGTCGAAAGACTTACCTCCAGAACGCAAGTAATTGTTATGAAGATACGTATGCTCAGTAAAGTAAATAAATTTAAAATTAGGCCCTCATCAGATAAAAATTAATAGGAATATATTAGGAAAAATTCAAAGTGATGGATGTAATGAAAAAAAGAAATAAGTATAAAATGTCATAACCGGGGACGAAAGATCAGCAAGTGACTGCGTTACCGACTGGGCTATTAAGTCACACTCAGTGAAGGAGGAAAGGGGAAGTTATTTGCATTGAGATAATAGAAAAGTTCTCGGGGAAAGGTAAAAAACAAATGGGGAGAGTGTTAGAATAAAATTAAGGAATCAAGATAAAAGAGATAACGTTAGCTTGTAAGAAGACACACCCGAGGGCTCTTACGGTCAGCGCGTAGGGGAACAATTATCCACAATTATCTCATTGCGAATATTAGGAATTTGTTCGTAAAAACATTTAGATAATTTACAGGGAGTTTCAGAAAAGGATAAAATATTGAAATTTCCTGGAATAGTTTTATTAGATAGGTGACGAAACGTGCTGCGAATACATCTAAGAGTTTTGTTCGCGACAACCTCCAGTTTTTTGTATGGATTTTTGTAGAGTTAAACCAAACGGAAGTTGCATAAAGGGCAATGGGAAGAATAATTTATTCAAACAACTGGACATTACTCTTCGTAAAAAGATGTTGGCCGTAAATTAAAGTACGTAGTTGCATGGTGACTGCATTGCGTGTGTTAACAGTTTTAGTTACATGGTCTTTCTAAGTCATCCTACAATCAAGGGATACTCCAAGATATTTTACTGTGTTCACCCATTTAATAGGAGAGTTATTTGCATAGAGTCACGGAGGATTACGATAGCAATTTTAAAAGTAGATCGTGCGACACTTTGAAGGATTGATTCGAATTTTCCATTGCATGAATCAACTCTCTAAAGTATCAATATGTCGTTGAATTTGGTATGAAAGATAATTAATGTTGTGAGAAGTAGAAAGAATAGTAATGTCATCCGCATAGAGCGAGAAGAGTATTAAGTCCTCTAGGAATATCGTTAATATAGAGATTAAAAAGAGTCGGGCCAAGGAGCTATCTTTGCTGAATGCCGCTAGAGATAAATTCGTGCCAGGAGAGATCTTTACTTACGCGGGCGGTGAAATTTCGTTTATGAAGGTAGTTATGAATTAAATGGATGAGAAAGTCAGGCATATTAATTTAGATTAGTTTATAAATGAGTCCCGAGTGCCAGACTTTGTCGAAGGCGCATTTAATATCAAAGAAGAGAGCAGCAACAGGTCTCCGAGCTGGTAAACCTTCTCTAGGTTCACCTATATGGTGCCCCATACGAATCCCGCGGATGCTTTGGGTGAACGTCGAAAGACAACATGTCCGCTACGTTGGCAACAACAACACAGTAGCCCATGGACGTAAGCACACATTCATTCAAAATGTACCACTCCATTCATAAAGAACACAGAAATCCCATTACAGCCTTTTTATTTAAAATACAAAAAAAAATATAGATATAAATTAACAACAGAAATTAATAATTTTTTGAAAGAAAAACTGTTTAAAAACAATTTTAAAATAATAACAAGATAAAACACAATATACTGCTGTATATAGTATCTCCTGGAGCTCCATTTTTGGCAAAAAGGTATGGATATAAATTAACATCAGAAATTAGCATTTTTTAAGAATAAAAAGAAAAACAATTTACAAAACACAATGTACTGCTAAAGTATCTTCAAGAGCTAAATATTAAACCATCTATTGTATTAAATTAAAACAAAAAAATATGTCCATAAAAAGATTAATTTTGAATATTGTCATGCCATGAGTCATCTTTAAAAATTTTTATAATTATTGACACAGTGTGTTCACACGAGAAAATGGCACACCTTTTTTCATTAGATGTAACATACCCTGTACCTGATGATAGTATTTGTGGCCTTGGGGATGTTGCATACTAAAGGTAACATCAGATGAATTGAATTCATACACAGTAGTTAGGCCAGATGTAAACTGTGTTCCACTGAACACAATTTTGGCCTTTAAAAACCATTTACCAGAGCATAATTCATGAAGTATGTTTTTATTTGCCTTGGTAAAGGAACATTTTACTTCTAATATATCATCAATCTCGATCAGACCATCAGGAGAACAGCCCAAAACTCCAGATTCATGAAAATAAATGCCCCACTTTTTTTGGTAATATTGTTCAGTTCTTAAAACAATTTTATTCTGTCTTGTTCGTGACGTATCCCCCACTGATCAGCCCTTATCTTGTCTAAATTTAATTCCCCCTTCAATGTTGTGAAGAGACTAGGAGTAGAAGAATTATTTAATGCAGCCTTTAAAACTAACCCAAAGTTGCTTGCAGTTATTCGACCTTTACGATAAATACCCCACAAAGAATGCCACAACAGAACAAAGGAATACGTGCTGAATATCAATAACAGCCACAGCTTTTTCTCCTCTGAGTATCAAACTTTTTGGATCTTCAAAAAACGTGAAAATTTCAAATCAGAATATCATGAAAATGTCTTGTATGATCTAATAAAACAAACAAGAAAAACCTAACTATGAAATTGAACAAAAAATCTTACAATTGAAGTAAATTCTGAGCTTTTAAAAATAAACACTACTTCACTTTAAAAAAATTAAATGCGAATATTACAACAATCAATTTATTTTTAAAGTCTGTTATTAATGTAAAATTATTGTTTATGGAGCATAAATAGTTATAAAGAATTCATAACTGAAACAATTAATGTTACCAAACACTACTTATCAATACATGTAGCTAGCCCTCCTATAGCACGGCATCTTACGACACGGTTTCGCTCTAACTAGATAGGATAAATTGCAGGAACCCTCGTATAACACAGCAACCTGTGACACGGTTTCGCTCTAACATGATAAAAAAGATGCGAAAACCTCTGTACAACACTGTACTTCTACAGCACTAGATAACATGACTTTTTTTAACATATTTAAAAACTAAATTACCTTAATATAATGACGGGAAGGAATAATGAACTATAGTGGCTTTACAGGAAAATGCATAAACAAATTATAATTTACGAGGGTAGGCTGAAAAGTAATGCACACATGCTTGTAGAACGCGAACAAAAAGAAATAGCGAGATCGGGCAAAAAGAACATTAAAGTACAATTCTTAAGCTTCAAAATCATATATTTATTTTTCAACATAGTCACCGTTAAGGGCCTGTTCACATAGGAGTCCGTTCCGTTGCGTTAAGGAAAAGATGACGTTGAGACGAAAATAAACCAATCATATGCCTCCAAACGATTAGCAATGAAATTTTTAACGCCTATGATTGGTTTATTTTCGTCTCAACGTCATCTTTTCCTTAATGCAACGCAACGGACTCCTATGTGAACAGGCCTAAGGCTAACACATTTCTCCCAACGTGTAACAAGTTTTCTCACTGAAAAATTCTGTCACTGAAAAATTCTTCCGATTTTTCTCGAATCCACGACTTGACAGCTGCCTTCACCACATCGTCCGAGGTGTAATGATATTACCCTTTAGGTCTCTCTTGAGTAGAGGAAAAAAAATAAAAATTACAAGGCGCAAGATCGGGGGAATAAGGAGGGTGTGGAATCGGTTCAAACTTCAGGTTTCGCAGAGCCTCTCCAGTCCGAGGCTGTTAGCTGGTGTCGGCGTGGTACCCATCGAGCACAGATTTTACGGTATCCCAATTGTTCTATAATGAAGCAGACACATTCCTTGGATACTCTTATGATTTGCGATACGCTTTTGAGTGATTCGCCGGTCATTTTGAATCAAATCGTCAACGAGTTTGCGATGTTCATCGTCTGTGGCAGTGATCGGACGTCCTTTGCGTGTTTCATCAACAATTATGGCTTTTCTAGGCTCGAAACCCCGAAATTTTATTACCCATCGATTTACAGTACCCCTATCAATAGCATCGTCACCTTAAACAGCCTTTAAACGACTATGAATCTCAGTAGGACTCACATTTTCAGCTGTTAAATATTCGATAACAGCGCGCTGTATAACTCGCCGTTGACATAGCACTAGAACACGTCTCCATACTACCGCTTTTCAAAATACACAAGATGAACACAACGATTTCAAACCTGCGCATGCGTATTGAGGAGGGATGGAACTTCCAAATGGCACTTGGCGCTGTTTTGAAGGTCATTTCGTTCGCGCTCTACAAGCATGTGTGCAATACTTTTCAGTCTACCTACGTAATCATTTATAACTCTATTCCGATGTCATAGAGGAAAGCGTCATGCACAGTTTACACGTGTGACGCAATACCCCCCCCGGTCATACCGGATAATATCCGTCATGCCGGAGTAATGTAAATAATTCGTAAATATGCACATTAAACTTGTAGTTAGAATATACCGCGTGGCAGGACTTTGTTCTTTCGATTGATCTTTCCCAGGCGAAATTCTCACAACACGCCATCCGCGGCATGGCTTAACGACTCAGAGATACAGTGTTGCGGAAAGTGCCGCCGAATCTAAAAGGATGAAGGGCAAAGCGATATCGTCGTAACTCCATGCCTAATAAATATAAAAAACAAAGTTTAAGAGGAAATTTATTTATTTAGAAGTAAAGATACAAATCTTGGATCGTCTTTTAAAAGGAGAAAAAGCATCTCACTTTGGGAAGTCTTAATTTAAATGAAACAACAGTCCGGACTATTAAGAAAAATGAAAAAGAAATAAGAAGTGCAGTTGCTGCAGGATCTTCGACATCCGCAAAAATGCAGCTCGTCCTCGGGCGCCTATAATTGAGTAAATGGAAAATGCACTCAGCATTTAGATTGGTGATAGCGCTAAGACGGAAAAAAACAATCATAGGCGTTAAAGATTTCGTTGCTAATCGTTTAGAGGTTTGTCAATGGTTAAATATATTTCAATACTTTAATGCTTCCTCTACCAGACTCCTATGTGAACAGGCCCTAAGCCTATCTTTCACAGCGATAGGCTTAAAGGAATGAAATTTTAAAACACCATCTGCTCTTATTCCTGTACGAAATCGCACTCCCCAATTTTCTAGGTAGGGTATTTTTTGCCTCTTTATCGATTTCAGGACATGCAGAGACATAATATTCATTAGTTTAAGAGATATTAATATTTGTTTTTCCGTCCTATGGGAGAATAACATGGGCCGCCGTTGCGGAGGTGCCCAACAGGGCGATCATGACGTCATCACTTCGAGGACGTATAAGGACCTGTTCACATAGGAGTCCGTTGCGTAGCGTTAAGGGAAAGATGACGTTGAGACGAAAATAAACTAATCATCAAAAATTTCATTGCTAATTGTTTGGAGGCCTATGATTGGTTTATTTTCGTCTCAACGTCATATTTTCCTTAACGCAATGCAACGGACTCCTATGTGAACAGGCCCTAACTTGTTGGCGCAGTGTATTAGGAGAAGGGCCTGTTCACATAGGAGTCCGGTAGCGGAGTGTTAAAGTATTGAAATATATTTAACCAATGATAAACCTCCAAACGATTAGCATCGAAATTTTGAACACCTATGATTGGTTTATTTTCGTCTCAACGTCATCTTTCCTATAACGTTCCGCTACCGGCCTCCTATGTGAACAGGCCCGACGAGAGAGAACACAGTCATTTATTAAAACGGTTCACACATTTCATCCATGAAGCTATAAGATTTCATCACACAGCTAGAAGAGAATAGGGCAGTGTCTCGCAGCATGTCACATCTCAACTCTTGCAGATTTCACTTCTTGTTTGGCGGCGAGGAGCAAAACAGAAGTGGATCGGGACCTTCGAAATGCTGACGAAGTCGGTTTCAGTTTTACCTATTCTAGGTAAAACTGTAGGTAAAACCTATTCTACGCTGCTATCGCCATCTACTGGAGAGAATAATTAACAATTGCTTAACGCGAAAAATATGAATATGTATAAACGGGAAAAAATTACCTACATTTTCAATACTACACTGCTGGCCACCCAAATTGCAACACCAAGAAAGACAAGAGATATCACAACAAAATTTATTTTGTAGATAACATGTTGACCAAGTATCAAATGATTAAATTTATAGACTTCTGTGAAGTGTGGTTCCTGCCAAAATCAGTAGCCAGAGTAGCCGCCATTGTTGGAGCTCACCGCTGCCAAACGCCTCGGCATTGATTCAAAGAGACTTTGGATGGGTTCTTGGGGTACAGCAGACCAAGCAGCTTCCACACGTTGCCAAAGTTGATCTACTGTGGCAGCTGGTTATGGAATCTGGGTCAATCGTAGAGCAACCATGGACCACATGTTTTCTATCGGCGAAAGATCTGGAGAGCGAGGCGGCCAGGGAATCAATTCAATCTGGCGATTGACGAAGAACCGTTGGACAATGCCTGCCACGTGTGGTCGCGCATTATCCTGTTGAAATATGGCTGTGGGCAAGCAAGAAGGTAAGGAAGGACAACTGGCTCCAACACCTCGGTGATGTAGCGCTGGCTGTTTAAAGTACCGGCAATGCGTACTAGAGGTGTGCGAGAGTGATATCCAATACCGCCCCATACCATAATACCCGGTGCAGGACCAGTGTGGCGGTGCATAACGCAGCTGTTCAGCATCCTCTCTTCACGGTGTCTCCAGACTCGAATGCGACCATCGTGGTGTTGCAGACAGAAGCGTGACTCGTCAGTAAAGACAATTTCATTCCATTCTGCCGTCCACATCCTTCTGTCATCGCACCATTGGCGGCGGAGACGTCTGTGGTTCTGTGTCAAGGGTAGACAAAGCTATGGACGTCTTGCGGACAGACCACTCTGCTGTAAACGGCGTCGAATGGTACGCGCAGACACTGGATGATGCGTTACAGACTGAATGTGATGTGCTATGGTTCGTGATGTGACTGAGCGATCCGTCACTGCCATGGGCACAATTTGCCTGTCATCACGTGAAGTGGTGCGTTGAGGTGGATGCGATCGAACACGCCGGTCCGTCGTACCCTCCTGCATCCAACGAGCAGATATCCGCATTACAGTTGTTTAGTTTCGTCCAACACGACTACCGATTTCCCTGAAAGATAATCCACAATATCGGTAGGCCACTATCCTTCCTCTGTCGAACTCGGATACTTGATCAAAAGATGATCGCTGTTTTCGACGAGGCATAATTGATCGTTTTTTTGAAAAAACCACAAGAAAAACACAATTGCCGAACTTGAAATCGTCGAAATCTCCAAGCCTTAAATAGCGCTTTGAAGTGGCGCCACAGGCGCGCGTGATGTGCGTCTGCGCTGAAATTCTAATCATTTGCATATCTCACCTCCGCTAATGCATGTTGTAAATTTCATGTTATTTGCATGTTTCCTTCAGGGTGTTGCATTTACAGTGGCCAGCAGTGTATTTTTCATTAAATTGTGTAAATGCTAAGTATTCAACACATTCTGACGCAGAAAAAAGTTACTTCTTTCAATAAATTTAGAAAATACAAAAATTGAAATTAACTTTTAACAACTGGTTCTAGTTAATTAATTTTAATTTGCATTTTTTAATATATAATGTATAGAACTTTAACTGGATTCTGGCCCAAAATTCCAGTATATTTTTAAGTTATCAAATTCTGTACAAACTGAGGTAAATAAATTTATATTTTTATTTCATAATAACTATATAAATTATATGATTATAACTTATGATTTTTTAGTCACACTGCCTTAGGTACAAGTAACTGTACAAATTTGTTTAATAATATAAAAGTTTTTTTCTTTTTTTGTCATGTACCAGACACCTTGAAATGAAAATTCTGAATTTTTTTATGAGCTATATAAGAAAAAATGTTAGTATTTTTTTCTAAAAAAACACTGTAGTTGGATCTGTTTGAATTATGTAAGTAAAATCTAGTAATCAATGCGAATTATAAATTTTGTAAACAATAAATATAATTGCTTAACAGTGATACGGAGAAGCTATTAAGTAGCTTTCATTGTTGGAATGGCCTTTATCAGAAAATCATAACGAATGATTGATATTTGTTGTAAACTTTGTCTAAGGCTTTAAAACTTTTTAAATGATGTATTTAATTTTAAACTTCTATCTGATGTGCTGACTCCTTTCTCTTTATATAAAAGTAAAAATCGTATTAAATATCCTTTCTAAGCATTGTCATTTCATCTGATTTCTTGTTGCTGCATAGGTACATAAAAAAGTGTCTTTCTAAGGTGGATCTGGAAAAAAAAAAAGATAGTAACAGGACTTGGTACCCATCTTTAAGTATAGAAATTCCTCCAAAATTTTATTTTATATTTACCACATACTTTTGAGTTCATCCTGATACATTTTAAAATTTTATTGCATTTGCAATCTCAGCTACAACTGTTACAACTGCTAACTGTGTTTGCTTATTTTTCTCAGAGAGATACCCAAGACAACTAATAGACATCCTAAAATAAAATGAAACAATAAGTAAAGTTCAAAAACAAATGCTACCACCCACTGAAACAGATTAAAATTAGTCTTACCCTGATTCAGCATTTTTGCAAATTACTAAATTATTAATACGCTATAGTAAAAATGACAGGCTTTCAACATTATGCACATCAACATCCAGTGGTATTTCTATATTTCCCAAAAAAATCTGAAATTTGAAAAGCAGTATACTTTAATTTCTATTATTAGTAATATTTAACGATTAAAATTAATATGCATTAACAAGTAAAATCAATATACATTAATTCATTATGTCATGTATTTTTAAAGTAAAGAAATCTATTTAAAAAGTACTTATGATTACATTATCAACACAACAATTGGAGACAAGTGTTTATTACTTTTATATCTATTACATAGTACACCTTTACTATTATACTTAGTATATTATTTTACATCCTTTAACATTTTAAAATTAATCATTAACCATTTTACAATTTAAACTTTTTTAAACAATAATATTCTGTACATACTTTTACAGATGAATCCTGACAAATAAGAACTCGTCGCTCACAAGAATTCCATTTTGAATTCCATTTTGAACATATCAAATACTCTTAAGAGTATTGGACAGCAGAGTTGGACAGCAGTGTCTACTCAATTGAGTAGACACTGCTGTCCAACATGAATCTGGTTTTTGTATATTTTCTAAAATACGTGTCCATATAACTCTATGAAAAATCGGCTGAAGTGGAACATATCACGCCATCTGCCGGTGAGTGACTATAATCGGTCCATTTTTCGAGGAATTCCCCATTGAAGCTTACGCTTTTTCTTATAGCTTCATGGGCAAAACATTGCTTAACCTTAACAAGGCGTTCAATTAGCATTTCTACAGCTTGTCGAATAAAATGCTCTCTAATTACGCAAAATCTTTACATACCATATCTAAACATATATACATAACTAAACTGAACATTCAAGTAAAGTCGAGAAAAGTTTATTGAGTGTGTTACCCATATTTATTGACAAAAGAAGTCTGGAATTATGATACAAGACAGTTGCTTTATATCACGTATCCTGACATCTATACCTGTCTTAAAATTTCAAATAAATCATGAGTCCAGCTATAAAAATCTGAAGAACTAACAATCTTTGTCAGCATATGATTATGTTGAATCTGGTGAGTGCTTTTTCCCTAAAACTTTTATTGAATTAGAAGGATTAAAATTCTGACAATATGTATTCTGGTGTTTTATTAAATGTAAAATAGTACATCGTTTTTTCTCTAATCACTGTTTTGTTGATGATATTTGTCACCTGGATCGTGTGTATAGTTTTTAAACACACATTGTTTAATTTTATCACTATTCTAATGTTTTTTTTAATGTTCTACCTTTCTGATAAACGAATAAGATGCTCTTTTCAATCAAAGTGAATTTATTGTGAGTTCATATGTACTTGTAGTTTCTGTTGAAACGGTGTTGTAGGGTAATCACAGGGAGAATGCCCATACATAGAGTTAACTCAAGTTAACAGCAGTAATTGAAGGGTAAAGTTTTTGTTTGGATACCACTGGCTTATCTAAGAAATCACATGAGTTTTTTATTAGGTAGTTCTATGAAATGCTTCTAAATGTTTAACAGGTTAAGATGTTAACATCTAAAATTTATTGTTGAATTTTAATAATTAAAAAAAATATGCATTTGTTAACTTTCATTCTTTTTTTACGTCGTTTATAAACATAATTAGATATTATGTTTTAGTTTCAATGACAAATTGCTATGACATGTGTTCAGTGCTGTGACCAAGTTGTTTTGATTACAAAAGTTTTTATAACAAAGCATGTACAAAAAGATGGTGCTTTTTGGAAGAACACTCATATTGTTCTGAAAGAGAAGTAATTCGTAAATTTAATGCCATTCATCAAATTATTATATACTGTATAATTTATAGCAGTTGTTTGTATACATTATTATTGGTACCTTGTTTATTGTTAAAATGTTTTAAACTGAGAAATCTCATTTATGTTTCAATATTTCATTGGTATTTATTTTTGTAAAAATGGGGCTTACTTACTATGTCTTCTTTAAGATACTCTCGATCACTTAATATTCATAAGCATTATTATTTAGATGGATGAATCGAGAAAACTACAGACAATCAAACTTTACATCGTTACTACAGGCATGTCCTCGGCTAGCTTACTTCTAACTGAAGTTTCTGAAGTTAGTAGCTGATACACTTTTATTTACTTTTTGTACACAGGTGCTGCCATCTACATTTATATATATTAAATATCTTACATGCCCCTTTTTTTCTTAAAGATTAAAAAATTATAATTTTAAAACATTACAATTACAAATATTACCAATGAAAGTAACAAATTACATTTTACAAATTAAGATGAGTGAATTTTAAAACTTGAGACACAAAATTTTACAAAGTGAAATCTTACTTTGCAGTCCAAAAACAGATATTTTATAAATGAATAAAATTTTTGATAAAAGTCCTAATTAATAGTCTCTAAAACGAATAGGTTTCACAATAGTCCTTTCTGATCTTCTTATATCAAGTGATCTACTAAGTTGATCATTAGAACTACAAACTGGAGCTTGTCGAGTCTTTGAAATGTCACTGGTGGTGCTTTGATCATTAGAACTACCAGCTGGAACATGTTGAGTCTTTGAAGAGTCACTGGAGATTTCCAAAAGATCTTCTACAGTTCGATTCCAGGCGAAACTGTTATCCACATTCGAACTATTATCAGGACGAATATGGTACCTATTTCGTCTGTAGGTACCACCATCTTTCCCTTTTATAATGTATAACCTAGGTTGTGGTCCTACTTGAACTATGCCTTGTCAAGACCTACTTGAAACCTTGTCTCCAAGACTCATTTATCTTATGCTTAAACCAAACATTTGTCTTGTTTGGGAGTTCTTGCAGTCGTGATGCATGCTTATCAGCATATTTCTTTTGCTTGACCTGCCTCTCTTTCAGAGCAATGCGAGCATCTTTTACGTTAAACTTTGGTTTCAGCATATCTGGATGGGAGGGTAGAAAAGATCTCAAACGTCTGCCCATTAATAATTCAGCAGGTGATGGCATATCTTTTGCAGATTGGATTCTGTTGTCTAGCAGTACTGCATATAAGTCTTTACCATCCTCTGCAGCTTTAGTAAGAGATTTTTTAATTGTTTGCACACATCTCTCAATTTGTCTATTTGCCCTAGGAAAGTGTGGTGATGTAATATGAGGCTTGATGTCACAATCTTTGAGAAACTTTCTCATAAAATTAGAATTAAATGGTAGTCCTCCATCACTAACTAGCTCTTCAGGTAGTCCATGTATAGCAAAAATGGACTTCAAGACGTTTATTACAACTTGTGCTGTTGTACTGCTTACTGGCTTTAATTCAACATATTTAGAAAAATAGTCTATCATCAGGAGATACTGATTTCCTTTCAAATAGAAAAAAATCACAGGCTACTTTCTGCCATGGTCTCTCTGGAAGGTCTTCTTCATAAATGGTTTCTTTTTGGTTTGCTCGTTGATATTTCTGGCAGATCTTGCACTTTAATGCGTATGCTTCAACTCCATTGTTTATATTAGGCCAATAAAAGTATTCTCTAGCTTTGATTTTACTACACACAACACCTTTATGCGACACATGTAATATTTTCAAAATTTCATACCTAAAGGCTGTTGGCACTACAAGTCGTTGTCCTCGACATATTACTCCTTCTTTTGTTACATACAGTTCATGTTTACAATGCCAGTATGCTTGAGCAGCTAATCTTGTCTTCTTTTTATCAGGCTATCCATTTTTTTATGTGAAATATCAAATCTTGCAGCTCGGAATCATTTCTTGGGAGCTCTGCAATTTCTTCCCATCTTGCTGAAGAAGCTTGTGCTAACAAGTTTATTTTCACTGTAGATTCTTAATATAACCCATCATCAAAATTGTCAACTATAGACTGTGCTCTGGACAGTGCATCGGCTATGAGTAATTCCTTTCCTGGTACATATTCTAATGTTACATTGTACCTGTTAAGCCGAAGTAACATGCGTTGAAGACGAGGAGAAATTGTATCATACGGTTTCTTGCTAAGGCCAAGTATTGGTTTGTGATCAGTTTGCACTGTTACATTTCTTCCATATGTATAGTAGCTAGTTCAAATGTTCCAAGCCATAAACTATAGCTAATAGCTCTTTTTCAATTTGAGCATAGTTTTGTTGGGCTTCAGTGAATGATGCTGATCCATAGGCAACAGGTTTACAATCTTGAAGTAGAACTACTCCTAACCCATCTTTGCTAGCATCTACAGACACAGTTACAGCTTTAGTCTCATCAAAATATTGTAAACATGGGGACTGCATGATAGTTTGCTTTATTAGCTGAAAGTCTCTTTGAATATTTTCATCCCATAGCCATTCAGTGTCTTTTTTCAATAACTGTCGCAATGAATGAGTCAAGTTTGACAGATGTGGTGTAACTTTTGCCAAGTATGTTATCATACCCAGAAATCTTTGCAAGTCTTCTCTACATTTTGGCACTGCAAACTCATGAATTGCCTTTATCTTCTTGGGATCTTCTTTAATACCTTTATCTGATATTATGTGTCCTAAATAGTTCACACTGGACAATGCAAGCTGGGTTTTATCTAGACTGAATTTAAGGTTAGCTCTTCTAGCAATGGTGAGAACCCTACGTAACAGCTGGCAGTGTTCTGCAACTGAAACAGACCCAAATGCTATATCATCAAAATATGCATTCACTTCCAACTCTTTTTCAAACACTTCATCCATTGCTTTCTGAAACTCTTCTGGGGCATTATTGAGACCAAAAGGCAAAACACAAAATCGGTATCTACCCCATAGGATGGCAAATGTTGTTAACAATGACGAATTTTTATCTAATGGCAATTGCCAGAACCCATTTTTAGCATCTAATATGGTAAAAATTTTGCTGCCTTGAAGCTTAGTCATTAAACTGTCCGCTGTTGGGATTGGATAATGTGGCCTTTGTATGGCTTTGTTCAATGGCCTTGGATCAAGATAAATTCGGAGCTTTTTAGGAGTGTTTATAATCACCATGTTACTTACCCACTCAGTAGGTTCTTCAAATTTGGTAATAATGCCAGTATCCTCCATTCTGTTTAGCTCTTCCTTAACTTTATCATGAAGAGCTAATGGCACTTCACTTATCTTGCGAGCTGCTGCTATGCAGTGGCGGACCAAAGGTGGGGGGGGGGGGGGTCCGCCCCGGGCCCCACATACCAAGGGGCCCCACGACAGGGGCCTTTTTTAAAATTGAACGATAACTTTACTACAAAAAATTGCATTTTTAATTTTAAAAAAATCAGACAAGAACGTATTGTTTTTATAAAATATTACACTTGCATATTTTAGCTACTTCCAACATTTCACGTGCCCCCCCCCCTAACTTAACTTGAAATAAATTAAAACATTAATAGAAGTTCAGTTACAACCATAAAATTGTAGAAAACTTTTAAGAAAGCTGGGTTTTTTGCTGCCTTTTCAAACTGTGAAACTGAAGATTCCGATTATGTCTTTAGCCTTAACATAGATTTTAACAATGATATGATCCATAGCATAAATTCGATGCTATATTTTTTTCTGATTTTATTAATATTATATTTATTTTTCTCATTGTATAACTAACTACTCAAACATCAATTCTATTTTTATTCAATTTCAAAAAATCCCAACATTTCATATTTTAAGGACCGTCCGGTAGTCAAAGCGCTGAGGAGGGCCCTAACTGATTTCAATTCATGCCCCCCCCCCAAAAAAAAAAGTTAGAAGCACGCTACGCCTGTGGTGCTGAGAGATGCCGTAGAGCTGAGAGATGCCATAGAGTTACTGAGAATCGTCCGACATTCTTCGTCGTATTCCAGAACCCACGAACTTTTCTTGATGTATTTAAAATTTTGTACGGAACCGTATGTTACGTCCTAGAAGTGCAATAAACGCATGAAAATCATTAAATATGCTGATAGTCTTTATTTTAGGCAAAGTCCTTATAGACCAGGCCCTGATTTTCCACTAGGACCGGCAGGCCCTGGCCTAGGGGCCCCCGAATATTGGGGGCCCCAAAAAACTTTTATTTTAAAAGTAGGAAAAAAAAAAAGAAAATTTCCAATTCAGTTTTTTTTTTATTTTACCTTTTTCAATATCAATTTTTTTTATATATCCTTTCAAATTTGATTGATTGGTTCATCATATGTATACCTATATGTATAGTTCATATGTATGTTATAGTGTATATAAGGGATTACAAAGTTTTTCTGGTTGCATTGTATTGGTGTTTTAATATTTAATGAAGAAGTTAATATGTTGTATTGCTTTTTGTTATTTGATAATGTTCTAGGCTTCTACGCTTCAAATCGCCAATTCTCGGTAAACTGATACTTTCACAATGATTCATGATTATTTTTTGGGTGTGTCAATTTTGGAAATTTTACGCCCACATCACTGTTAGGGGGCCCCCATCTCCCCATCCCGAGTTGTGCCTAAAGTCAAGAATTTTCTAAATCGGGCCCTGTTATAGACTGGTTAGTTTTCTGGTGTCAGATGTCCTGATTTAAGCATTAGGTTGAGAAAAGACTGGCGGATGAAGACGATGAACCTGGAAATTACAGGTAAGCCGATTCTTTTGTGTCAGATTCTGGTTTTGAAGTAAAATTTGAATAATGTTGTGTGTTTTGGAAAATTTGGAAAATTGATCGATGCAGTGGAGAAGCTGTGCGACGAGTCTGAAAACCTAGATACAAGAGGATCAGCTCAGATTATAATGGCAAATGTTTCCGATTTTAAGTTTATAGCGTTTCTACGCCTGTGGTCAGACATTTTGGAGGAAATCAACCACACTCAACACTACCTGCAAATTCAGGGGATTTCCTTGGACAAGGCTTTAAATAAACTAAGAGCATTGGAACTTTTTATTAAGGAAAGCAGAGAATCTTTAGTTAGTGATGCTTTGAACTTCGCTTCCCAGAAATGTGAAGAAATGGGAATTGCTATTGAAAAGAGAGGCAGAAAAAGATCGAAAAAATGATGCTGGGTGAAAAAGCTAACGATGAGGGTTTATCTTTACAAGAAGAACTAAGGAGGTCCATGTTCCAATGTGTAGATAGGTTGTATTTGGAACTCCAAACAAGAACAAAATCCATGGAGAACATTCATAACAAATTTGAAGTCTTGCAGTCGGTTAATTTGATCAAAGCTCTAGATGAGAAATTGCCAGAACTTATTTCTCGTCTAACTGAAAGTTACGACGAATTTTCTAAGGACGAGGTTTTGCCAAAAATAAAAAGACTAAGACGTAACTGGTCGGATAGACCTTACGTCTAAGGACCTCCATCAATCGTTTCTGCATAGATTGAACCAGTTTGAATGTTTCATTAGGAGATATATTATTCCATTCCATAATGATAACCTTCAAATATTAATTCAGAGGAAGTCAAAAAGTGGTCAGCTCTTCAAGTTTTGCAGTTCATTGTTGGTATGGAATTTCAAGAGTCAGTACCAAGCTTATGTTTAGCACTAAAGTTGTTTTTGACGATTTGCATTTCAGTCGCAACTTGTGAAAGAAGTTTTTCGAAATTGAAAGTCATCAAAAACTATTTGTGCTCAACAATGAGCCAAATCAGACTAAATGGCTTAGAAATGCTATCCATTAATGATAACCTAACCAAATGATATTTTGTTGGAACATGTTTTGGATGAACCACATATCCATCGAGAACAAATTGGCTATGAAAATAAACTTTCATGAGACAATTAGAAAATTTTCTGATGCAAAAGTTAGAAAAAGACAATTTTAAAAGGAGGCTTTTACCTACTTGAAATTAATACAGAATTCTTAATTTAACTTTCTTATATGGAATTTTTAAAAGATGTTTATTTTTAATAAGTTTTCAGAACGCAACCCCCCCCCCCCCTTTTTGGAAATGACCCTGGGTCTCATATAACATGGTTTCACACAACACGGCATTTTCTAGGTGATGTATTCCCATTCTATTTTTTTCATACTGATACTGTGTATGTGTATTGCCCTGTGAAAAGTAAAAATTTTTTAAAGTTGAATTACCAATAAAGTCAACGTAGATCAAAGTGGGGTATTTCTTTGGTTTTCCTTGAAGCTACCTGAATATTATAAGTAAGTATTGGCGCCAAAATGGCTCCTTTTCTTTTTAATATGAATTTTGTCTTTAACTATTATCGCTTTTATTAATCAAATGGCCAAGCCTTTTACCATTCACCTTGGCCTGACGAAAAATTCACACAACGAAAACCAGCGCCGTACGATTGATTTTAACCTTGTACCGAACAGTAAGTTAGCGGGCTCATGGCTCAAGCGGTTAGAACGTTGGTCTCGGAGCTGTGCCGTGCGGTACGTCATTGGTTCGATTGCTCGAACCCAGGCCTTGACATAAGACTTTTTTTATTAATTTAAAGCTTAAACAGTAATGATCATTTATCACCTCGTACTGCACGAGTTCGCTCGCTTATTCTGTCTATTTTTTTCTCTGCACACAGGGGCGTGCCGACGGGGGAGGGGGGAAGCGGGACAGGACCCCCCTATAGAGCTAAAATAAAATTTTTAAATTTACAAAATAATGCAAAAATATTTCGTATAGGCCTAATAGTAATTGTGTTATTTATACTTTACCATTACGATCTTAATTGCACTTACAAGTGCTGAGCGCTGTTTATACACTTCTACAGTACTATCCGCGAACCGCGAGAGTGAACCGAACCCTTGCCTATCAAAGTATTGAAGGAGTCTTTTTTCAACAGGACACGCATGCACTGTTTCGTCGCGTATCTGCTTTAAAAAGCACTTCTTCTTGGATTTTCATTCCACTAATGACGGGGACGTCGCTTTAAATATTTTATCCGAATTCATAGATATATGATTTTTAAGAAGTGGCATCTAGTACTCTAGATAGCCTAAAATGGCACTATTTAACACCTAATTTTCAAAATTTTCCGGGGGGGGACCCCTGGACCCCCCCCCACTTCGGCTGGGAGGTATTCCAGACCCCCGGAAGACACCCCTTTCTAGTCCACCCTGATAATAGGGCGTGAGGGAAATGGATGACCCCTAGCACATGGAGGCCTTCACCCCCCCCCTCCAGAACAAAATCCTGAGCACGCCACTGTCTGCACAGGTCAATAGCCTGAGGAGACTGTCTGATTACGGCAAAGAAAGGCTAGCTGTCATTAGAAAAAGTTAAAAATTACCATTTTATTTTGGGGGGGGGGCCCAAAAAATAAATCCGCCCCGGGCTTCAAATGGTCTAGGTACGCCACTGCTGCTATGTGTGGGACACAATTATCTTTAAACTTAATCTTCACTGTTCGGTTAAGTCTCCCTACACCTGTGAAGACATCACTAAATTCTCTTATCACTTCTTCTGGGATTTCTTCTAAATTAGACTTGTTTTCTTTTATTTGGTACAAACGTTTTATCAGTCCTAGCTTAGTACAGGCTTGTAGGCTTAAAATGGGGCTAGATTCTAGCTCTGTCACTAGAAAACGTAAATTTTCCTCTTTGTTTTTAATTTTACAGGGTAAATTGCATTCTTCTATTATTGGAACCAAATTATCACTGTAGTCCAGTACAGTTTGTTTGTATTTCGTAACAATAGGTTTATTGGGCCATTTTTAACGTTTACTTTTCGGTATTACATTCACTTGAGATCCTGCATCCATTTTAAATGTTACACAATTGCCATTTACAATAATATCCTGATACCAAACACTTTCATTATCACTACAATTAATTGCGTCAATTGTTTTAAACTCTCCGAGGTAAACAGATTCAGAGTCACTTGCCTCATCATTTTCTTCCACCACGTTCACGCGTTTCATTTAATTTTGATTTCTTCCTCGCGATCTGCAGACTTTAGCCCAATGATTTCTTAGCTTACACACTCGGCATACAGTTTCAAAAGCTGGGCAGTTTCTAGGTTCGTGAACCATACCGCACGATCGGCACATATATTTATTTTAATTTCGGGCGCCGAATTCTCTTCTAGATGACACAGCACGGGAGATCCCTCGTTCAATGGCGTCTATCGCGGCGGGTTTGTTTACGTTCATCTCGCTGGCTTGCGCTTTGCTGTGCTCTGCAGTTTTACACTCGCAACGTTTTCCTGCAACGTTTTTGCTTTTCAGCTTTTTTCTCTTATCAGACGCTCTTGCAAAGGTTTATCCTGTAACCCTTGTACAATTTTATCCCGTAGCATGCGATCTTCTAGCTCTCCGTAATTACATTCAGTCACGGCACTCTTTAGTCTTAGGTAGAAATCGGTGAATTTCTCTCCTATTTCTTATTTCATTTTGAGAAACTTGAAGGACGCATATCTTTCATTTTGGAAATCTTGAAAATATTTTCCAAATTCGTCTAGAAAATGTTGTAGGCTTATCTCCGTAATACCGGTTAACGGTTTCAAGTTGAATGCTCTGTACTGCTTCTTTAGTTCATCTCCACACACGTGGCGAAAAAGAGCCGTTTTAGTCTTTTCCGATTCATTTCCGTATCGTAGAGCTTCAATATAGTCCTCAAAATCTTGTTTCCAATTTCTCCACGCTTCCGGCGGATATGTACTTGCATCGAAAGGTTGTATCGCTGGTAGATTACTCGTCATTTTGAGATCCTCTTTCTTCTTTTTCAGGCGATTTTTTACTGGAAATCGGTGGACGGTATTCTACTCTGACACCATTTAAGATACTCTCGATGACTTAATATTCATAAGCATTATTATTTAGGTGGATGAATTGAGATAACTACAGACAATCAAACTCCACATCGTTACTACAGGCATGTCCTCAGTTAGCTTACTTCTAACTGAAGTTAGGGGCTGATACACTTTTATTTACTTTTTGTACACAGGTGCTGCCATCTACATTTATATATATTAAATATCTTACACCTTCATTTAGTTTTTCGGAGGAAAATAGGCTGAAAGTGGGTATCCTTCTCTACTTGTATTAAAGGGGATAACATGTCTTGTGCTGTAATCCTCACATGGTGTATAAATAAAAAAATCTGAATATAAGTATAGTCAGTTTTTATTATAAATTAATTTTTCATCATATAAAATAAATTATACTTACTAAATTATTCATACTTTCTCTTAAAACATTTTAGCACTGCAGATCTAACATCATATTCCTATCATAAGTCAGAATTGAATTGATATGTGATATTTAGTTGCATTTAAATACTGAAAAATGTACTGCCATTATTTGTATCTAGATTTAAGATTTATGATTTACAACTGAATGGTAACTTTCAGAGATTTGCATTTAGTGCATTTCTCTAAATTTGACTTTTCAGTTAAAAGAAATATTAATTTTCTACATTTATAATCTGATTTGATCAAAGTTATATGAATTTGAATTTTGATTTTATTTAATTGCATTGTTTATAGGTAAAAGTATTGCCCATGCTTTGGCAACTTATCAAGCAGCTGAATTATAAACATAGATGAATTATAAATGTTAGATTAATGTACTAATTCTGTTTACAATAAGAATGTGTCTTATGTAATTATTAAAAGCATCTAATAAAAGAAATTGTTCATTAAAGTATAGTTATTTTTGGATTTTTCTTTATAATATCCAAAATTGCTCAGATACCTAAAAAGAAACGTGTTATTGTTTATGTCCCTGGGACTTTAGTATAAGGTCCCAAGCCCAAAGTACATGTAAAGAGAGCGAAGACAATATACAGAAGGAAATACACAGACACAGATTTTTTTATTTTATTTTACACTGATGATGACTCTGGTGGCGGATACTGGTGTTCCGCAGAATCCTAGTGCTAATAAAAAATTAAAAATAAATAATTACAATTTTAGTTCTCATATCAGTATAACAAGATAATTAAAGCTTTAAAATAATCTTGGAATACATAACAAAACATTTAATGGATTAAATAACTATATAAAAAAAGTACTAACTCAGATAAGTGAAAATTTCAAGTGACAGTAAAATGTAAAATACTCAAGAACTGAAGAGTAAGGGTCTGTTCACATAGGAGTCCGTTGCGTTGCGTTAAGGAAAAGATGACGTTGAGACGAAAATAAACCAATCATAGGCGTTAAAAATTTCATTGCTAATCGTTTGGAGGCATATGATTGGTTTATTTTCGTCTCAACGTCATCTTTTCCTTAACGCAACGCAACGGACTCCTATGTGAACAGGCCCTAATGCAAGCAGACTGCATTTTTGCAAACATTAAAACATCCATACTCGATAAACCATTCAGTCATATTTTTTGTGCCATATATAATTAAAAAACTATTTAAAAGAATAACAACTATGTCAAAAAGAGATTTATGCCGCTTAATATATCAACAATATATTCGGCTGTGTTAATATAACAAGAATTTTCAGTAAAATCTAGAATTCCTTTTCCCTCAGAGTTCTTTGAAATAACAGTTTAATATAATTTTCCATTACTTTTTATGATGATTTAAATTATTATTAAAGGGTTAATAATTTAAACATATCTTAATAATGTAGTACATCTTTATTGATGTTTACATTAAGATTGCATTTCAACAAAATGATTCAGAAATATTGTGTGTATAATCTTTATCAAGTGAGCAAAGTTACTTTATTTTAATACTAAATACAATCCAAATTTTCAAGTTAATATTATTTTATCTTTTTTTACAGTGTCAAACTTATTTTTTAATGAGTATACTTTTTTAATGGTATTTTATAGAGTTTAAGAAAATAATTTAAAGCATGAAATTATTTTAAGAATACACAAACTGGTACAAAATTAATATTGCAAATTAGTTAAGTTTCAATGCTTACATAGCTAAAAATGTATCAAGCTTGAAAAACAGTGAGTGAACTACAAAAACAAAAGTGAACTACATAACATTTATTACAGTATATAAAAAGTTCAAAATGATTGAATACATATGTCACAAGAAGTTAAAGATTTTACATTTTAGTAAACAACACTACTGTCCAAAATACCTAAAATAATTATTACAAAAACGTAAAACAAGAATAAACAAACAAAACTAATAAAATTCATGTGGAAATACACGCTTTGTCAAAATAAGGTGTACTCACTTCGAATGATAAAATTCTCAACGGAAGAATGATTATATTCTCTTAAACCTTGCGAAATATTGAAAAAATAAGTTTTAAAATACTTGTTACATACAACTGATATGAGGAATTTTATTAATAAGCGTAAATTATTTAACTCAAAATGAAGGTATCGTCCAAAAACACATGCAAACGCAATAGGAACGGTTTCTGTTTTCTGCCCCTCGATAATCACGTGATCTATAGCAGGCGAAAACTGACGTATCTAGTGACGTTGCGACGTTTCGCCTTATTCAAAAGTTCACCGTCTCTTCACTTCACTTCCACACTCATGACAGAGGAATTGAATGATGATTAACAGATGTTGTTGTTATGTTTGCTGTCAAATAACAGATTTTGGCATTGCTGATCAGTAATAGGTTAGGATATTTATCCAGACGTAACATTACTGCAACATGAAGGACGAAGCGATCGAAAGTTTGGAACTGTATACTGCTAACAATATCATTAATGATGTATGATCGTATTAAGTGAATTATAGCTGTAGATTGTTATTTAATCAGTTTATTAAATAGAATGAAATTCGACTTAAAAAATATTGTAAATATTATTACTTAATACTTCCAAAGGATTCATTAATAAGAGTTGACGCTGTTAAATAACACAGTTGTAAACTTTTTCAACAATTTGCTGTTAATGCTTCCATTTTCTACATTTTACTGACCTGATCCAAAAGGAAAGAAATCACACCCTTAGTATCAGTACATCATTACCCTTAGTATAGGTATAAATATACTTCTGCTCAGCTTAAAGTATTCATGAATTCGTATGAGCTGATGGGACACAATATGTGAAATACCAAATTACAGTAAACTTGCTCATACATGGGACTCAGGCAAATAAACATGAGGACATTAAGAGTTTCAACACTCTAGCTTTTCATTTCAGCATGTTATTCGAATTGCTGGAGAGTTAATGTTTATTTTGCATTATTTTTTGTGATCCTAAAAGTAATTTGTTATGAATACAAAATAATTTTTCATTAATGATTATGTTGATAAAAGATGCCACTTAACAGCTCATTATATGAAATGCAGTTTACTTTTAAACAGTGCAAAGATCATGAAATTCTATTTTGTTCTGTTCTTATATCAGAGGGCTTATGAAGGGTTTTTTGAAAAATAGTTGGGTGTCTTCTGTACCTATTTGTTATTACTCTGGTGGCCTGCAGGGCCAAGAGAAATTTTTACTAGGCACCTAGATCTTGTGTTGGAACTCCAAATAGGGGCTAGCTGAGGTTCTTAAAGGTCATAGGCCTGGGGTGTCTTATTCCCTCTCCCTACTCATGTCATTTGGTATGCTGCTGATTACCTTACCTAAAGTTACAAAAGTAAATTTTCTATACAGGTTGGTTTGCTGCAGTATAGTACAGACAGATAATGCTGGTTTTATTAGTGTAGGAACTTTTCAGGAATAAAGTGGTGGGAGAAGAATTTAAATAAGTTATACCTTGATTATACTTACAATTTAAATTAATGTACCAATCCCAACTTGTAGTGTAAGTAAAATAAAAGCCATTACCTATATATTAAAAGTAACAAATGGTTCAATTAATATATTTTAAACAGGAAAAGCAAAATAGTTGAATAATGTTAATTTTGTAACTTGTGATTAAACTGAATTTGTTATTCATCTAAATCGGTTTTAAATGAATTTTATAGAACAACTAATTTTTAGAAAATAGCCTTTTTTCTTGTTTATATATTTATCTGATGTAACTAAGGTTTTAGGAACATATAATAATTTAAATAAGTTTCCTATAAAGTTGGCATTCAAGGTATTTTTCAAGAGCATGGAGTATTAAATATGATTTCTGATTCTGATATAAATTACTATCATTGTATAAATGAACTACCTCAAATCAGAGTATCGTAATTATAAATTTCTTTATTTTGTTTATTTAAAGCAAGAGTTTATTTATATTTTCATGAGTGTTGGTTGAGAGAAAAAGTATATTTTTTTTCCTTGATTCAAAATAATCCATGAATTTTTCATTAAAACTGTCATATTTTTTACTTTTTTATAAATCCAAGATGTGTTGTAGTTTTATATGTCATCATCATAAAAAGAAATTTGCTTGTGACTTTTTTTGTTGACATACATATCTTGAGCCACACTGTTGGTTGGTTTTCATGGTTGCGTTTCAGTTTTTGTGTTAGTGTGTTACTGCATTAATACTTGTCCATAAAATGGATAAACACTATTGCAGATACTGGTAAAAATAATATTTATGGCAGACAATATGAATTCTTAATGAAAGAAAAAACACATTTATTCATACTTACAAAAAAGTGTAATATACCTGTAGAGTTTCATAGTGAAAGAGATATGCTTAGTAAGGAGGAAAAAACTGATTGTTTATTCTGTGTATGTGCATATAAAATAAATGCATCTGCTTGATTGACATAAGAGGTACTTTATTAGTTGTGAAGCCCAAAAAGAATGTGGTACATTAGACTTCTGTTAGAAGCAGTTGTTTTTAAAGAAATTTATTGTTACTACTATAAAAAGTTTTAGGGTATTTTGAGAATGACCAAAGATTCTAAGATCATATATAAATATTAATAATTTGCAATAAATGAAAATGGGCTTTCTTGTATTAAAAAAAAATGTTTAATTATTATTAGTCCCTTTTAACTTTAAATGTTCTAATTTTAAAAAAGCTGTTATTTTGTGAGTAGTAAAATAAATCTCAGTTTAAGATTGCAATAAATATAAATCTCCATGTCTTTTACTACACAAAAAAATATTTTTATATAATACCATTAAATTTTTATATAATTAGTTTACTACGGATGAAACCTCAAGAAAGTCAGAACCGAGCAAATTGAAAGTATTTGAAGCAGCTTATGAATCTATCTTAGATGAGCTGATAGATGATGCTATGTGGGAACTATGCTTTGAAGTTCATAGGGCTGCAAAATTAAGTTATTTTTTCTTAGAGGATACTGAAAGGTAAGTGAATTTTTACTCTATTATGTTTAATTAATGTAATTTGTGTGCATATGCATTATATATTAGTTTTTCTTTTAATATAGGCAAAAAAAATATTTTAAATCTGAAAAACTTTTTTTTTTTTTTTTTTTAAATCATTCCCCTAGATTTAAGAGAATGGTTTTAAAATCAAATTACTAATACTAATTCATAATACTTATTCATAAATTTTTATTTACAAAGTATGTTGATAAACTTATCAGTACAGTTATTATTTTTATGGTCTATTTGCAAGGTATTTACATGTTCAGTCCTAATACTTTCAGAGTATAATCTATTAATGCTTATGTGTTGATCACAGTAGCGTACGCAGAAATTTTCAAAGGGGGGTGTTATAGTCCAGTCAAATTAGGTTTTCATTTCGCATTAAATGAAGGGGTTGAGATTTTTTCAGGAATGTGTAGGGGTTGGTCCCCTGAACAACGCCTAATAAAGTCCCCTCGATTTCAGGCGCCGCGGGGGGTGGGGTGGGGGTCCAAAGGTCACTTTTTTCAGTTTTCGGCGTTTATCTCGAAAACAGGGTGTGGCACAGAAAATTGTCAAACCCAAAAATTAAAGCTTATAAAATTCCCTTCCAAATGGTATATCCATGTTTGTACCCAAGTGTTATCGTTGACGTAGACATAGACATAGACATGATACATTAACGAGGCACCAGAGAGCAGGGCTCCATATCCTCGGTATGGATAATTTTTTATGGCTATATTTCCGTTCTCAGGATTAAAAGAAAAGTGTTGATTTGAATGTTAGAATAATAATAATAATAAAAAAATAATAATAATAAAAATAAATAAATAAAAATAAATATTACTATTACTAGCAAAGAATAAATAAGTAAATAATGTGGCAGGTTTTATTTAAAAAAATTACGGTAGCAGACGATTAAGCAAAAATTAGTAAGGATAGTCTTGAGGTCTATCCATCAAAAAAACGCAGGTCAGAACCAGAAGCAACGGCAAATGTAAATTAAAATTTAGAAGAGCTTGAAGGGAGAGTTAATAAAGGGGAAGGAGACAAGGGTGAATAATCAAAGTGGCCTTAGGACGCCTATAGCATTCCCTTGGATCGTAGTCGGGGAGGTTAGCTATTTCTTCGTAGTCTATTGAATATAATCTATTGTAGAAGTTAGATGCGAGATCTTTAATGTGTTGCCGAATGGGTTCGATTCTCAGATCCCTGTGAATAAGTACGTTTTTAAGGCACCAGGGCGCATTCCTAATACCGCGGAGTGTTTATTTTGAATTGTCTGCAATCGCTGGGTATGGGTGTAAGCCGCTTAGCCCCAAACAGGAACGGCGTACAACAGGATGGGACGCAGTACGGTTTTATACAAGAGTACTTTGTTATCTAAACCCATTTGATTCTGGTACAGGAGGTGAGCGATATCCTTACGAGCTTAAAAACATTTCTAATGTTATGTTCAATATTTTTCTTCCACGTCAGTCGACTATCGAGGTAAATTCCTAGGTATATGCCCTCTCTCAAAGTGAACCAGTTGATCGCATACTGTGACCGGAGGAGGTGGAATTCTATTGTAACTGACAAAAAAGCTTTAGATTTACTTAACTTGAAGGACTTAACTTGAGCCTCCACCGTTCGAACCATCGTTCAAGAATTCCAATATGTCTCTGTAGGAACTTGTGCATATATTTAACATTTTGATGCTTAGCTAGTATTGCCGTGTCATCCGCAAACATGGCTAGTGTAGTGAATGGACAGTTAGGAATATCATTAATAAAAACATTAAAAAGGATAGGTGCTAACTTAGAGCCCAAGTGTTACCGGTTTCGAGATATGAGCGGTTGAATATGAAATGTTTTTTAAAAAAGTGGTAACGGTTCAGGTATCTCGTCAAACTTCCTCTTCTAACTCTTTCCCCTTCCATTTCTCAGAAATCTCGTGATAGAGAAAGTTGTAGAGCGAAATATTTCCTTCAAAAATGTATAGTTATGCTAATTTATCTTCACAAGGTAAATAGTTAGAGCGTTTTGAAGTTTAGGGGTACTTTTCAACATTTTGCTAGTAAAATGCTCGTCACTCAAGTTTCGTTTCCAAGGTCAGTAACTCTCTTAATCACTTTGTATGCTGTTTCATTAGATACGTATAGTATTCATAACCCATACTGCAAGAGGAGAACAACATGTTGAGTTTCGAGCATCACGCATAACCACAGATGATCTAGACAGAAGGAAGCTTACTCAAGGGTTGGCTGATCACCCGCCTTTTGCTGAACGTAATTGTTTGATGTAACTTTCAACGGGAGTAATTGGAACAAGTAACGTCAACTGCTAGCAGTCCTTGGAACCCGCACAATGAGCACTTTTGTTTGGAATGAATTTCTCAGAAGTGAAACAATCCACGAAGGACTCAGTCGTTCCTTTAGCTGCGATGAGCTATATGATCAAAGTTAATGATGAGGTAGTGGTGGTAGAGCCTCTGGTGAAATTTCAAAGAACTCTGATCACCAAGAAGAAAGAAAAGTATGTAGAGGAGTTGCTAACGTACGAGTTAGTCCCATATCCTATGTCTCTATTCGCCGAGGGGATAATGAGAAAAATCAAAAGTTCAGCACTGTCTGATGCTTTCCCAAAATTTAATCAACTGATCAATGTGAAGAACAGTTTCACGGTAATCGATGGCGACTTCCTGCTTCATAAGGTACAGTGGAACACCAACACCACCTTCGCCTCCATCTGCGATCAATATGTATCAGACATAATCAACCATTACGGCAGCAGTTCAGCTGTGGTTTTTGATGGTTATGAAGACACGAACTCCACGGAAAGAGACGAACAACATCGGAGAGCATCAAGTAAAACATCAGTGGATATTGACTTCAATAAGAACATGGTAGCTGCTGTTCATCAGGAAAACTTCCTTTCCAATGAAAGGAACAAAACCAAGCTCATTACTATGTTAGTTCAAGCCGTGGGTGCAAGAGGTATACAGTCTACTACAGCCAAAGGAGATGCTGACTGCAGTATTGTCAGAGGTGAGTGGCAAAATACCTCTCATTCAACTGTGGTGATAGTAGATAGGTAAGACCTGCTCGTCTTACTTGTGGCACTCACCCCACGAGACACGAATGTGTTTTTCATGAAGGCCGGACGAGGCAACACAGAAGAAAGGCTCTACTCTTCCCAACATCTTCAGGACTTATCATTCAGCCAGTACATTCTCTGCATCCATAGTTTCTCAGGATATGACACTACGTCAGCGATTTATGGTAAAAGCAAAGCAGCAATAGTACAATGTTTCCAGCGGTATGCCAATGAATCAACAAACATCGCCAAAGTGTTTTATGACTCCAAATCTTCACCAGGAGACATTGCTGGAGCTGAGGAACGAATGTTCCTGCTCATGTTCCAGGCCCCGCCAAATGAGCATGATCTCAATCACCACAGGTACCTTTCATTGTTCTTTGCTCGTACTTACCCCATTAAGTAAATTTAATAATTTATATAATTCATTAATATTCCATAATGCGTTATACACTATCCGGCCAAAAGTATCCCGACACCCCCCGAAAGAAGTGGATCTAGCAGGTGACATAATTTGATGCGTAACCGAAAGCTATTAAATTATTGGTAGTGGTTTGTCAGGTTATATTTATGCGTTTGTGAGACGATGAGTAAGTCAAAGGAGCTTAGTGACTTTGATCGTGGCATTATAGTGGGATGCCACCTTTATGGGAAATCCGTTCATGAAAACTCAGGCATTCTACAGAAGCTAAAATGATAGTGAAGACTTTGACTTGTTTGAAACTTTTTCCAAAGTATCAGATTGACGGCTTTTAATATATAGGAAAGCAGTTGATGAAATAAATTGTATATAATATATTTAATGTAAGTAACTGTTGTTTGAACTTACTTTTGATAACCATTTTTTGATTATATGAACAACTTTTATACATTTTGGTTTGTTTTCTTACTTCCTCCTTTGTACTACAAGTGTTCTTCTGTATATTATGGGCATTATACGTACAGGTATACATAATTTATTATTTATATGGGTTATGAATACTATACGTATCTAATTAAAAAGCATACAAAGTGATTAAGAGAGTTACAGACCATGGAAACGAAACTTGAGTGACGAGCATTTTACAAGCAAAATGTTGAAAAGAACTCCTAAACTTCAAAACGCTCTAACTATTTACCTGGTGAAGATAAATTAGCATAACTATGCATTTTTGAAGGAAATATTTCGTTCTACAGCTTTCTCTATCACGAGTTTTCTGAGAAATGGAACGGAAAAGAATTAGAAGAGGAAGTTTGACGAGATACCTGAACCGCTACCACTTTTTTTGAAAAATTTTCATGTTCAATGGCTCATATCTCGAAAACGGTAACACTTGGATACAAACATGGATATACCATTTGGAAGGGAATTTTATAAGCTTTAATTTTTGGGCTGACATTTTTCTTTGCGACGCACTGTTTTCGAGATAAACGCCAAAAACTAAAAAAAGTGACATCTGGACACCCTCCCCCTCCCGCGGCGCCTGAAATCGAGGGGACTTTATTATACGTTGCTCAGGGGACCATCCCCTACACATTCCTGATAAAATCTCAACCCTTTCATTTAATGCATGATTCGCCGCCATTTTGATCTAATTTGACTGGACTAATACTATAAAAGAGTAGTTTTGAGCAATCAGTGCAAAGCGTAAACCTAATTAAATAATATATGTAATCAGAACCAATGGGGGGGGGTTATAACCCCCATCAACCCCCCCTTGCGTACGCCACTGGTTGATCAACAATGTTATTTTTAAATATGGAATTATAATAGTAGATGCTGAAATCTTGGAATTCAGTTATTTTCATCTTTTTATGAAACTTTTTATACAAGATTTTAACTAATGATTGTCATTTATGGTAATATTTAAGACCAAAAAATGTTCATTTAGGGGATGATAACTGCTTGGTAAAAGTACTAAATGTGGTGGATAAATTAAAAGTATCTATTTATAACTTTTTTTAAAAATTGTTTTCAGCATATCTATAAATTATATATATATAAACTTAGTTTTTTATTTTTTTGACTGATGTTATTACTCTCATATGAGTACAAATGTAAGTTGGGCAGCATACAACAATTTCTTGAAACCTATGATTGAAATAATACATGTAAGCACTGTTGATAAAGAAATGTTATCTTTAAATTTGATTTTGCTAGTAATCTTAATTCATTTTCCTTCATGTGTTAGATTTCATTTTCAAATTTTATTTATTTTTCTTTCATTGGAAAATGAAGTACTGCATTTTGTGCTTCACTTTGGAAGAATTTATATTGAAAATACACTTTAATCAACTTTGTTTTTAAAAATAAGTGATTGGTATAATTTTTGTCTATTTTTTCTCAATTTTTTTAAAAATTATAATATTATATATATATATATATATATATATATATATATATATATATATATATATATATATATATATATATATATATATACAGAGAGAGAGATTAAGGTAAAAATATGCAATACCTATAAAGTTAATTTTTTAGTAGTCATTTTAAAAGTATTTATTTCAAGTATGAATCAACCTTGCTATTGCATTTAGATACATTATAGAATTTTCATTTTCATGCTTATTGCTAAGTCAGCTCTATGTGAACTGTGAACATACTTTAAATTATCAGTGTTAATTAATGTGAAATTTTCATCGCTACATGTCAAATATAAAATAAATATTCATGTGAAGAATCTACTATTTCTCACTTTCTACATTAGCAATTTATTTAATGTTTGGAATGTTTGCATATCTAACTGTGCACTGTATCAGTTTTTATTTTCTGTAAATATATGTAATTTAAACATAGGAAATGTACATTTTTTTCTCTTTGTCATCTAATGTAATTTTTCTTGTTCTTTTTCCTCCTTAAAATATTTCTTGCTACCTCAGGAAATACAGGGGTGAGTGTAAGCTATAAATTCTATTTAATGGTTAGATTTAACTTAAATATTAATTCACCCTTTGAAGATAACTGCTGTCTTATTAAAAAAAAAAACTGTGTGAGTAAAAATTTAAAAAGATAAATGCTAAAAAAACAAGCAAATTATACACAAAATAAAATTAATATTAAGAAAACTTAACATATTTCTTATTCTGTGGTTATTTAAAAGGTTGTGTTAGGAAGATACAAATA
Source organism: Dolomedes plantarius (assembly GCA_907164885.2). Lineage (NCBI taxonomy): Eukaryota > Metazoa > Arthropoda > Arachnida > Araneae > Dolomedidae > Dolomedes > Dolomedes plantarius. The sequence goes on from OU015496.1 coordinate 95,980,802, forward strand.
TGATAGTTAAAATGTAGGAATAATAAACATAATTAGAAGATATTTTTTCCAATTTTTGGAACTTAAAGTGAACAAAATGATATAATGAAATATATATATTGGATCTATTATGGCATCAAAGGTGTTTCTAACTGCCATATTTTTTGGACTTTAAGACGCACCTTTTTACATAAAAAAATCAACTTAAAATTAAGGTGCATCTTATGGTCCAAAGGTAACATAAATGAAATGAATATTTTATTATATATATTATATATACTTTATATATATTATTTATTATATAAATATATATTTTATCTTTATTATATATATTTTATCTTTATTTATATATATTTTATCTTTATTAAAAAGAAATTGAAAATACCTTTATATACCTAACAAAATAAAAATATTCTTTTCTAAAAATCTTCCCATAAATTTGAGGTGCTGCATCTTATGGTCCGAAAAATATGGTAAATAGCTGATTGGAATGGATTTATAAAACTATAAGTATATTTTAGTAATAAAGAACTTAACAATTTCAGTCAAAAAGTTATATGTAGGAAATTATTCAGAGAGTAATTTTTCTGTAGATGGCCAATAAATATACTGTAGGACAAGAAAAGTATTATATTCAAAATGTACTAACATGCATGAATAACTCAAAAGCTATGAAATCCCCAAAACTTTTCTTTAAAAAAATTATATTGTCTCTTGACAAAGCCTCAATTTAGGTTTATAAGCTTCTGAAGGTAGTGTTTACATCTCACTTACTGTGTTCTGAAGAATTTTGAATTTTGGCCATGTTAAACTGTCTGTGTACACATCCTTTAGGACAGTGTTTCTCAAACTGTTATTGGCCAATATGCACTTTAAAGAGCTATATATTTTTCTTAACCTACTTTGCTGTCTCAATGAATGAACCTCCTCTCATTGAACATGTAATGAATTTTCATAGTTTGAATTTTTCATGACTTCCCCTTGAAATCATCTCATGACCTGCCAGTAGGTCACAACCCACACTTATTAGATTTAAGATGTTAAAAAAGTTCATAAAGATTTAAAAATTTCTTTGTTATGAGCTTCTAGAGCATTAATATTTTCAAGAAGTATTGATTCCAAAGAAAAACATAGGTGAGATACCCAGATTATAAAAACTTTTGTCTAAAAAGTATAGAGTAGTCTTCATAACCAGGTTATTTAAAATATAAATTTATTATGCCTTCTTCATAGTATTTTTTGCAATGAAAAATGCCTTATATTTAGGTTATTGAAATTTAGGAAATATAATGTTTTTATTACTGTAAAAATATGTGTATTATTTTTTATTCACTAATGTGAATCTTAGTATTTTTTCCATAATTCTTAGAGAATTTTAAAAAAAATTATGACATCTTTTTGCTAATTTACAAATGGATAACTTGGTCTTAAGAGATTTTCTCTTAAAAAATCCCTTAAGATTTTTCTCTTAAAAAATCTCTTAAAAAATCCCTAAAAAAAAATCCTTAAGACATTGTTGATAATGACTTAAGTCCTTTGAAACATGATGCATAGAGCTCTGTTGAACTATTAAAGCCACCATTAATGGGATGGGATGCATGAATTTTAACATAATTTTAATAATTGAGTTGTATGAAAACTATTTTTCTATCAATCTAGAAATATGTATAGATAGTGTGCTTACCTTCTTCTATTTTTATATAAATTATGCCCAAGCATTATGCTTGTGTTTGTTCTTTTCATGCTCATGATAAAGATTTATTGACAGTATCTTTTGTAAATCTTAGTGATTTTCTATTTTTACCTCAGCGTTGTTGATATAAAATGATGAACTACAATGTGAAAATTTTAATCAAAAGAGTATTTGTTAATTTGATCTCAGTTGAATAAAATATGCCTTGTATCTGTTTGTGTCACTTAAGGAAGTATGTTAAATGTGTCACTGTGTATGCAGGCTTTGGCATGCATATATGCTTGCCAAAGCTTGCTGTGTGAGGCAGAGGTATATACTTTGTCATAATTAATTGTTGTGCTACATTATAGAGGATTAGTTTTATAAATTTATGATTTTATATTGGTTTTCTTTTTTTCTTGGAATGATAGCATACCAAGGTAAAGATGTGGAGTTACATAATCAAGGAAAAAGAACTGTGCTATGTCCTGTGTGTAAGAAAAGCAAAGGCACTGTTAAGTATGCCAAACATCTATTTACCTGTATGGGTGGGAAAGAAGTAACGAGAAATAGTTTCAGAAAAGCTAGCCAAAAGTAAGTTAATATATTTCAGTAATTAATTTTTTTTCAACAGCTATTACTAATGTGTTATTTTAAAAAGTGCCTATATCTTTTTAACTTATGAGAGGGTGTGTTAAAATGTAATTATTTAAATTCCATTTCAATGCTGAAGAGTTTAATGCAGTTTCAACCCTTTACAATGTCATTACGTACTTTCGGAGTGTAAATTTATTTTTTAACTCCATTTCTTTGTATTTAAAGGCTATTGAAGACAAAAAAAAAAAGAAGAAAAGATTCAATGAGACATTATTTTTCAGACTTCATATTGCTTTCAAATTTTGTAATTCAGTCTCACTGAGTATTAAAATCTTGCTCCAAGTGTTTATGAAGAATGGATTTAAATGAGATCTATGATTTTTATCAGTGTTTGATAGAGGTAGTATGTATTAAGAAAATTAGTTGCTGAATAGCACATTTCTTTTGAAATATACCTATTATTTATTATTTGTAAAACCAAACCTTCCACAGTCAAAGGGTTTGTATTGCTATTTAATTATATCTCTAATAAAATCATATGTTCTTACATATGTGGATAAGTCTTTAATTTTCTTTTTATTGCAGTATGTTAAATAAATTTTCTTAAGAATATTTCCTATGAAGATTTCTGTCATCAAAGGAAAATAACCTATGCTTGCATAACTTTCATGGGTTACTTTTGACCTGTAAATCATGGAAAGTGCCTAGTTCCACTCAAATTATAATTATAGGAAGTATAATAATGTAAACAATTCAACGCAAACTAAAACCTATAAAAGTGGGCATGACTACCAAACAAATTAACTGAAAACCTACCCTAGCGTTGAAAACTTTTAACTTTTCAATAAAAGTACACAGTTGCAACAAATCCTCATATTGAAAATGGACAAATATAACTAAAATTAAATATTTCAACAGAGCTGGATAATTATAGAAAGAATGTAGACAAAAAATAAACAGAAATCAAGCACTTAGGGCTCTACGCACCATTAGGCAAGATTCTGTAGTAGTGACGGAACTAAACCATTTGGTTTAGTTCTGTGGTAGATATAGACCTAAACTGTTTGGTTTAGTTCAGTCACTACTACAGAATCTTGCTTTATGGTGCGTAGAGCCCTAAGTGCTTGATTTCTGTTTATTTTTTGTCTACATTCTTCCTATAATTATCTATCTCTGTTGAAATATTTAATTTTAGTTTTATTTATAATTATAGGTTTATATTTCACACTTCATCTATTGCTAGATTCTTTGGAATTTTTATTTATTTTTTTCTAAATATTTTTGAAGTTTACTTTGACTGTTTTCTAACAATGTAGGTATGAAATTTTTAACTGTAACACTGATCAGTGACATGGCAAATTATGTAGTAACAAAGTTTGAATTATGATTTGTGAAAATCTGGTAAAATTATTGAAGTCTTGTAATTTTCTTTCAAAAATGCTTAAGCTCAAATAAGAAAGTAACTGAAACATTTCATTTGAAAATTTAAATTATAAAACCAAAATTTTGTACTATGAAAGATCAAGAAAAGTTGTTTTCTGTTAGTGCGGGGCACTTGTCTATTAAGATGTTTGCTCTAATCATCAAGAAAAAGTGAGTTTGTATTAGTAATTTTCATATAAATGTGTATTCAAGCGTTAGGAATTTACAATCATTCTGTGATGAAACAAATATAAACTTCTTTTAATAGTTCACAGAGTTTTATAAATCCTTGAAAATTGATCGCAGCAGTCTTGTAAAGCATGAATGCTGTTTGACACTCAGGCAATACACCTATACCTCGCTATACGGCATTTTGCTATTACGACCTTTTTTAATTATGGCACTTTTTCGATTTACGGCCCACAATGTTTCGTTATATGGTCACAACAGCGAAAAGTGATGATGGCAGCATATTATAGCTTAGTGATTCTTCATGTTAATGTTCGTCATCACATTAAAACAGTTTTTAAACATTTTATTTTATGTTTTTACTATATGTATACATATGTGCATATGATTTCTTATGTTTTTTGTTTATATGTTTATTTTTTGAATTTCCATTTATTATTACATTGTTTTGTACTTTTATTTTTATGTAAGCATTTTTATAGGAAATAAAATGCTTTATGAACTAAAAACTATATTATTTATAAAAAATTGGAACAAATCCAGTTAAATTTGTATGGGTTTGTATCAAAATAATTGATTCGTTATACGGCTTTTCGCCCTACAGCCAAATTTTCCGGAATGTATCTAGGCTGTAAAGCGAGGTACGGATGTATTTTGATATTTTAGGGTATTAGTCAGTATGCAACTATCACTGAAGAAAAATAGGAAGAATAATACTCTCTCTGATTCTACTTTAGTATTTCACTTTTTTGTAGCAGGTAAAGTTTTTTTTGGAAATCACAAAAAGGTTACAGTAATATGTTAAATTAAAAATTTGAATTGAGGAATTGAAAAACTTGGAAGGGGAGAGAGAGATGTAGCTGTACATAAAATTGTTAGCTTAAAACTAAGATTTTAAGACTAAAAAAGACTGTTAATAATGATAATGATCTTTTCGAAGGAAATTTAACATATTCTCAGTGTAGGTCAACACATTTCTAATTATCATATTAACAGGTTTGTAAACAGTCAAAAAATGTTGGATACCATATGTATGAAATATAATTTTGCATCTGTAATGGTCATATATTTAAAAGTGATAATAAAATGTTAGAAATCTGACTCATACTAATTGATTATTTATTTTTGTAGGATAATAAACTTTAAAGAATGTGATAGTAATTCAGATGATTATACAGACTCTGTGAATTTTGTTCCTGCTGCTTCCAAAAAGAGTAAGCTGTAATTATTTTTGACATGTTAATTAAATAAAAAGATTTTGAGTTCTTTGATTTTAAAATAATGCAATTGTGTTCACCTTTAACAAAGAAAAATGTCATTTTGCTGGTAAAGATATTTTCATGGGATCACGACTAAATATACATCTTGATGTTTCAAAATTATATTGGCTGTAGTAGAAATACAGAGTGTCCCAAAAAGATCAGTACAACTTCAAAAATTTACTTGAAAAAAAAATGAATAGGCCTACAGCAAATATAGTTACAACAATAGATAGAATAACTCAAAAAGTTTTTTCTACTACCTTAGTAAAGTTTCACATGAGATCCTTTCATAGCTTGAACAATATCAAGATGATATTCCAATTCAATCCACAAATGTTTCAGCATGCTAACATTAACAGGAGCCACAGCTGTTTGGATCTCTTGTTTCAATTCCACAACACTGTTAACTTTTGTTCAGTACGCAGCATCTTTTACATAACCCCAAAAGAAAAAGTCTAGTGGACTAATGTCAGGAGACCGGGATGGCCATGCTATGGGGTTATCCTTTAATAATCACTTACGTGTTGTACAGTAGGGTGGAACGAAAAAAACTTTTTTTTAAATTTCAATATGCTCTAGTTTTCAAAAGTTGCCTTTTAACAAAATAAAGACGGAAATTAAATATTAGAGTAATTAGTGCATGTTTTCAGTTAGCGCAAGAAGGGCAAACTTTTGGTTTTTATTAAATTTTTGACAAATTTCGCAATTATTTTGAAATTGAATACACTTGTAGTACAAAAAAGTAGCAAAATATGTAATTTAAACATTCTTTTTAGTCAGGAGACCTCCTAAACTGATTATATAATACGTTTTACTTCATAAAAATAGTACACATAAAGGCACTTCAGGACGAGGCATTTAAAAGACACTCGGACATCACGGTGGAACGAAAATTTTTTTTTCAGAATTTCAAAATGCTCTAGTTTTTAAAAGTTGTCTTTTAAAATTAAAATTAAGAATATAAAATCTTTTTGCTCTACTAAAATAATTGCAAGTGCCGCAAAGGGCTTCAAAATGGATATTTTTATGAAAAAGTGATTATATTTGTATTTTTTGTTAATTTCTTTTATAGTATATTAAAATAATGTATATTTCCTGTAAATAAAATATTCAAAATATGATATTTTGACAGAAAACTCGCATATTCTAAGTATTTATAATTTTTAGACGCCATAACAGAACAACTGATTTTGTGGAATTTCGCGATTTTCATCATATTAATTTTGCAGTAGCATATTCTTATAATACACATTGGAATGAAAGAAAAGCAATTTTTAATTCACGGAGCTTAGTTAAAATATGCAAATCAAACTTATTTAGAAAAATATTAATGTAATGTCTATAAAGGCAAAACGTTATTTTTAAAAAAAATATTCATGCTTTTCAAAAGTCCATAGTAATCACACATGGTTTCCATTACTTATTTCACTGACACATTGAATTGTTTTATTGTTTCAAATTTTGGCATTATGTTTTGAGAATGTATTTTTGTTTTTATCAATGCATCTCTTGCAGAAGTACCACGAACGGACAAGGATGACCCGGTAACTAATTTAACAATCCTTTCTACTACTTGTGTGTGCCATGGAATGTTGTTGAAGTCAATAATTTGTTTCTCGTGATCAGATTCTTTTGCTTCCTTTATAAACTGTTTTAGTTTGTCATCAGAAACATGCCTCGTCATAGGAGGTTCTGTTACTTTAATATCATTCCATTGAATCATATCAATATAATCTTTGGCATCAAAGTTTCTACGTGGAACTACATTCTTTCTGATACTTCCTTCATTTTCCGCCCTTGCTTTTAGAATCCGGCATAATCCAAGCTCTCTTACTTGATTGCGATCGTCTAATATCATACAAAGGAGGAGATTTTCAGAAGCGGCAAAGTATGCATTTCTTTGAATGACAGGGTCAATTACATTTTTAAGTGTCTGAATGAGGTAACATGAATAGCTTACAAGTTTCCACAAGTGCTTCGATCCACGGATACAAGATGGTTTCATCTTTATGTTAAACCAAATTGGTGCATAAACTTTCAAAATGTAATCAGTATTCGGAGATTTTTTGCAGGAAATTCTGTTCCCACATACAAGCGAAGCATCCAGTTTGCTAATGTAAGCCATCGCGAATGACAAAATTTTCCTGTTTTTCTCATGGACAGATCAGAACAGCACTTTCCAACAGAGATTGCATTATGCATTTCTTACAAATATTTTGGGTCCACACTTAAATCATCCTTAATTTCTAGTAATGGAATGTTATTTTCAATAGGTGAAAATTCAATCACTGGAAGTTCATAGTAGTTTTCTAGTTGTTTACCTATTTCTCCTCCAAATTCATTTGGACCTTTAGTTTTTCCATCTAGGAAACAAAATAGGTGACGTAGGGACAGTTCATTTAAATTATTGACTTCAACAACATTCAATGTCACACACATTATAAGAATATGCTAATGTAAAATTAATATGATGAAAATCGCGAAATTCCACAAAATCAGTTGTTCTGTTATGGCTTCTAAAAATTAGAAAGACTTAGAATATGCGAGTTTTCTGTCAAAATTTCATATTTTGAATATTTTATTTACAGGAACTATACATTATTTTAATATACTATAAAAGAAATTAACAAAAAATACAAATATAATCACTTTTTCATTAAAATATCCATTTTGAAGCCCTTTGCGGCACTTACAAATATTTTAGTAGAGCAAAAAGATTTTATATTCTTAATTTTAATTTTAAAAGACAACTTTTAAAAACTAGAGCATATTGAAATTCCGAAAACAAAATTTTCGTTCCAACGTGATGTCCGAGTGTCTTTTAAATGCCTTGTCCTTAAGTGCCTTTATGTGTACTATTTTTATGAAGTAAAACGTATTATATAATCAGTTTAGCAGGTCTCCTGACTAAAAAGAATGTTTAAATTACATATTTTGCTACTTTTTTGTACTACAAGTGTATTCAATTTCAAATTAATTGAGAAATTTGTCAAAAATTTAATAAAAACCAAAAGTTTGCCCTTCTTGTGCTAACTGAAAGCATGCACCAATTACGCTAATATTTAATTTCCGTCTTTATTTTCTTAAAAGGCAACTTTTGAAAACTAGAGCATATTGAAATTAAAAAAAAAGTTGTTTTCGTTCCACCCTATTGTACAGTGCCATCTATGATCAGAAACATACTGTAGAAAAAACTTTTTGAGTTATTCTATCTATTGTTGTAACTAGTTTTGCTGTAGGCCTTTCTTTTTATTAAAATAATTTTTGAAGTTATACTGATCGTTTTGGGACACCCTGTATTTTGTTGTTATAATTGTCATTTCATTAAATGTAGTTTAATCATCATTAGCTACTCTAACTCATTGGTGACCTCTAAAGCTTTGCTAAAATATCTTATGGGGCTTGTGATATTAGTCATTTACAATTATTATAGAATGCATGCAGTATAACTGGGATTATTTTTTCAAATTAATATGTGCGGATGGGGCATGTATATCAAAGTAGATAATTTAGGCTCCAGTAAAGACAGAAAAAAAAGGTCTCCATCCAAGCCAGTGTAAGGAGAATGGACATCCGGTAAGTTATTTATTATTGAAATCAAGAGACGTTTTTAGCCACAAGGCCTCTGTTGATTTCTTGTTAGTGGCAGTAGGAGGCCATTCTGACAATTGCATGGAATTAAAGGATGAGGTTGTTCATCATTTGTTCTGAAGAGGATCATTTGCCATGATTTTACCAAAAAGTAGGGGATGAAGCAATGATAGACATGGACTAAAGATATTACATAGTGACTAAAAAGCAAAGTGTTCTCATTTCAAATAATTCTTTCCATCCTGTTCGCTTCTCCAGCATTCAAGGGAAATTCTGAGAGTGTGTAGTATTAGTCATCAATTTTGACAACGAGAATTGATATCTCTGTTGTCTGCAAGAGAGAGAGGAGCTAAGGGGACTTGTTTTCATAAGGGGAGGTTGATCACTCAGATTTTAATAAAAAGAGTGAGGAAAGGGGCCATCACTCTCTCATTCAAGTTGGCCTTTAACCTTTAGCTTACGGGGTCCATTTTTCTGATCCTCTCTTTAGAACGAGAAATTGCATACCCCCTTTGTAAGAACTGCCATTAAGGGGGTTATATATATATATATATATATATATATATATATATTCATTCTTGGGCCTGTATTCTTGGGATACATGCTATCCCACCCCGTAAGGAAAAGGTTAATATTGTTATCATACACTACAAAGTGTTATATTCTTCCATTTCAAAAATCACCATTGTATGAGTTAATTTCTTCAAAAGATGTATAATCTTTAGAGTTCAAAATTGCTAAAAAAAACTACCTTTGGGAAATGTCCAATTCTCTGAACTCAACTGCAAAAATTATTTTTATCAGAATTTCAGTCCAGTCAGGATTATGGTAAAATTGGTTTATGGTAAAATTGGTTTATATCTTGAAAGATTCATGGCAAAAAGGAATTATACTTATTGTTAAGTTTTGACTAATTTCTACCAAGTGAATGACTGAATTTTAAAAGGAAGACATAAGTAAGTAAAAGTGTTTATCCTATGCTAATGTTGACCTTGTAACATTCACTTGCATTTTTTTATTGAACAATTACAATTTTGTATTGTTTGTGAAACCTGTCTTCTGGCCATTTTGCACACTGAATGAAAAACAAAATGTGGGGATCTAGCCAATTGTATGTTTGAGCAACAGTTTAAAACTCATCCATATTAAGAATTCAGTCAGGCATGTTAATTAAGGTACTTATGTAATTTCTACAAAACTGGAAACAAAAATATTTTTAAAAGTTAATATTTTTTAATTTATAACTTTCTAATTTTGCTTTTAGGATCTAAAAAACATCAAGCTAAGAAAAGTGCACGAAGGAAACCAAAAGTGTTGGGTAAGAATATTATTTTCTAGTAACTTTTCTCTTTAGTTCTTTTCTCATAATTTTCCTCTTATAAGGCTCAAAGTCAAAAGAATGTCTTGAACTTAAATGATATTTTACTATTTAGTTACTAGTATATAACCCCCGTCAAAAATGACGGAATGTTGATCAGCGTTTCCTTCTCATAAGAGTTCATACGAACAAACAAACAAAAAAAAAAGCATGAAGATTCTATTTTTGAATGTAATGAAGAAAGATTTTATACATATACTACGATGAATACAGGTACATAATGCTATAATTTTCCTTTAAGTGTAAAATTCTGCATCAATATTAAATAAATAAAATTACAAAAAGTTAACCAATTAAATAACACAGCAATGCATCTTTAATTTTTCAAAAATCTCTATTTTTCTGCAAAAATCATGAATTTTTTTAAAAAATATTTTTAAGAAGAAGGTGGAAATATACATGTGTATGTAAAAAATAAAGAAAAAACTGATAAATAAATTTTTAAATACGCAGAAGTTATATTGAAAGAGTATACAACCCCTGTAAAAAATGACAGAAATTTGATCCGCGTTTCATTGTAATAAAATATCATACAAACAAACAGCATATTTTCAAACAGCTATATTTTTTGTAAACACTCTACGATCAGACAAAAGTTGGCCTTGCAGATTTGTTTTATGGACAGATACTTTTATTTTACTCATACAAATGATGGGGATATGTTTTTTTTTCTAGAAAAGAATCTCTGGAAAAACTATATTTTTTGTAAACACTCTACTATCAGACAAAAGTTGACCTTGCAGATTTGTTTTATGGACAGATACTTTTATTTTACTTTGATCTTTGCATCGTGAGAGTCCAACATAAAGTTGACCATGCGAAAAGACTGGCTCCTCCAAATGCAAACCAACACTATCGAATGTTTGTCCCTGTGCCTTGTTTATAGTCATTGCAAAAGCAATGATTATAGGAAACTGCCTTCGAATAAGTTTAAATGACAGATTGGAATCACTTGGTGTAAAGTCAATTCTTGGAATAAAGACTCTTATCTTTTTGATTAGCTCCAGTCAAGATCTCACAATCAAGGAAATGTTGATGTAAGCTTCAAATAATTAACCTGGTGCCATTACACAAACCATTTTTAGGATTCATGTTTCTAAGAAGCATCACTATAGCACCAACTTTCAATATTAATTTGTGAGGAGGCATTCCAGAGGGAGTTTGTTCATGCAAAAATTCCTGAGAAAAGTTTGTCTCACCTTCTAAAGAATCGGATGAATCTGCACTATAATATTCTGATGATGATGCTCCAGAAAGAAGATTCAGAACTTCATTATTTAATTTCATGGCATCCTTGTTTGCAGTTGTCAAAATAATTTGAGAGGAAAGTTCTTGAATGTAGTTCATATCAATTTCATTACTATAAACAGCTATAACAATTGAAACTGTACATAACATGTTAGATGGAATTTGTATCATATTACATGGTAAATTTGGAAAAGCTGAAGTTTTTCCTTCACCAACATCTAGAAGCCATTGGTTGAATTCATTTTGCCCTTCAGAATGCATATTTTGTGAGAGTTTCAAGTGAAGAAAATATTCCCAAGGTGAACTTGATTTTAAGCAAACTTCAGTTATATGAGTTCTTGTTCCTCGTGCATCAACCGGTAATGTTTGGCAAAAGTCTCCTCCCAACAACATAACTTTATTTCCAAATGGATTTTCATTTCCCATTATCTCTCTTAACAGAGCATCTATGCAACGCAAAGCATGGATTGACATCATTGTGGACTCATCTATAATGATAAGCTTTGCTTCACGGATAGTTGCTGCCTCATCTGATATCACACGCATTGAAGATATCGAAGTTTCCAATACTGGCACTGGCAATTTGAAGCCACTATGAACAGTCCTTCCTCCTTTTAACAAAACGGCAGCAATGCCAATTGTGGCATAAGGAAGAACAATTTCAGCACGTCCACGTATAAAGGCCAAAAGAGTATTATATACATACGTCTTACCTGATCCACCTGGGCCATCCAGGTAGAAACATCGTGGAGTTATTTGCTCATTGTCAATTGCTTCTATGATTTTTTGAAAAGCTTCTTTTTTGCTGCAAGTTAAAAGATGCAATTTTTTCAACAGCATCAGAGGCTTCACTGAGATGGTTAAAAACTGAAACTTGATCTTCATAATTCAGTGGACTAGGAGCTGGCAAATTAAATGTGCTTAAACTAACACCATGGCTCTTGAATATTGTTTGAATATTGTGTAAAGCATGTTGTTGCACAACAAAATCATTGAATTTCTTCCTAAAATCCTCACACAAAGAATCTTTAAAATTTTCCCACAATTCAAGAGGATTTGATGGGTTGCAAAAAAGGCAAATAAAGATGAATACTTGCCTGAGCTGTGCAGGCATTTGAAAAATGCAAGCTTCTGATAAACATCTTACCCACTCCTGATCATCTGCTAAAAGTTGCCTTTGACGGGCTGCTTCAAGGAATGTAGGTAAGATGATACCCTCAAAGGTTCGCAAATTCTCAAAGCTAATTGCTCCTGGAATTTTGATCAAAAGTAGACGAAGGCAGTAATGCTTGATGTCTTTTGGTGAAACTGAAAATATCCAAGCCAAAATTTTATTTCCCCCTCGTTGTCATTTTTCCAAGCACCCTTCTCGAATACATAATGAAGAGGTATTTCTGCATATAGATATTGCCTTGCATTTACATCAGAAAAATTTAACTTAAACCAAGCCGTGAGAGTTCTGTCACGATTTTGATTAAGTGCTGCGTTTTCCATACCTTGTTGAAAATAAACCATTTGTTGAAGTGGCAAATGAATGGCAAGTCTTATTATAGAATGCAATTTATCATGCATTTTTAATTCCAGGAGACGCCATATTGCCTCAGGTGCACTAACATAACTGGCATTCACATGATTTGAAATTTCATCTTGTAGAAATTTGTGCCGATTGTTGTTTTCATATACTTGTAAGTTATATATATACTTGTAAATATATTTGACAGATTTGATACTGGTGCAAACTTCTATGTTAATGTGAGAATCATATTTAAGCAAGAGTGTAGGATTATATGGCACCACCCAACAATTGTCAACAGGTATTCCATTTATAATTACGCTGTTACCTTCACGGCATTGGTAGAATGGATAGCCGTCAACATTGACTTGAGTTATTGGCTGGAATGTCTTTGGAAAATTCTTCTTACAGTTACCATTTTCCATGCAAGGTGAATTTGAGTTAAAAGTTCTACATGGGCCATGTATCATTGTCCTTGAAACAATTTCATGTAATCGAGGATGATGAACCGAAAGTTCTGCCACTATGACTCTATCAATCTGCAAAGTATTATGGAATTTGAATTCCTGTTCAAGGATCAAAAGAATATGACAATGGGGTAGTCCACATTTTTTAAACTCAATTGTGTAAACATAAGAAGCACATTTTCCAAACAGCTCCCCTTTTGTGATATCATCTAAAAGTGCACATAATTTGATATGAAATATGCGAGCTACTAAATCTGGTCTGTCAGATGATGTCTGTCCATCAGGCAAGTTATTCAAAATTTCAGGCCACTTGGGATTGCATGTAAAAGTACAAAAAATGTCTGGTTTACCAAATTTTGTGACAATTACCATCGCATCATGATACCTTTCACGCATATTTCAAGGGGAGCCTTGAAAGGAAGATGGCAGTATAACAGCTCTTCCAGCAGGTAAATTTGCATTTGATGCTCCCTGACAAACATAATCCATAAGTCCAGCATACTGTTCAGATCGTAATTTTGATTGTTGTTGTCTGACAAAATTTAGATTGTTTGCCTCAACTTGAAGGTATGAGTCAATAACTCACTATTGAGTAAGTGGTCCGCCATACAAAATGGGATTGAATACACCATGCCGAATAGCAGTTTGTGCCACTGTATGCTGAAGCATTGACACATTGTTTCGTGAACCAGCAATAGATCCTGGATATCGATCAAGCATCAAATTTGGTTGCCAGCCAGCTTCACCTCATAGATAAAATATTGCATATGTCATGGGATCCATGTTTGCACTCAAAATATTCAAATGGATGAAACTATTAGTGCTGTACTCAGGAGTGTGAGGATAAATTCTGATATCTCTTTGAAATGGTGGTTCTCCATCCTCATTTTGGAATACCATGGCTACTTCATTAGCTGTTGGCAAATTGTACCATCTTTGATCTGAGTGTCCATCTCTACGCAATGCCATGTGAACATTTGGCATTGTAAAATTATCTCTTTCTGCTTGTTCATGACTCTGTCTTTCAATTTCGTACATCATTTTATAAGCTTGAGCAAAAGGGTTAATTTCCTGCATCATGAGATGTAACTGCTTCAAAATATGACGTAAGCACTTTTCATTTTGAGGAATGTTTAAGCATTCTTGAACAGCCTGAGTTGTGTTTAGAACTTACAATTGAGCAAATTTCCTTTGTTCACCTACTTGAGGGTGTAAATGTGAAGAGACATGATAGACTTATCCTTGCACCCGAAAGCAGTAAGGTCCACGACCTGGAACATTTGCTGCAAATTTTGCACCCATTGAAGCAAAAGAAATAGAGCTATTGTATAAGCGTATATTTTCATGAAAATGTCTGTAATCTGGTGATTTTGAGTTGCTCATAATATCTTTCAAAAAATAAAGGAAAATTTGACGTGCAGGAAGTTGAACTTTTCCTTTATGACAACAGCTTTTAAATTTTCTGTCACTTGATCTTTCAGATGGGAAATGAAGTGCCTGACAATATTGGCGGACAGATTCTAACAAACCACAACTGTGACATTCAACATCACCCTCTGTTTCAGAAACAGTCAGTGCTCTCTGTTGATGTTCGCGGTCTATTTGGTGTGCTGCATTTTCTATTTGAACAGCTCTCATTTGAGATCGTTGATTTTGAAGACGTTGGCGGTTTTCTTCCCTTATGTGGTCAAATGTTGCGGGCGACTGGCAAGCAAGCCATCTTGCTTTTTGTTTCTAATTAATCGACGTTTACATTCAAGAGGTGATTCATCATTTTCATCGGACATTGCTGAAAACTGTACTTAAACAGCAGTAAACAACAAAACAAAACTAAACTAAATCGAAACTAAACCAAAACTGTTTCAAAAGTGAATGACTCACCACACAGCAGGCAATGCTGAAAACGATACTTAACCAGCAGTAAACAACAATAAAATAAAACAAAAATAAAACGTGAAACACAATTTAATTAACATTAAAATTAAACATTAAAAATGTAGTTATTTAAAGGGAATATGAAAAACCATGGAGTAGAATGAATTCGACATTCAAGTGAATGACTCAATTGAATAAATGATTCTTTTCAATGGATATTTTATTTTGAAGATATTTCAAAAACTAAACGTTTTTGAGCTAGGGTGTTTTCTTGAAATTTTCATATTTTTTAAAGGGCTTTCAAAATATGTAACTTTTGTGGTATTATTTTTCAAGAAAAATTTCAGAAAATGGTGTCGCAATGTTAAGATGTTCCCGACTTGGTCCGTCCCGGAATCGTTACCTACATCTAGGCTTTTATATAAGTGAAGATACCTTTTAAAGAGTTGTCAGTGTAGATCAGTGGTTCCCAACCCGTAGAAGTCTGTAGACCACTAATCCAGAATTTGAACCATGTGCAGACCAACCCACCCTCACTGACTTGAGGGGGGGGGGACCTTCCAGGGGCATGGGGGGTATAGAATATCCCTCAGGCAAAAGGGATACAGGATTAACGTACTCACATTCTGCTGTATAATATTCCAATAATAAAATAATTATGTTAAACTTTTAAGAAATTTTAATTCAACATCATCGGATATATTCGGCCTATTTAGTTCAATGAATATTGCTTTCAAATTCCCCATTTATTTAGCAACTTTTTTATATGTGGTGCCGGACCACTCCCAAAGCTCTCTGTTGGGATACTCCCCACTTTTTCTTCTTGCCAATTTGGGAGTTGAACTTTGTTGTTTTTCCCGCACAGCGTGCGAGGTGCCGTTGTCAGGAATGACGTAATGTTTTATTACGATCGCAAGTTGTGATGTTCGATTGCCATCACTGGTTGTGATGTTTATATAATTTTGTAATACTTCTTATTTTCAATGTTTATATAATTTTGCAATATTCGTTATTTATTGTAAATGTATTTTTTGTATAGATATTTATTTGCCATACACTTTGTTTTTGGTAATTTATACAAATCAGCCAGATGCTTTGTTTTCTGTAATTTATGCAAATCAGCCAAATGCCCATGTGGTTTTTTGCACACATGGACGAATGTATATAATGTGATGGTTTTGCTTTGCTTGCGGCAGGTCAGTCGGAGCATTGTGGTAGGCAGCAAGCTATTGACAATGCTCAATATTATTTTGTTTTTGTGATGGTTTGCCAAATAAATATGCTCTTTGTTTTTAAGTGAAGATTGCCTTTTTTGCTTACTGTTGCTTCGGCCCACTGTTGCATTCTGCAGCAGTGTTTTGAGATACCTACCGCATTTTCTTTTATTGTTTCGACCTTGCCAACACTCTCACGGACCACCCGGACCACCTGTGGTCCGCAGATGACCGGTTGGGAACCACTGGTAAAGCATTTTTGATAAATATAAATAAAATCTTATCACTATGGTAAAAGAGCTTTATCTTTTAACGAGTATGGAGAAAAATTTATTTTTAAGAAAATTATTTTTTTTTTTCAAGATATGAATGATTCTTAAGTTCCAACTTTTCCTTTCTTCATAAATTGTAGCTCTCTGTTGTGAAATGAGGAAAGCATATATAACTCCAAGTCCACTTTAAACTGCTTATAATTGCTGTTTCCTTCTTTGAAGTACAAACAAATTGTAGTTTTTTTTTCATTCTTAATGTATTAGGCATTTCATTTTGTATTCTAGGTATAAACACTTTCTTACATTTTTTATGCATAAGCATTTTGGTTGCTTGAAGGCAACCAAAAAGGATTTTTAATGAAGTGTGCATAGTCAGTTTTAAGGTACAAATAATGCATAAAATTATTTAACAACAGTTGGCCGTAGCTGTATTTCTTTTTTTCTAATGTTAGAGAAATTGTATTTTCTGTACTTTTGCTGAGAAAGTTGTCCTTGAAAAGTATTCTTCTACAATGATAGTAGTCCAAAATGGGATTTAATAAAGCCCTTCTATCCGTTAAGTATTATATATATATATATATATGTATGAGAGGTAAAAGGCACTAACTCACAATGATTGAATTTTATATAGGAGTTAAATTAAAACCCATTTAATGCCCTTTGCCTCAATACAACGATTGGACATAGTGCAATTTTCAACTGGCTTAGTTGCATCTATGTAAGCATACAAGTTAGAGCAAGGGTTCCAAACCTTTTTCCTACATCGACCCCTTTTAAAAGAATGATTTTCTTCATCGCCCCCTCACATTTTTCTCTATAATATACACCATACAACATAATTACTTTACTATTAGCTTTATACATTTGGCCATAAAAATGGTTCTAATTGTAGTATCGACTTCA
This sequence comes from Dolomedes plantarius, assembly GCA_907164885.2. Taxonomy (NCBI): domain Eukaryota; kingdom Metazoa; phylum Arthropoda; class Arachnida; order Araneae; family Dolomedidae; genus Dolomedes; species Dolomedes plantarius. The sequence goes on from OU015496.1 coordinate 95,998,384, forward strand.
TTTTTAAAAAAAGTTTCCTGACATTCCATTCTTTAAAATTAAATCATAAAAAATTGAGTTTTTTGAAAGTTTTAAAGTGATCTCTCCCCTTAAGGTCCAGTGGATTTCCCCAGTTCTGCCTAGTGTTGGTACATAAATAAAAGCTAACAGCAGCATTCGACACATATACAAAAGCGTCATGACATTCAACTTTAGATGCATGGATCACTCTGCCCCATGCAAATCTGTATTTATACATATTAAAACGGATATTATTATCTAATAATTATAGTCCTAAAAAATTAAATTTTAAAACAGAAAAATTTATCATCGACCCCTATTAGACAACTGAAATACTATAGACCCTTTTTAAGCTTACATTCACCCCAAGGGGTCCACCTGGACCCCATTGGGAATTCCTGAGTTAGAGCTTTGCACCATTTATAAGATCTAAAAAACTATGTAAGAAAAATGTTAAACACCCTACTTGTAAAAAATGGACTTTGTGCCCTTTACCTCTGGCACACAGATATGTGCTGTATATATATGTATATACAGTATTTGATAGCTTATCTTATTTTTAAGTTCCTTTTTATTTGTGGGGAAGATAATATAGAGAAGAGACTACTGGTTGCATAATATTATTTAAATGAGTTATGTAGGCTTTTCATTTGGCCTTCATTAAGTTTGAAAAATAAAGTTACCTTCAGCATCTTTTCCATGTGATCAATTAAAGAATCTTGGATCAAGATAAATTTAGACACTGAAGTTTTAGATTTCAAAGCTCTGCAATAAACTTCATAGTCAGGATTAAAATCTTTGAAAATGAGCAACTTACAAAGCTGAGATGAAACTGGGATCTCTCATTAAAAATCATTGCAGTTAAGAAAATATATTTTTCCCCCATTTGAATGGACATCCCTGATGATATAGTAATTGAAATTCTGACTCCGTCAGTCATTTTAAATGAACTTATTTAAAAATTCTTTATTTTATATTTTATTTCAATATTATCAAAATTATATTTTAAAGATTACCGAAATCTTTTCTCCATGACAGAAATTTGATTTTTATGTTGTGATAACCAGGGGTGGCTCCAGTCCCGAGTTTTTTTTTTTTTGGGGGGGGGCAACGTCGGCATAGGGTTATATTTATATATATATATATATATAAAAGAAATAAACATCATCTCATTTTAAATTTAAACTCATTTAGTATTAGGTCTACGATTATATAACTTTAGGCTATGAGAAAAAAATACACCAGGCGTTTTTGGGAGGTGCAATTGCCCCTATTCCCCTCCCCCCCCCCCCCCTTGGAGCTGCCAATGGTGATAACTCATATTTTACATGAGTTCATATATGACTCAGCATGCATATAGCAAGTTTGTCAAAAATTTACACTATTTTAGAGGTAAATATTAAATTTCTATAAGCCTACCACAATCATCAAATCAGAAATTATGGTACTTGAGATGGCAGTTATAATTAAAACATTTGTATCATATCTTTTAAGCACAATTCCAATAAAAATTTTGTCACTAAAAACTAATATATAAAAATGAAAATTTGTCTGTCTATAATTGTATAGAAATCCACAGTTTAGGAGCAGCGATTGTGAAATTTTACATACAGGCATCTTTAAAAACATCTGAGGGACTTAAGAACTTCCAAAATCGAAATTAATTACCGTTAATTTTTAATTAATAAAAAACCAACAATTTTTTAAACTAAATGTAAGCTGTTACTCTTTGCGGAATCACCCCTCTGAATATGGCATCCACGTTAGGGTTAGCTGACAAACAGCGAGTGAAAAGATAAAAATAAATAAAATCAAAAAGTTTCAAGTCATATATTAAACCAGAATAATAAATGAAAATAATAATCTTTCAAGTCAGATTTTATACTCTAAAATAAATCGGATCCAACGGCATATTGACACTCTCACACGCGATGGAAAATTCAAATCAACCACGCTAAGTGTCACAAGATCTTTTTTAATCGCTACTGCAATCCCCCTCGCTTATGTCTTTGTGTCTATTGAAGAGTTAAAGACTTAGGGCCTGTTCACATAGGAGTCCGTTGCGTAGCGTTAAGGGAAAGATGACGTTGGGAGGAAAATAAACCAATCATAGGCGTTAAAAATTTCATAGCGAATCGTTTGGAGGCCTATGATTGGTTTATTTTCGTCTCAACGTCATCTTTTCCTTAACGCAACGCAACGGACTCCTATGTGAACAGGCCCTAAGCTTCTATCCTGCTAACTTATTTCTGACTTAAAACTCCTCTTACTCCATAAATACATGTATATTCACCAACCAATAGCAACTTTCCAGTAATCTTAGTACGAATATTTTTCTATTTACTCAATAAAGCAGCATGTAACCATGGCGCATTCGGTAAAATCGTTCATTTACTACGCTTCACGACCCGGGTTCGAATACGGATCATACAAATTTTGCTAAACCTGTATTTTCAGCTTTTTTATGGAGGCTTTTTTATTTCATTTTTTAAATTATTATTATTAGTATTTTTATTTATTATTTTTTTAAATTATTTTTATTTTATTTTATTATTTTTAAAAATTATTATTTTTATTTTATTTTATTTTTCATATTATTAATGTGTATAACATTTCGTATACTTTTTTTTCTATGTTATTTATACTGTGTGTAGTTTTTTAATGGATTTTGGTAGGTTTATTATAAATTTATATATTTTATGTTTTACTTTTCAGGATTTTTTGCTCCAATGATAAAGGCTAAATCTTTTCTATGTTATTTATACTGTGTTTAGTTTTTAAATTGATTTTGGTTAACAAACGTTCGACAATTTGACATTTTTACTTTTAAAAATTCTTTACTTTCCTAAAGGCAATTTGACATATTTCCTTTTCAGCTTTTAGTGGTTTATTATAAATGTATATATTTTATGTTTTACTTTTCAGGGTTTTTTTGCTCCAATGGTAAAACGCTAAATCTAGCTGAATTCTGAAGAAATTATTGTAAATTTATGGTTTTTTATGTTGGGTTTTCTTTTTATTCATGTGTATAACATTTCACATGCTTTTTTTTCTATGTTATTTATACTGTGTTTAGTTTTTAAATTGATTTTGATTAACAAACATTCTTAAAATCCCGGGCAACGCCCGATAAATTATCGCCTGTGTAGGTTGATAATTTATAAATTTTAAAACTGTTACTACATGTATATTTACAGATCCACAAGAACTTTCCAATATTTTTAATTAATAAATAACCAACAACTTTTGAAGGATGCGACTCTCGATTCACAGACGTTCAGTAGATGGCGCCACTATTTTAAACTTTTAGTATTCCAACCATGAAGCTACAGATGCTTCATGATTCCTACCCATCTGAAAACCCGCACTTCGCTACGGAATACATTCAAATTAAATACAACGTCAATGTATGCAATTAATGCCAATATATATATATATATATATATATAATAAATACGACGATTAATGTATACAAATGATGTAAAAAAAACAAAAAAATATATTTTTTTAAAAATCGTAAGGGATATTTTTATAGACAAAATAATGTAGAAGAAAATATTCAAATTAAATCTAATAGGACATACTAAAGAATATAGTACAGTTTGAGGAACATATCTTTTACTGTATTTTAATATTTTTTGGGATAATGTCCAATCATCTGCCGCATTAGCAAGAAAAAAAAAATTTTTTTTGTCTATTTCGTTGTTACGTGACAATAAATTTATTTAAAGTACCAGAAAAAGAAATCACATGATCAGCGTTTAATAAATTAAATTGTAAAAATTAATCTTTAAAATTCACCAAAAATCAGAAAAGGGAGGTAAAGATTCGAAAAAAATTTCATTTTAAAGGAATTTTTATGATCTTTTTCGTAATATAAATTTTACAACCCTCAAATTATTATTTTAAATGCAAACTTGAAAAAAGTTACAAAAACAACTTAAAAATTTAATTTTAAAAAAATCTAAGAAGAATTTTTCCAAAAATCGTTCTTAGTGCACCCCTACATTATAAGAAGAATTGCCATGCAAAATTTCAGTCCTTAGGTTCAGCGGTTTGGTCTGTACTTTGTATGTCAGTCAGTCAATCATTTTGTCAGTCAGTTACGGAACTGTTTTATATATATAGATTTTTCTTACTATCTTTATATCGTAACGTTAACTTCATGCGCACACATTATTTTCCTATGCTTTTTTTTTTATTATCTTTATAATAGCGTAATTTTCATATGATTTTAAACAACAATCGTTTTTAACTGGCATTCAATTGGCTGTTAAAGCTTTATATTTACACCCTATTTAAAAGAAGTAGGGTGTAAATTATAGGGTAGAAAGTTGGTAATATCAAAATTTTGTGCAATGTATTTAATTTCTCGATTAAAAGTAGTTTTTTTCTAAAAATTAATTTATTTCGCTTGGAAAGCTAAATGTTTTATGCACGCAGTTTATATTAATATTACTATCTTTATATCATAATGTTAACTTCATGCGCAAGCATTATTTTCTTATGCTTTTTTTCTTATTATCTTTATAATAGCTTTATTTTCATATGGTTTTAAACAACTATCGTTTTTATTCATATTATGTTGGTTTTTTATTAATTAAAAATTAAGTGTAATTAATTTCGATTCCGGAAGTTCTTATTATCTTTATTTTCATATGCTTTTTCATTTACGAATTATTCAAATGTTGGTTAAAAAACTTTTGCGTAATTTATACATTTGTGTGTGTTTAATTATTGAAATTAATAAATTTATATTTCTGGAGAGGATGTTTCAGTGTTTAGTGGTACTATGATGAAAGGCTGAATGTACCAAAATTCTGAGGAGTTTATTATGGAGAGAAAAGGAATTTAATATGTAGAGGATGTTTATAGGAGTTAAATGTGGAGAGGAGTCAAATGGTTTGCAGCCCTCAATCAAACACTTCATTTTTTAAGAGGCAACGCTGCAGTCATATCATGGTTCTATTGGAAATTTCTGCTGAACCTGTAATTGTAGCTTCTTTTTTTTTTGCCCCAATGATGAAAGGCTAATTCTAGCTGAATTCTGAGGAGTTTATTATAAATTTATATATTTATAGATTTCACAAGTTTTTTTTTCTATGTTATTTATACTGTGCTTAGTTTTAAATTAATTTTGGTTAACAAACATTAGAGAATATGACATTTTTACTTCTCAGATTTTAATACTACAATGATGAAAGGTTGAAATTCTAAGACGTGTATAACATTTCACATATATTTTTTCTATGTTATTTATACTGTGTTAATTTTAAAATTGATTTTGGTTAACAAACATTCTTAAAATCCCGGGCATCACCGGGTACTTCAGCTAGTATTTCATAAAGATTCTATGTATTACTTTTCATCTTAATTTTTTTTTATGTACTTCATTAGGATGTACAGTAATATCAATGTGAACTTCATATTTGTTATGTTTTTAAATTTAGTGTTTCAGTTGATTCATCTATAAATGTATTGTATTATTTTAATTCAGTGCTTTAATTTTTCCATTCTGGTCCATTAGGAAACTCATTCTCTAAGTCATCATCAGAAACCAACACTAATTACCAGGAAATGACCTATGGTATGTGCTCTTAAAATTTATGAATTCCTCTTTTTACCCCTAATGTAAAAGTTTTTATTTTTTTTTAAATTTTTATTTATCCCTTTATTGTATAAATTACAAAATAAAATTTTAATATAGTCTCTTTTATATATAATAATACAAATTAAAAGAATTCCCTAACATTGATTTTCTGTGATTTTAGAGAATAGGAAGGCATTCTTCAATCAAGTAAGGAATTTAATTTTTATTCTATGGAGCTTTTATCATTTATGTTAATTAGTATATAAAATATAATATATATATATATATATATATATATATATATATATATGTGGGATGCCATCCATACAGCCCCATGCATGCCACTCTCATATGGAGTGCGCCCCTGTAACCCCGGCGAGCGCCACCTAGCGGGCGCCGCGAAGAACAGAAGAGATAGACGATGTTTTGCTTCGGACGAGCGTGCACGTGTGTGTGCCGCGTTGCTTGTTTTTCCCCCTTTTAGACGTTAGTTCCCCCTGTACATAATGCCCCTCTTTAAATAAATGTTACTTATGTTAACACTGTTTGTGATTATTCCCCCCAAAACCCCACAGATGGGGGCTCTGGCCTCCTTTTACCCTTTAATCCCCTAGATCACCCATGCCTGCCGTATCAACTCTCCATTTGACGTGATAGTTTCAAAGACGTTTACAGCTGATATTTACCGACTTTACCTCAGACGTATAATTCGAGACGGTTTGAACGAAGTATTTTGCTGATGTGACTTCTCCACGGATTACTTATCAATTTTTCATGACGTTCCGAGGACTGAGTTTTCAACTTGACGACTTTCGTTTAGACGTGACGTAGTCGGATTTACAAATTGTTGGATTATTCTGTTTAGAAGTCTGCATTCAGTGAGTACCATTTTTTTCTGTTGTGTCAATATGTGTTCAGTTTCACTAAACGATATTGTGCCAATCGCACAAGCACTCAGCTGTGCACCAACTAAAAGTATTAAATTATTGTTTTCGATTTGTTGTAATGATACATTTGATCGATCATCCCGATCTAAATTACGCAGTTTTCAGAATTTCCCTGTAACTTTCGATTTGAATTCGCGAAAGAAATCCATCCTTAAAACATATTCATTAAATGATTTTATCTGTGTTGCTAATATTTTGCATATTGATTCCGACGGTTCTAAAGACAAACTATGTGATTCCATTTTTGACGCACTTTCGAATTTAACTTCCTTTCAGCCGAGCGACTTCGGCGATGAGAATGACGAATTGGCGCCAAGTTCTTTCGCGCAGACGCCAGCTGCTATCGCTACAGTCGAAAACGCTTATACAAATTCTTTTTCGCCTAAACAACAATCCGAAATTGACACTTCCGTTCCTTATTCTAATTTATGGCTTGTTTTGAGAGATGTTTCGTGTTCTATGCGAAAATTTACTGGTAACAATGCGTATACTATTCAAAGCTTTTTGCGCGACGTAGAGGATAATTTATCTCTTTTACCAGAATTAACAGATCAGCATAAAGTGATTTTTGTCAAAATTAATCTTTCTGGATCCGCTAAATTATTTATTCAGAGCCAACGTAATCTAAACACTTTCAGTTCTTTAAAAGAAGCTTTAATTGAGGAGTTTGGCTCGAAAATTACGAGCGCTGACTTACATCGACAGTTGCGAAATCGAAAGTTAAAACCAAATGAATCTCTTGCAGAATATTTAATTGCTCTTCGCGAGTTAGCTTCGCAAGCCCTTGACTTTGCCGTAGACGACGCTAGTATAATTGAGTATTGCATAAATAATATTCCAGACGCTCCGTGTAATAAATTAATTTTGTATGGTTGTACTAACTTTACGGAATTCAAACAGAAACTCAAAATTTATGAAAAGATTTTTGACAGAAATAGATGTAAATCCTCAACTGACCATTTCGGTTCTAACTACATTCGTAAACGTGATGACGTGTATCATAAAATTTCAAACCCAAGACGTCAGATGAAACCAGAAGCATTTCGTCCTCATGCTCAAAGTAAACAAATGTGCTATAATTGTTTTAATTTTAACCATATATCTAAATTTTGTCCAGACAAACATCGCGGTCCAAAATGTATTTCTTGTGAAAATTTTGGCCACATCGCCGCAAATTGTTCAAAATCAAATGATTTACACACACAGAGAGAAACTAATGTTAATACGCTGAATTCAACTACTTCAAATTTAATGTACAAGGATGTTACACTTAACCATGTCTCTTTCAACGCGTTAATTGACACAGGTTCGATGGCTACGATTATGTTAAAGCGAGCGTATACTAAAATTGGATCCCCTGTTCTTAATAACTCTAGTACATTGCTTACGGCTTTTGGCAATGGAAAAATTAAGCCGATTGGTTCTTTCAAATCCCAAATTGTTATTGATGGTCAATTGTTTACCGCTGATATTTGTGTTGTTGACGATAATACTATGCCAGTAGATTTGATAATTGGTATGAATGTACTTGCACAGGCTGAATTCACTATCACTAAAGACGGACTTTCGATTCATAAACCTTTAGATTTTGACGCTATAGACGAAGACGTTACTCTCATTAGTAATATATTGGTAATAGATGATTCTAGCCCTGACATAGGCCCTAGTGCTACTAAACAACAGAGAAATACCATTCAACACCTCGTGACCAATTATAAACCCCATAAAATCAAAACTACTAATATCGAAATGCATATACAAGTTGATACTTCGACTCCCATCTGCTACAGACCACGACGTTTACCATTTACAGAGAGAGATATTGTAGATAAACAAGTTAATACTTGGATTCAGGACGGCATAATAGAACCCTGTTCATCAGACTACTCGAGTCAGGTTGTTCTTGTTAAAAAGAAAGACGGAACCCCACGACTTTGCATCGACTATAGACAATTAAATAAACATATAGTTAATGATAGATACCCTTTACCTCTCATTGACGACTTACTCGATAAACTGCAGAATGCTCGTGTTTTCAGTACTCTAGACCTTAAAAATGGATTTTTCCATGTTAATGTTCATAAAGACAGTCGACGTTATACTTCCTTCGTGACACATTCAGGTCAGTTTCAGTTTCTTAAAGTTCCCTTTGGTCTTTGTACATCACCTTCCGTATTTCAGCGATTTGTTAATACAGTCTTTAAAGATCTCATTTTATCAGGTCAGATATTGTTGTATATGGATGACTTAATCATTCCTGCTAAAGATGAAGAGGAAAATATTGAAAAAATAAAATCAGTCTTTTCTGTCGCTTCTGACTACGGTCTTGAGATAAACTTTCGAAAATGTAAATTCCTTCATACACAAATTGAGTTCCTTGGCCATATTATTCAAAACGGACAGTTATTTCCCTCCCCTCTTAAAACAGCCGCCGTTCTAAATTATCCGGAACCAAAAAATCAAAAAGACGTCCAATGTTTCCTTGGTTTGGCTGGTTATTTCCGTAAATTTATCCAAAACTTTTCAGTTATCGCTAATCCTCTATCTAACCTTCTAAAAAAATCTACTATTTTCCATTTTGGTGTAAACGAGAAAAATGCTTTTTATCAATTGAAGCAATGTTTGGCTAATAAACCCGTTCTTAATATTTATAATCAGAAAAGCGAAACTGAATTGCATACTGACGCTTCTATCCATGGTTTTGGATGCATTCTTCTTCAGAAATCAACTGATGATAACTGTTTTCACCCTGTATATTTTGCAAGCAAATCTACATCCGACGCTGAGAAAAATTATTCAAGTTATGAACTCGAGATGTTAGCCGTAATTCATGGATTACAAAAATTTAGAGTGTATCTACTTGGTCAAAAATTTACCATAGTTACAGACTGTAACGCCTTCAAACTCACTATGAGCAAGCGCGATCTCAGTGCTAAAATTGCTCGATGGGCACTATTATTAGAAGATTACAATTATACAATTCAACATCGAACTGGAGCGAAGATGGCTCATGCTGATGCGCTAAGCCGCTATCCGACGATGCTCATTACCGCCGATTCACTGACTTTCAAAATACAAAATGCTCAGTCACACGACCCTAACATTCAAGCAATTAAAGAAATTCTTAAAACTAAACAATATCACGATTATTTTATCAAAGCAAATGTTCTCTACAAGTTAGTTGACGGTTACGAAGTTCTAGTCGTTCCAGACTCTATGCAAGACGGCATTATCAGAGACGCACACGAGAATGGACATTTTGCTACTAAGAAAATTGAGGAGCAACTCAAACAACAGTTTTACATGCTTAATTTAACAGATAAAATTGCCAGGTGTATTGCCAACTGTGTTCCATGCATCTTGACGAACCGCAAGTGTGGTAAACAAGGACTACTACACCCTTTACCAAAAGAGGACACCCCACTCCATACAAATCACGTCCAGCAAATTATTAACTCAACTTTCCAACGCAGCATTAAGACGACTCCTTTTGAACTGCTTTTCGGTACAAAAATGCGTGTCCGCAACAATCTCCAAATCACAGACCTGTTGAATGCCGAAATACAAACTGAGTTTATAAATTCACGCGACGACCTCCGCAAAGACGCCAAACAACAGATTTTAAGAGTGCAAGACGAAAACCGTAAAACCTACAATCTACGACGAAAGTTACCTCCGAAGTTCAAGTTGCACGATCTTGTCGCCATAAAACGCACCCAATTCGGACCTCGTTTAAAACTCTATCCAAAGTTCCTCGGACCCTACAAGATCATCAAACTTAAGCCCAACGACACCTATGATGTTCAAAAGTGTGGACATTTCGACGGACCCATGCATACCAGTACATGCATCGAGTTCATGAAACCGTGGACGCATAACTTTACATAACATACTTTAACTTTTGAACTATGTTTTCATTATTATTTTTTCTTTTTCAGGAATATTTCATTAGCCAGGATTGTTTTGCTGTTTAGATATTACTACAATTAGTGTTATATTTTTCATTTTCTTTTCCAGCTCATTTTGCTAGTATTATAACCTATGTGTATTTCTTATAACTTTTATACTTTTTTTTTTTTCATTTCGTCATAATAAATTGTCACCTGTATTTGTTTGTGCCCCTACCAGCATCTGGGGGCAGATGCTTTTTGTCGGATGGCCGATGTGGGATGCCATCCATACAGCCCCATGCATGCCACTCTCATATGGAGTGCGCCCCTGTAACCCCGGCGAGCGCCACCTAGCGGGCGCCGCGAAGAACAGAAGAGATAGACGATGTTTTGCTTCGGACGAGCGTGCACGTGTGTGTGCCGCGTTGCTTGTTTTTCCCCCTTTTAGACGTTAGTTCCCCCTGTACATAATGCCCCTCTTTAAATAAATGTTACTTATGTTAACACTGTTTGTGATTATTCCCCCCAAAACCCCACATATATATATATAAAGAAATATATTTATTGGAAATGTTAATGAATATATATCATAAGAAATATTGTAATTGTAATTTATGCATTCTTCATTTGGTAGAATTTTGTGCATATATATGCTCCTAAAATTACTCTGTAGTTTTAGAAAAGTGAGAAAAAGTCCATGCCAGATAGCTACCAAAATTTACTGTAGCCATTTTTTTTTTATTTATTCACACTTTCATTTACTGACCATAAAGGTTATTTCCTTACTTTTTAATGAAATTTTTTCACCATTTAAAGTTTAAAGAGAAAAAAAAATTATGTGTTCTTATGCCTTTTTTTAAGTTCTTTTGTCAATCTGACAATTAGATCGAGGCAATTACAGACAAGTTGCTAATAGTTTGTAAAATAAGTCTTTACTTTTTTCATATCATTGCTCATCATTGATTCAAACAGTCCAGCTATCATCTGTTCAGAAGCTGATATGCCTATCCTAAATTATAATTGTTAATCTTTGGTTAGATATTTATTTCACTGAATTTTTGTGTAGTTTTTTTCCCTCCTACTAAAAATAAATTTAATTTGGAAATATGTTTTCAGTGTATGATCTTATAAAATTTTACTGCTATTAATCTCTAATGCAGTGTTTCTCAACTTTTTTTCCGATCAGGGAACCCCTTTTACCTTGTTTTTTTCCTGCGGCCCCCCCCCCCCCCCCGTCTAAGGAGAGTAAGGTATTTCTATTATAACATGTTTTTTTAAGTAACTAGACTTTTTTTTTTTTTTTTTTTTTTGTAAATCTATATAAAATACTACTACACAAAAATTTATATTTAAGTAATTCTTGGTCTGTCAGACCCTTCTGCTTGATGACCAAATGTAAAGTGTAACTGAGCATATTCAACATCTATATAATACCCTATATTGCACTTTGCTTCCCTCTGTGGCCCCCTAGTCCTGTGCCATGCCCCCCCCCCTCCCATGATGGGATTTTCCCCTGTGGGTCCCCTTCTATACCCTTAGGCCCCCAGTTTAGAACCACTGCTCTAATATCCACCCACAATGTATAGTAATTAGCATTGCAAGCTACTACAATGTAAGTTCGGTCTTAAATCCTATCTAAGGCTTACATTCCTGTACTACCATGGTACTCCTATGTCGTGTTCCTATAGTAAAATAGCCTACAAAATTTACAGTGTGTATGGGTGAATGTTCTCAGGACAAATGTCTGTCAAAAAATATTCTCTTATATATTTTTACATTTATTCAAGAATATTTTTTTTGTCAAAGACACAGGGTGATTAATTAAAAAAACAATTTGCATTTTGTTGTAACAATCATTTATATGTATGATAGATTTTTACAAATATGTGAAATATTATAAATATTTCCCCAACAGATTTTTTTTTTTTTTAAAGCATTTTATTGCAACCTAATTAACTAGTACTAACCCAGTTACTGTTTGATAATAAGTACTGAATTTTTTAAATTACTTAATAATCTCTCGAAGAAAAATAGAAAAAATTCTGGATCTCATACAGAGTTCTGTTGCATCATTGTGGATTTTCTGTTACAGTATTATTTTCGTACTTTGTTTTATTTTATCATATGCTTTTATTCATGTTCATTCCTCTAGATGTGTGGTGTAATATCTAAAAGAACAAGCAAAATGTGTATGAATACGCACAAATGTTCGCAACATACGGATGAACAACGTAGAGATGTTAGACATATTCTTTTAAGGTATAGTATGTTATTTTACCTTTAATTATATTATAAACTTGCCTAGTTTATAAAATTTTAGAGTTATTTAGTAAATATTTTCGCCCTCTTTCACTAACTTTCGAAAATACAGTGATACATCCCACCCATAAAGACTCTTCAATTTAAGGGACAAATCTTAATGTCCTAGTTTCTTGGTATGAAGACACTAGCTGAATACCCGTGCTTCGCTATGGAGTACATTCAAATTAAATACAATGGTCAATGTATGCAATTAATGCCAAAAAAATATATATATGTGGGCGCGGGGTTGGAGTAAAAGATCCACAACATAAACTAACTAGAAACCATCGTAAATAACAAAAACAATTACATTTATTTAGAAAGAATTGAAAGAAAAACGTAGTCCGTCCACGACGGAATCCAAAGCGGGAGTTTTTATGTTCTCCCCAAAACAGAGTAGAGGGGTCGTGATAATGTTCGTGCTAGCGGCGCCCTCTTGCGCCAGACATAATATGCGTTTACAAATAACATTTCATGAAGTTTAAAGTTCATAGTTAAGAGTTCAGTTCTGCTTTCTACAAATCGGCCATCCTAGCTGTCATGCGACCTCGGATGACATTAAGCAATAGGCACTGACAGTCTCTGAAAAAGAAATAAAATGGAACACACTTACAATACACGGGACCATGCAGGGGATGCGCTGGTGCTGACATCAAGTACACGGGACCATGCAGGGGGTGCTCTTGTGGTGACATCGGGTACATGGAACCATGCAGGGGATGCTCTTGTGCTGACATCGAGTACACAGGACCATGCAGGGGATACTCTGGTGCGGACATCGGATGGCGGGATACCTTGTCAGTCGTCTGAATCGGGGTAGCGGGGATGTCATGCCAGTCGTCTAAATCAGGATAGTAGGGATGCCCTGGCTTCGTGTAGTCGGCAGCAGAAGACGTGATGTTAGGACGTTCATGTTGTTCAAATTTGATGACACCGCACTGGTCGTGGGACTTGACATTGGTCACTTTGTAGGGACCTAGGAATTTCGGTCGTAATTTCATTCTTGTTCCGTACCACGTAGGCTTGATTGCACGTGATTTTCTTGTCTTGTACTTGCATGATTTTGATTTTCTTGTCTTGTACTTGCATGATTTTTTCCTTTTCTTAAAGGATTTCTGGTTTTCGTCTTGAATTTTAAGAATATTTTGCCTTGCGTCTTCCTTCATTTTATCTCTCTCTTTCATCATCGCGTTAAGGTACTCTTCTTCTAAGACTTCTTTCACTCGTATGTCTGTTATGCCTTTTAGTTTCACGCCTGTCAACAGTTCGAATGGTGTGAATTTAGTACTTCGAGAAGCGGTACTGTTCATTATCCGTTGAACCATAGACACGTATTTGTACCATTTCGTTGGATCGGAAATTGAAAGTTTAGAGAGTATAGGAATTAAAGTTTCATGCATCCTTTCAACCTGACTGTTACCACGGGGAATTCCTGCTGTAATTTTAATATGCTCTATTTCTTCTTCTACGCAATAGGTCTCAAAATCATTCGAAGTAAATGCGCTTCCTCTATCACTGATAATTCGTGAAGGATTTCCAAAGGTAGTTTGTTGTAGCTTTAACTTTTCTATCGCGTCGCGTGACGATGTCGATTTTACTGGGTATAAGCATACAAATTTCGTAAAGGCATCGACAACAGTGAAAATATGTTGATAATTCTTGTTCGTAGAAGGCATAGGACCTATAAAGTCAATGTGATACGTGCTCAACGGTGAATTTTCTTTTGGGATAGGATTAAGTAAACCTTCTCCTTTGCCACGTTTTCTGTTACATAGGATACATTCTACGCAGTTGGCAATGACGTTATCAATTTGTTTTCTGGCATTACGTATGTAATAATTTTGATTTAAAACGTCTTCGGTCTTGGATGATGCAAAATGATTTTTATTATGAATTCGTTTGATTATTTCTTTTTCCATTTCTTGAGGCACCATTAAAAGTTCTCTTCTATTTTTATACTTATATAAAATTCCATTTTTGACAAAATGTTCTTCATCATTTCCCTTTTCTATCAAGGTTTTAATCGTTTCAATATTTTCGTCTCGTTTTTGGGCAGCTTTAATTTTGGCGGTTATATCGTCGTCTAAAATTATCTTCCTAGAAATATCTACGGTTTCGGTTTTGTTTGGCGTATATGTAGATACAGGTTTAAAAATAGTGTTTCTTCGTGTCTTATCTTTAAGGTGGTTTAAATCTAATTCGTTAGTAACAAAGTTGGGTAAATTTTCTATCAACAATAAAAAGTTATTCGTGTTGGAGGGCTTCTGAATAATTAAAGAATCTTTTTTCAAAATAACGTCAGCTAAATCTAACAGAGGGGTACCAATAATAATGTCGAATTTTATTGCTCCGTCCGGGACAACATGAAACAGCAATTCGAAGGAGTGACCGTTGATTTCCACGCTATGCATAAAAGAACCCTTGGTAAGCACATTCTTAGAGCCTAGTCCTACTAGATTTATGGCGGGGGGAGAAACAGCTGGGAGACACAGTCTTTCATAGCAAGCGGATCGTATTACATGCAAACTGGAACCACTGTCGAAAATACCCGTCAGCTCATTACCGTTCAACCTGACGCTTATCTGTACAAGAGAATTTTTCTCTTCGGGAACACTGCAACTGATATTCATGGCTTGACTTCCAGGGGTTTTATTATTTTTCACCGGACAGTTAGCAGAAACGTGGTCATTCGTAAATTGATTACAATTAAAACATTTTCTTCCGCGGTCTTTAAACGGACAAACACTATGATTTTTATCGCCGCAGTTTTTACAACGCTGAAAGCGGGGAGACACGTCTGAAAGAGGGGTGAAATGTTTTTTCTTTTTTGTTGTTTGTGGTTCATATGGAATCGTAGTATGATTTCGTATTTTTTCGTAAATAACTAATTTTTCCTTAAATTCTTTTAAATCTTTCGCACCGTAAAGAATTACTTTGTTAGACGGTTTATCGGGAATACCATCTATAACATATTGAATTAGGGATTCTGTTTCGATGTTACCTCTGCTTGCTAGTTCTTTCATGACCAGAAAATATTCCTGCAGAGATTCTTCGTTGTTTAAATAACGTTTCGTCAACATTTTATGGAGTTGGGCACTTGTGCACTTCGAGACAAATTCTTGTTCAAGAGCTGATTTAAGCTTAGCCCACGAAGTTAAGCCAGATTCACCTTGAATAAAGAGTTTCGCTAATCCAGTTAATGATCGTTTCGCGAATATTAATTTTTGAAGATCATTCCATGCGCAAATACTCTCCGTTTCTTCAAAATCAGTTATCCACTTTTCGATGGAATAATTATCTTTCCCGTCAAACTTTCTCAAACTGTCTTCGATATCATGATAGGAAATAGTAAATTTAGAAAATTTATCTACTGATGGTTCTACACGGGTTAATTTGCTAACTTCGCTACGAATTTCTTCGTTCACGTGTTCATCGTCGCTATCAGATTCAAAATTATCATTTTTAAGCGTTTCAATATCTAATAGGCTATCGAGAATTCGAGTAGCGAGAACAATTTCATTTCCGTCACAATCAATACATAAAATATTGCAAATTGTAATTAAATTAGCAAGCCTAACGTTTTTCACAGCAAAAGTTAATTTCTTCTCATAATGTTCGTCGTTTTTCTGGTAGTCAAAGCCAGAAAATTCTCGTAACCGTTTCCGGTTTAATCGGTCACCTTCAGTTTCATAAACAAAATTATGCAAACATTTTATAGATTTAACAGAAGCAGACTTCAAGTTTGCTTTGATTCGGGGAATATCAGCCAATTTCATTTTTTCCATTTAGAATCGTTAATCGTAGCAAAAATCGTAAATATTCGTTAACATAAAAAATTGCTCGTAAATCGTATAAATAGAATTATCGTAATTAGCCGTAATTCGAAGAAACAAAACAGTCACTATCGTAATTCATAAAAATAGTCTTACTTTAGTTCCGTTGCATCGTAATTTAGTCCGTTGCATCGTAATGCGTTGATGGAGATTCGCGTCGTGTTCTCGTAGATTTCTTTCTAATTCATATCTAATACCTCTTCTGACACCATCTTCTGTGGGCGCGGGGTTGGAGTAAAAGATCCACAACATAAACTAACTAGAAACCATCGTAAATAACAAAAACAATTACATTTATTTAGAAAGAATTGAAAGAAAAACGTAGTCCGTCCACGACGGAATCCAAAGCGGGAGTTTTTATGTTCTCCCCAAAACAGAGTAGAGGGGTCGTGATAATGTTCGTGCTAGCGGCGCCCTCTTGCGCCAGACATAATATGCGTTTACAAATAACATTTCATGAAGTTTAAAGTTCATAGTTAAGAGTTCAGTTCTGCTTTCTACATATATATTTATAAAAAAATCGTAACAGATATTTTTATAGACAAAATAATATAGAAGAAAATATTCAAATTAAATCTAATAGAACATACTAAAGAATATAGTACAGTTAATATAGTACAGTTTGAAGAATATTTCTTTTACTGCATTTTAATATTTTTTTGGATAATGTCCAATTGTCTGCTACATTAGAAAGAAAAAAAAATGTTTTTTTTTTTGTTGTCAATTTATTTCGTTGTTATGCACATGACGCAAAATTAATTTAAAGTATCACAAAAAGAAAAGAAACCATGTGATCAGCATTTAATAAATTAAATTCTAAAAATTAATCTTTAAAAATTCACCAAACATCAGAAAATGGAGGTAAAGATTTCATTTTAAAAGAATTTTTATGATCTTTCTCGTGATATAAATTTTTTAACCCTCAGATTATTATTTTAAATGCAAACTTTAAAGAATGTTACAAAAGTAGCTTAAAAATTCAATTTAAAAAAATTTAAGAAGAATTTTTCAAAGATCTTTCTTAGTGACCCCTACACTATAAGAAGAATCGCCATACAACATTTCAGCCCTTTAGGTCTAGCGGTTTGGTCTGTGCGTTATCTGTCAGTAGTTACAGAACTGTTATATATATATATATATATATATATATATATATATATATATATATATATATATATATATATATATATATATATATATATATATATTAACAGAAGGTAAAAAAAAAAATTTAGTGATACATCCCAAGTGAGATACACAAAAGTATTCCATATGAGGAACCCATCTGTTCTGTTTGTAGTTGATTACTTTATAGCTGCTGTAGTATATAGGAATTTAAATCCAGGATTAAGGCTTTATAAACATTGTTTACACCATCTTGTCAAAAGATCCTTGTTAACTGTTGAATAAATTTGGTGTAATTGTTATTTCATGCAACTAAAAAATAAACAGTATAATAATCTGATATGTGACTAAGCATAGGATTTCTAAAACATGTATTTAAAAAAGTATGTATTCTCTATTTTAGAGGTATGGAAGATCAGCTGACAAGTGATGGGCAGATTGATATAGACACTGTTGATGAAGGAAGTGCTAGATTTTCTTTTATCACTCGGCCCTTGCCACCATCTGTTAAAAACATATCTTCTGCAATAGGTAAGTCATAGATATCTAATTTTGTTTTTCATTCTTGTTTCATTTTCCTATTGTCTAATCCCAAATATCTATTTCCTATTTTCCTGTTATCTAATCACAAATATATGTGTACATGTGTGAACACCCATACACATATATTTTGAAATTGTTATCTAAAATGTGATGTATAATCCCAGAAAAGAAACCAGGAGGAATAATTTTAATATCTCCTTTTAAATAATTTATATAGATTGAACTAGCTGAATACCCGTACTTCACTACCGATTACATTCAAATTAAATGCAATGGTCAATGTATGCAATTGATGCCAAAATACAGTCTGTCACAAAAAAATATATGCACCCAGAAGGAAACGAGCTACTATGACGAAACTTAACATGTATGTTGTGTTACATGAGGCGTAACTACCTTCCTCTAAATAAAAAAAAAGGTGTAGCAAAGCTCAGGTGACAATGGAAAATGAAGACCCAGCGAATGAGCATCTAACTCCTTTTATTTAAAATCATTTAAAAGTTGAGACAAGATTTGTTGCCTTTGACATAATTTACAGGTGTGTTGGTAGCTTCGGAACGTCGTCGAACTGCTCTGCTCTGCTCTGGTCTGGCTGGAAAGTAGAAAATGCATTTCATATATACAATCAGTCACTCCCATGGAGCATGCGCCACAAGTTAAGCAAGCCCAGAAAAACGCTTGCATAATTAATCGTGTTTAACCTGCGGCGATTGCTTCGGGAAAGATTCGCAGATACGAGAACGCATGGTAAACAAATTAGTCAATGCCTCCGCATTGCTAACATTGGGCCCCCCTTCTTGTTTCTGCGAACTGCTCTAGTGGTGAAAGCCCTACTGGATGTTTATACACTTATGCCTTACAGACATTTACACTGGAAACAGGGGCATAGCTACCGTGGAGCAGTTGGAGCGGACTGCTCCAAGCGCACGAACCATGGAGGCACAAAATTTGAAAGAGTGAAACAAAAATTTGTGAAAACTTTTGTACAACAAAATTTTGATTTGTCAGATTTTCTATAAAATATACAAAAAATAAATGAAATATTTTCAAGTAAATAAAGCTATAAGCACCTAAATATACTAGAATGTACTTGACTTATCATAATTTTGATTTCAGAAAATTTTCATTATAAATTTAACACTTTATATACCTCTAATAAATCTATAAAAATGTATGATGATTGCTAAGAATGTTAAAAAGCACTACTATAGACACTTACTATACTTATAAGCTGTGTTGGACTGTAAAGAAGTAACATGTATCCGGTGAATCTCCCGAGCGCCAAATATAAACTTTTTTATATCCGATTTCACTCTGTCTGAGCGATTCTGTGTTTGCCTGGGTAAATAACTCATCCGACTGAAATCGAAATTAGAATTCAAAATATTTGCAATATCGCTCCAAAATTTACTGGAATCATCTGAGCAGTTCCTTGAAGATTCGAGGTTTTCTGATGTTGTTTCTTTTAAAACTAATTTCTCATCAATAAAGTGAGGAAGAGAAGAAATATTTCATTAGAAATCGCATTTCAGCACTGCTGTTTCATTTGTCAAAATGCCTGGAGTATACATGCATTCAACATTTTTGTTGGAAAAACTCCTCGTATTACGGAGCAGTTAACACATCTGAATCCATTTCAATTACATCTATTGAATGACAAACGTAAGCAGAATGTAACAAGTTATTTAGGAAAGACATCAACTATCAAATATTAAAACTAATATTGCGTATGACAAATTAAAGTATTTCCGGTTTCACTATTCTGCGTTTAAACGGAAGAGTAATGTTATAAATAATATTTGTACACAAACCAGTGTTCAATACTCAGGGATATGTAATTTTCGTATTTACGAAGTAGATGCAAATAAATGTGAAAATTGCTGATATGAGTGAATAAATGCAAAAATTAATTTTTTACTACTTTTCGGCGAAAACTTGGTAATAAACGGCTCTTAAGGAAACAAAATTAGTTAATGATAGTAATTTATTGAGATAATTGCTTAACTAAGACCATCCACGGTCTTTAACTGAGAGATCTCACTCCATTTGGAGGGTTAGCCTGCTTTGTCCTCCCACACACTGATTCTGGGGGTCTCCAAATTCCTTTCTCTTTTGCTCCCCACGCCTGGACACTCCTTGGTGCAGGTGGCCAAGAAGGGATCGAAAGGCAACCCCTTTTCTGAGAAGTATGGGTGGTAATTCTTCCTGCACATCTATAAACAAACGGAGAGTTGCTGTCCCACCCTGGACAGTCTGTTACAGGGCAAAGATAAAAAATTAGGGGCCCTTCTCAACTGTCACATGGAAACAGTGTCACTAAGAATTCTGTTACTTACCTATCCAAGTCAGTAAAATTGTAATTTTTTTAAATAAAGGCGAAATTTTTGAATGAATATATATATATATATATTGCAAATTGCGAAGGAATTCAAAATTTTATATATTGTACTTTTTTTGCAAAATTTTGATATTTTTTAATGCGAAATTTATGTACCCCTAGCAATAATATGAATACTTAGTTAAACTTTATTTGAGTTAACCAAAAAAGATTGAAAAATCGGCACAGTACAAAAACATATGAGCAAATATAACATTTGTGTTTGACTTTCAATCACAAATGTTATACTTGCAATATTAGTGCAAATCAGATGCACTAATATTGAAAATAAACAAATGTAATTATATTTGTATTATTAGCATAACTATAACTATCATAATTCATTGAATTTGAATCCTGTAAACACCACCGAAATCAATAACGTGTTTACTCGTGTTTGGAATTTGAGTGCAATGTGCAGCCGAATTCCAAACTGTAATCATAACAAATAGAAATTAAACTAAATTGTAATAGCAGTTTTCAGTTTTATCTTAAACTCTTATAGTTTTGTCGATAAAATAAGTTTTAGTTAGAAAGACGGTTGAAAAAATAGTTGCATTCGGGCAAAAATGGAGGCAAGTAAATAATTTTATTAGTAGTAAAATTTGAGTGCAAATATTAAGATAATTGTAAAAGCTCAGTACAGGTGTACGTTTAGTTAAAACATTCGAAATTAAAGAGAAGTTAAGACTTTATGAGGAACTAAGTCTAAATGGAAATTTTTTCTGTCAGTTTATAGATATTTTTAAAAAGTTCTTTCATAAATAGTATCACAAATCATTTCAATATTAAATTTCAATATTAAGTTAGTTTCAATATTAATTCTCAAGGGCGCGGTGGCCCAGTTCGCAAGAGCAGCGGGCCAGTGATCTGAACGTCTCTGGTTCGATGCTTGTCGCTGCAAATTCACCGCCGTGTACACTAATGGCGGCCGGTGCACGTAAAATCTGTCGTGGCTGCAATGTCCTCCAAGTTCTCACATTACCTCTGGTGGTGTTGGGTCAAGTGCATCGGTCTCGTCACTTGCCTCGGTTCTAAATAACAGGACCGGCCCTTTAGCGTAGTCGGACTCCGGCCCTCGCGGTGCTATTAAAAAGCGGAGCCGTACCACTCCGCCCAATAGCCTTAATTGGACTTGAACTGATAGATACTATCGGTCAAGGGGCATTAGAAACAACACTAATAATTTCTAAAGCTTTCTTTCAAGTACATCTTAAATTGTAAGAAAAATTAAAAAACAGATCAATGGAGATTTTGAATGTATTGAACAATTTCATAAATGCATTTGAAAACTGTTCATAGAGACAATCATACATTATAAATCGTGCCCCGATGCCTGAACTACATCAATTAGTTTGAATCTGGGCTTGTGGCGGCCCTGTGGTACAGCGCGCTGGTTTTCGGTGCTGCGGATGCTTGGATCGAATCCCGGCGTAGCGCCACAAAAAACGCCTCCGTTTGTGTCGTCCCTTCCTAGGGGGTAATGCTGTCCGCCTATATGGTGCCCCCATAATAAAATGGACAGTAAACTGCGGCGAATTATAGGTGAATGTTTGACGACAAGTGCCTCCGCTTTAACAGAAAAAAAAAGTTTGTATCTAGTTGCCATTATTAATTTTTACTGTGAATTTTAAGAATCAGTTTGTTGTGGAAAAAATGCAAGTAATTAGGTATGTCGAAACAAAATTGATTTTATTGAAAAATATTAAATAAGTATATGTAGTTTACCCTGCAAACCAGTCAGAAAACACACGTAAAAACAGATGATGTCGAGTGAAAATGTCCCATTCCTATCTGATCTAAATACACTGCTGGCCACTTTAAATGCAACACCCTGAAGGAAACATGCAAATAACATGAAATTTACAACATTCATTAGCAGAGGTGAGATATGCAAATGATTAGAATTTCAGCGCAGACGCATATCACGCGCGCCTGTGGCGCCACTTCAAAGCGCTATTTAAGGCTTGGAGATTTCGACGATTTCAAGTTCGGCAATTGTGTTTTTCTTGTGGTTTTTTCAAAAAAACGATCAATTATGCCTCGTCGAAAACAGCGATCATCTTTTGATCAAGTATCCGAGTTCGACAGAGGAAGGATAGTGGCCTACCGAGATTGTGGATTATCTTTCAGGGAAATCGGTAGTCGTGTTGGACGAAACCAAACAACTGTAATGCGGATATGTGATCGTTGGATGCAGGAGGGTACGACGGACCGGCGTGTTCGATCGCATCCACCTCAGCGCACCACTTCACGTGATGACAGGCAAATTGTGCGCATGGCAATGACGGATCGCTCAGTCACATCACGAACCATAGCACAGCACATGCAGTCTGTAACGCATCATCCAGTGTCTGCGCGTACCATTCGACGCCGTTTACAGCAGAGTGGTCTGTCCGCAAGACGTCCATTGCTTTGTCTACCCTTGACACAGAACCACAGACGTCTCCGCCGCCAATGGTGCGATGACAGAAGGATGTGGACGGCAGAATGGAATGAAATTGTCTTTACTGACGAGTCACGCTTCTGTCTGCAACACCACGATGGTCGCATTCGAGTCTGGAGACACCGTGAAGAGAGGATGCTGAACAGCTGCGTTATGCACCGCCACACTGATCCTGCACCGGGTATTATGGTATGGGGCGGTATTGGATATCACTCTCGCACACCTCTTGTACGCATTGCTGGTACTTTAAACAGCCAGCGCTACATCTCCGAGGGGTTGGAGCCAGTTGTCCTTCCTTACCTTCAGGGCTTGCCCACAGCCATATTTCAACAGGATAATGCGCGACCACACGTGGCACGCATTGTCCAACGGTTCTTCGTCAATCGCCAGATTGAATTGCTTCTTTGGCCGCCTCGCTCTCCGGATCTTTCGCCGATAGAAAACATGTGGTCCATGGTTGCTCTACGATTGACCCAGATTCCATCCCCAGCTGCCACAGCAGATCAACTTTGGCAACGTGTGGAAGCTGCTTGGTCTGCTGTACCCCAAGAACTCATCCAAAGTCTCTTCGAATCAATGCCGAGGCGTGTGGCAGCGGTGATCTGCAACAATGGCGGCTACTCTGGCTACTGATTTTGGCAGGAACCACACTTCTCAGAAGTCTATAAATTTAATCATTTGATACTTGGTCAACATGTTATCTACATAATAAATTTTGTTGTGATATCTCTTGTCTTTCTTGGTGTTGCAATTTGGGTGGCCAGCAGTGTATCTTACACCAAAAATATTTTTAAGCTTTTTCGGTAACATAAAACTGAGAACTAAAAAATGTGATGGTTTTTATTTATTTTTTATCAGCATTTTATACTATAATGTTCATTTAGTGTTCAAATAGTGTAAATGCTCATTTAAATTTCTCTTGAGAGTTTTGTATTCCCGTTGGTACAAAAAAGACCTTTTAAGTTCAAATATATACATCAATCAAAGTTCAAATATATATATCTTTAATTTATCAATAATTTTGTGAAAGTCTGTCTAAATTTTAATTTTATATTTCGAGCCTGAGCTGCCTTCAATGATCGATCGTAAGCTGCGACTAGAATCTGATAAAAGCTTCTGATCAGCCTCTGGCCAGGCCGCGATTTGCATGTTTGCGCGGTGTTGGACACTAGTAGATATTCTCAAACGTTACCAGTTGAGTATCGTATCTGGAAAAGGGAGATGTCCAAAGCATCTTCAAACCCTATGGCAAGAGTCATTACAATCCTTAAACGGGCGGGATAGAATTCTCTAACGGTCAACTTACCGACTCCTCCCACTACAAGAATAAAAAAGATGAAGGGGTCCGAACAGAGATTTTTTAAATTACATAACAGCCTTAACATCGGTGCAGAATAGAGGCAAATATTCTTGCAGTGTAAGAATTTCAAGATGATTCGTGAGTAATGTGTTACACAATTTTTAAAACTTATTGAGACTGTGGACTGCGTAGAATTCGTGGGACTTCGTACAATTTAAGAACTATTACTAAATTACTTATCGGCTCGTACAGCGTGTTGTTGGATTCACCAACGTATAATTTTAAAAGTAAGTGATTTATTTATAAATTATTTTGTTAAACGATATTGCAACATTAAAAATAATAAGTACTAACTAATAGTTACGTATTATAGCTGAAAGTTGGCAGCATTTCAGTTGGCGGCAAACATTTTCAGCAGTAGCATGTTATAAAAATACAAATATGTATGTGGGACCCGCATGAGATAATTTTTTTTAAAAATCTGAAATGAAAAAAGAAATTTCGATTATAAATAATTTTAGATCTAATTAAAAATTGCGTGCCAATGACAAAACAAAAATACACAAAAAGTATTCAAAATTAGTGTTTAAAGAAACTCAAATCATTAGAACCATAAGTCTTAGGGTAATTAAATTTTGCATGGAGGTTGCTATTATGCCCTAGGTGCTCGTTAAAAAATCTTTTTTAATAAATTAGAATTTTTAGGAGGCTAATAGGGGCCTAATCCTCTCCCCCCCAAAACACAAACACACACACACACACACACTGTATCTCTAGAACCATGAGACCTAGGAAGCTGAAGTTTTGTATGGTAATTTCTCTTAGGCCCTAGGTGCACACAAAGAAATCTTTTTTTTAAAATTCAAAATTTAGATGGTTTAAGGAAGCTTAATCCCCCTCCCAAAACAACAAAAACCTACCTCTGGTACATATTTTCTAGAAAGTTAAAATTTTGTATGATGTTGCTCTTGGGCCCTAGATACTCCCTAAGAAATATTTTTAAAAAATTCTAAGGGGATTTTTTTTTAATATTTCTTTAGGGGTAGGGGATGTCACAACACCGTCTTAGCTCTTTGGCCACTATATCAATTGAAAGAACAGTAGCTTGTCAACTTGATCTGGAGAAAGTGATTGACCGATTTGCAAACGAAAAAACGAGAAAACAACAATTTTGAAGTTTTTTTTATGTAGAAACTGGACATGCATAAGTACATTTTATCAATATAGTTTATAAAATATGTAGTTAATATTAGTAGACACTCCGTACTTAAAGAATTATAATTTGTTTTATTATTATATTTATATTTATTAAATTGAATTTCTTATTGTTGAAATGTCTTGAATTTCAAATAAACTGTTATCAAGAAAGATTTTAAATCGAAATAAGGTTAGATAGAAAACAAATTTCACCAGAACTCTTCCGAGAAACAAGTGGGCGCACCGATTTCATTTGCTCCAGGGCGCTAAATATGTAGCTACGCCAATGACTGGAAAACACTCTATCATAAACTGGGCAATTCGACTTCCCTGCCCAGTCTATTCGGATAGTACGCCGAACTATGGCTAAGTCCTAGCCATCCTGTTCCCTCAGAAATCACTGAAAATACGCTGGGTTAGTGAGCGTAAAAAGAACACATTTATTCACATAGCGTATTTACACAACATATACATGAATACGTTTTGCACCTCCAGTGCGCTCACGGCTTTCAGCCAAATCTACAATCGCACTTGTAAGGCCCTCCGGCCAAAAATCACAATCACCTTCCACGCGGCTCTTCGTCCCACGCAAAATCCAGCTGGTCCGAGACAAGGCGACCACCGTCCACCGAGTCCCGTATTACTCTGTGCTCTCCCCCTGGCGACCACCTTCTCTCTAGCCTGCACAGCCGATCCATCAGTCCAAACCGGTTCTCCTTCCACTGCCTACCTCCGGAACAAACGCTCTGAAGCCAGAAACCACGTTTACTCTAGTACTCGTTGTTGGTCTGTTTTTATTTGTAGACAGCCGACTCACCTCTTGATTGATGGACCTAAAATCGCCTCTGGTAATTACTCATGCAAAGCTGTAAAGAAACTTCGCCATATTCATATATAACAATGGGGGTTAAGTAGAGAATCCGCCGCCATCACAACTCTTATAACATGACGACATTTCAAAGTATTGCGTTTCCAATTACATCTTAGAATAAACACATTTGCTAATATTTTGGTATAAACAAGCTTTCCAATTACGTTATAGAATACTAGCCGGGCTTCACCCGGCTATGCTCGGGCCCCACAAAAAAAAAGTCCCTTTTCAGGGCCATACAAATGTATTAAATTCCCGATAATTTTCATTCCCGTCGCTGCCGACAGATGGCTGCACCATACTGGAGATGGGTGATTTGATTCTTTCGTCTCAGCGGTGGAGTGCTTTTAGAATTAAAATATCTGTAAAACCATTAAAATAACAGAATAACTGTAAGCAGAAAAAATTATCAGTTTTCAAAGCTCTTTCCAAATATGTAACATTTATGTACTTTCATGAGAAAAAAAATACACCGATTTTCGACCAAAATGTCGGCCATGTTTTCTCAGGATGAATGAAGCGGTGGAGTGCTTTTAGAATTAAAATATCTGTAAAACTATTTTAAAGCTTCCAAACTAATCTTAGAATTATCTCCAGGCTTCAAAACATAAGTATACGAAGTTTCAACCAGATTCGTCAAGAAATGTAGATTTGTATACGTTACATACATACATACATAGAGATACTCTGCTTTATTTATATAGATAATCACTATATAAGTATAATGGAGAGCAAATCGCACCTAAAAAATATAGTCTTCTAAAAAATATAGCCTAAAAAAACAGCTTCTGGTTAGTCAGGCCGAGATCAGTGTAGCAATAAAATGATTTTCTATTTTAAATTTTGGGATTCTAAACTTTCGTCCCTTGTGACGAAGAACACTTCCCAACAGACAATTTCAATACCCCTATGGTATAACTTTACTCTTTAATCCGATGACTAACCTTCGGCACATGTAGTATAAGTGTGTTAACAAAAATATCAGTACTTCATTTCAACACGACATAAATCTCAACAAACTTAAAACGGGAACATTTAAAGAATGAAAAAAAAAACGATAAATAGCTCGTTTACAAATTTTTGAAGACCTTCCTTAGTTAAAGGCTTGGTCAGCACATCTGCATAATTACTTTTGCTGGTTCAAAACTTAAGCTGAAAGGTTTTTTCGTTTACCAGGTTTCTGCTAAAATGGAACTTCCCGTCTATGTGTTTAGAACGTGAGTTTTCAATAGGCGAATTCGAGAAGTTAATCGCTGCCTGGTTGTCACAAAAAGTTCACTTGAATTAATATCAGGGATTCCGAAACCAATTTCTTTGCATTCTTTTAAAATGCGATAGATCCACATTAGTTCTTTCGAAGATTCCGTCAAAGAGATGAATTCTGCTTCCATTGTAGAGACTTACAGATTTATGTTTGAAAGTTCGCCAGGAGACAGGAACCTTATCAAAAAACAAAATCGTTCCGCTTACAGATACCCGGTCATGTACGTAACCTAACAACTTCAGAACGTAGTTCCAATGTACTAATCCAGGGTTCTCTTGAAACTGGGACAGGATGTTTACAGCATAGCTGATATCGGGGCGAGTCCTCCCCGCTAAAAATCCTAAACATCCAACTACATTTCGGTATGGTAATCGTTCCGTTTGAGGCGTATGTTGATGTACTGATGTTCAAGGAAATATAATTTTTATATTATTTACACTTTATTTACAACATACTCATATTGCTAATTGCCTCTAGCTAAGCGAGAGACATCGTCGCAGCTAGCAAAGAGAATCGAAACGCGCGAACATAAACAGACAGTGTTGCCAATCCAAAACAGGGAAATTTTGGAGGTGAAAATATTTATGAACATGGAGTCACCACATCACTCCCCTCCTAGTCTTCAATCAGTGAAGACGAATCGTTTAGGAAAATGTACTTTTCTACCGGAACGAGTCACAGTTGTGCTGGGACGTATTGGAGTGGTTGTCGTTGAAATAACTGTGTTGTCACTATCCGTACATAATAAATATGCTGGTTTCAGTCTGTCGATGGACACAGTTTTTTTAGTACCGTTGACAGAAATTACGAAGTCTTTTGGTAAACGCTTGACAACCTGAAATGGTCCGTCATACTGAGGTTGCAAGGAGCGACGAACTGCATCGTGTCGGAGAAAAACATGACTGCAAGTCTCGAAGTCTTTCGGCACATATAACTTGGATATACCATGACGAGAAGCAGCACATGGACGTGTTTCCCGGATGACATTATGGAGAGTTTCAATAAAAGCTGGTGTCAATGGAGGAAGGGTAGTATCATCATAAAAGTCCCCAGGTAGACGAATTGTCTCACCATAGACAAGCTCTGCAGATGACGCTTTAAGGTCCTCTCTGTACACAGATCGGAGGCCTAAAAGTACTGGAGAAAGTGCATCAACCCAATTGAGATGCGATAGGCACATAATGGCCTGTTTTAATGGTCGATGTAGGCGTTCAACCATCCCATTGCATTTTGGGTTGTACGCAGAGGAACGATGGATTTGAATGCCAAAAAGTGAAGCAAAAGCTCGAAATAGTGACGATTCAAATTGTTTTCCCTGGTCGCTGGTAACACGCACTGGGGTACCAAACCGCGCAATCCAGTTAAAGTATAATGCTTTAGCAACTGTCTCCGCAGTTATATCGGTTAAAGGAATAACCTCGGGCCAACGAGTAAAGCGGTCAACAACTGTTAAACAGTAAGTGAAACCACGGCAAGTTGGCAAAGGGCCAACAAGGTCAATATGTATGTGTTTAAACCTACCTTCAGGGAGGGTGAAGTTACCATAAGGTGTGACAGTATGCTTATGAACTTTCGTTCGTTGACAGTGCACGCATGTGCGACACCATAATTTAATATCGTCGTTCATATTCGGCCAGACATAGCGAAGGGAAATGAGCTTTGTGGTTGCTCGAATGCCTGGATGTGATAATCCATGGACAGCATCAAAAACAACTTTACGAAAGGTAGAAGGAACAATAGGTCGAATTTTAGAGGTAGAAGTATCACAAAACAAAAGTTTATCAGAATTTGGAATAGGAAATTGTTTTGGTAGCAAGGAATTTTTCTCCGTGTTAGCCAAAATTTCTGGGAAGCCGAGATCAGTAGTTTGTGCGTCAGCTAAGGATTCCATGTCAATTGTAGACGGAAGTGTTATCTCCTCTATACGGGATAGAGCATCGGCTATGAAATTATCCTTTCCAGTGACATATCGAATGTCGGTGGAGAATTGCGAGATAAAATCTAGTTGCCTCAAACGTCTAGGGGATGCATTAGAATCCTCTGTCCGAGCAAACGCAAAGGTTAGAGGTTTATGATCAGTATAAACAATAAAAGATCGCGCTTCCAACATGTATCGAAAATGAACTATGGCAGAATATACAGCTAAAAGTTCACGGTCATAAGTCGAATAATTCTGTTGCGCTGCAGTTAGCTTTTTAGAGAAGAAACCCAATGGCTTGGCTCCTTCGGGGGTGATTTCATGTAAAGCAGCTCCCATGACAAGATTACTACAATCTGTAAGTAATGCCAAGTTAGCATCCGGAGAGGGAAAATGTAAAAGAGTAGCTGATGCTAACATTGCTTTACATTTCTCAAAAGCAGAAATGGCTTCCTCTGTCCATATAATATCAGTTTTGCCTTTACGATCACTACCATGTAAAAAGGTATTAAGCGGTATTTGAGTAGCAGCGATGTTAGGTAAGAAAGAATGATAAAAATTTAACATGCCTAAAAACTGACGTAGACCTTTTACGGTAGTTGGTTTACTAAACTGAAGAATGGCTTCAACGCGACCAGGTAATGGTTTGAATCCTGATTTAGTAATAACATGTCCCAAGAAGGAAATTTCAGAGACGCCGAAAACACATTTTCCTGCATTAATTTTTATGCCGTAATCTTTGAAACGCTAAAAGAGTATTCGGAGATGTGTTTCATGTTCAGCTTCGTCAGCGCTAGCCACAAGGATATCGTCGATGTAGACAAAACAAAAATTTAGTCTACGAACTACTTCATCCATAAATCTCTGGAAAGTTTGGGCAGCCCCACAAAGGCCAAAGTTCATATATGGGAACTCATACAAACCAAAAGGTGTTATTATGGCAGTTTTACAAACGTCGTCAGGATTTACTGGGATCTGATGGAAAGCCTTAAGTAGATCGATTTTGGAAAAGATTGTGGTATTATGAAGTTGTTGTGCAAAATCTTTTAAGTAAGGCAGGGGATAGCGGTCTTTGCGAGTAATCTTATTTAATTGTCTATAGTCCCCTGTTGGTCGCCATTCACCAGAAGCTTTAGGGACCATATGCAGTGGGCTGGACCAATTACTACGAGAAGGGCGACAAATACCACGTTCAAGCATGTATTCGAATTCATTTTTAGCGATTTTATATTTTGCCGGGTGCAAACGCCGAGCTCGCGCTTGAACAGGGGGTCCAGAAGTCTGAATATAATGAAATGTAGTGTGAGAAACTTCATCAGGCGAATGAGAATTAACTTGAGTAAGAATTTTGAATTCGTTTAGAATGTCATGAAATTTGGAAGAACCAGATATGCTTTTAATTGAAAGTAAAGAACATTTTAGGGTTCGACCGGAAGAAGTGAGAGATGTAAGTGGATCTATAAGAATTTTGCGTTTGATATCAACGATAAGTCCAAAATTTGAAGAAAATCGGCTCCAATGATTGGTTTACCAACATCTGCAATAATAAATTGCCATTTAAAATCTCGGCGTAAACCAAGGTTAAGTGATAGTAATTTAGTCCCAAAAGTTTTGATATTAGAGCCGTTCGCGGCCGACAATAATAAAGGAGTCGCATTTCTATTTTTATAGCGGTCTTGAGGCCAGCAGCTGACGTCACTTCCGGTATCAACTAAAAACTGCGCGCCTGTGGAAGTATCATTAATGAAAAGACGACGATTTCCAGAAAACTGTGCAGTAAACGCCGTGCTTACTGACAGCTTTGTTAGTTTTTTGAGTTAAAGGTACACGGGGATCTACATTTAGTTGCTCTTTCAGCAAAAGTACGATGGTACCAGCACGCACCTTGTGTATTTGAAGAATCCTTAGCTGATCGATGACCAGATTTACTGCGAGAGCGCGATGACGAAAAATTTCGAGCACGTGACTGACGAGTACACAATTTGTCAAGCTTAATGGTCAAATCATGAACCTGACGTTCCAATCTTGCAATGGTTTCACTACTACCTACATCTCTACCACTGTTATTATGAGTTACAGCTGCTATAGAAGGAGTTTGTACTACTTCAGCAATTTTATCAGCCAGCATTGCAAGCTGTGATAAAGTGCCTGTACTCGCAGCTAAAATTATCTGCATATTGTTCGGTAAATGACCTAACCACAAATTTTTTAGAAAAGAATCATCCAATTTATTGTTGCTTAGCTCTCTCATCTCATGTAATAACTGCGATGGCTTCTTATCTCCAAGTACTAAATCCTGTAACAAAGTTTTTAACTTTTTATTTTCCGAATATTCAAATTGTTCTAATAGTTTGGTTTTCAAAACGGAATAAGGATCTTGCGCAGGTGGCGTAAAAACAACATCCGATACATATTTCAAATATTCAGTATCGATAGCAGCTATTAAATAACTAAATTTGGTTTTCTCCTCTGTGATATTCGCTATACCGAAATTAGCTTCAAGCTGAGCAAAATATAACTTAACATTTGTTGGAGAAAACTGCGGAACTTTCATTCCTATTTTGTCAACACCCAGATTTGAATCATCTAAAGCCATAATGATTTAAAAGGTAAAAAAAATTCTACGACCAAAGAAAACAAAAATGAAACACTCACTTCGAATTCGAAATACTACTACGCAGCAGACGGTAAGTGCTAGAATCGTAAACAGTTGGCGGGACGATTGCTGATGATCTAAATCAGAAGTAAACACTCTAATAAACAGAATAAAATGTTCCAAGTCCGGTATTCACCAGTGAGGCGTATGTTGATGTACTGATGTTCAAGGAAATATAATTTTTATATTATTTACACTTTATTTACAACATACTCATATTGCTAATTGCCTCTAGCTAAGCGAGAGACATCGTCGCAGCTAGCAAAGAGAATCGAAACGCGCGAACATAAACAGACAGTGTTGCCAATCCAAAACAGGGAAATTTTGGAGGTGAAAATATTTATGAACATGGAGTCACCACACGTTTCTTCCATTTCAGCGTGCGTTTTAGGACAGTCTATCTTTGAAAGGAGCGTTCCCTTACGTATGGGTAATGATGTTATCGGAATTTTATACTTCTTATAAGTATCGTAAGCTTTATTAATATAATCTTCCTGGTGTATCTATATTTTTCCGTCCTTTTCTAGAAACTCAATGCCTAGTAATTTTCGGGTTTTACCCAGCACTTTCAAATCAAATTTTTCTTTTAAAAGCTTAATTTCTTCCCTTGTGAAGGTCTGATTTACCAAATAAAATATCATCTACGTAGAGTAGTAGTAGAACACGTTTTTCAAAGATATACGTGCAATTGCACCAGTCTAGCATTTCGAAGTTTAGATCTTGTAAAACAGTGTGGATTCCATTAAACCACTCTCGCCCACTTTGGTGTAGGCCGTAAAGAGCTTTGCATAACAAGCAAACATGACTGGGGCAAGTTTCATCTTTAAATCTATGTGGCTGATACATGTCAATCCTTTCATTCAGGTCAGCGTACAGGTATGCAGATTTTATATCTAGTTGGCAATGTGTCCAGCCAAGTAAGCATACTAATAATGCGAACCACATTCTTATTAGGATGAAACTTATAACGGGGCTGTTAACTTCATCATAAGTCTCCCCTTTGCACGGCCTGAAACCCTGGGTAACTAAATGCGCTTTGTAACGCATAATCTCATTTTTGTCATTCCTTTTTAGTGTATACGCCCAAGTACTTCCCACTATTTTCGTATCTTTGGGTTTCGGGATTAATTCCCAAACTTTTCTATTTTTCATGACCTCCATCTCCTCCCCCATTGCTTCTTCCCACTCTTTCTTTTGGGGAGATTTCAAAACATCCCTGTAATTTCTAGGTATCTTTACCTCTACATGAAAAGCCGAAAACAGGCTGCTGCTTGCATTTTCATTTCCTACAGGGCTAGTATAGTAATCTGTGGTTTTGAAATTGAAGAAATCTTTCTCATAATTTATATTATTATCACTACAATATTTTTGGGCTTCTTTAGGTGAAGGAAGTTCTATACCTGTTCCACTGATTCAGTAATAAATGTTCATACGCGAACCATCTTTACGCAATTTGGCTTCTCTCATCCATTTAATTTGATTACAAGGGATTTGACCAGGGTTCTTTCCCCCTTTATATTTCACCCTATGTTCATTACTTTCAGCTCTTTCTTGGGTTATTTTTTCACTAATTTCAGCCCTTTCTTGGGTTGGTTCTCTAATTTCTGCTTTTTCTTGGGTTGGTTAGCTAATTTTTGCCTTTTCCGGGGTTGTTTCACTTTCCGAATCGGAATCCTCAATTTCGTCAGGGTTTATTCTAATATTTTGATTTAACTTTTGGCTTGGAACGTCTTCTATCTCCCCCACATCTTCTTTAAACGAAACATTTAGAGTTTCCAGGACATTATGATTTTCAGGGACCCATATTCTATATCCCTTGGTTTTTGTAGCGTAGCCAACCATAATTCCCTTTTTAGCACGCATTTGAAGCTTATTCCTTAATTGCTTAGGCATCCTGATATAGCCTGTGCAGCCAAAAACCTTTAAATGTGTGACCGACGGTTTCCGACCACCATATAACTCAAAAGGCGTCTTTGATTTGAATGCACTACTCTGTTCCATACATAGGCAAAACAGGGCAACGCTTCAGCCCAAAACGCATCGCTCAAATTACTACTTTTGAGCATTGCTTTCACGGCATCCAACGCCGTATAATTGAAACGTTCATTTAAGCTAATTTGTTGGGGGTATAGGTATTCGTCCTTTCTTGTTTGATTCCTTGATCTTCTAAGTATTTTTCGAATTCCTTATGGCAGAATTCCATGCCATTATCTGTGCATACATGCAAAAATTTTTTATTAAGGAATCTTTCAGCTCGAGTTTGAAATTTTTTTAAAAAGTTCAAAAACCTCAGCCTTCTGCCTCATCTTGTACACTGTAACCTTTTTTGAAAAGTCATCGGTGATCGACAGGAAATATTTCTTCCCCCCTAAGGATACGTTTGGGAGTGGTCCACACACGTCGATGTGTATTAACTCAAGGGGTCTTCGTGAATTCATTTTTGATGAAGATTTAAAAGAAATACTCCTCGACTTTGCTAACTTGCAATCTTCACAATCACTTTTCCCGAGAGTTAGTTTGGGCAATCCTTTTACGCATTCTTTACTACTAGTATTTACAATATACTGATTGTTGACATGGCAATAACGCCTATGCCATAATTCTAATCCCTTTTTCTGCGAAATAGCCAAGGTAACATTTTCTATTTGTTTTTTCAAATATTGGGGACTGAAATAATATAATCCATTACGCCTTTGGGCGAAAAATAGCTTCTCCCCATCTTTGTCGAAAACTTCTATTTTCCGTTTAGCTCCTATAAACTTTCCTCCTAGTTTTTCCCAGGCAGGTCCCGAAAATAGATTTCGTCTTAATTTCGAAGAGTACATTACATTACGTAAAATAACCTCTTTCTTTTCCCCTTCTGTTTGAAAACACATTTTTACTGTACCCTCACCTTCAATACTGCCTTTAACATCACCAATTGCAAGTGATAAGTTCGTATTAGTAACTCTCTTAAAGTCAGTAAATAACGCTCTATTATTGCTGAAATGACTAGATGCGGCGGTATCAAAAATCCACGAACACTTTTCTGCTTGTATATCTTCGGTAATGCTAGCTTCAGTAATAAAATTAGCCTTTCTATTGGGAGTTTCCTTCTCAATTTTTTCTCTTTTAAATTTAACTCTGCAATCTTTTATGAGGTGGCCAGGCTTACCGCACCTATAACAAGGGCCTACTTTCCTTCCCCTAGGGGATTTATCTCGAGTGGTTTCACTCAACTTTAGGTTTTACCTTTTTAGGCGCCCCCAACTTTGCTTTATAAGCAGAGTTCTCAGTTTTTTCGAAATCACGCTTACTTTGCTTAAGCCTACGTTCTTCGACTAAGAGTTCATCTAGAACTTTACTAAAAGTAAATTCTTCATCGGACCAACGATTAATAGATTGCACAATACCTGTAAAATCCCGCGGCAAATGGCGTATCAACTGGAATGCTTGAAAAATCATTTCTAACGGCCGTCCGGCTGCATATTACCATTCCTTACATGAATTCACGCCATTACATCGCTTGGCTGCTGATTGGTCAATGAGTTTACACCGGTATTTGTGTATTTGGTGCGCTGATTCTTATGAAAGCATGTCTGGTTTTCAAGAATCAAAACTTCCATCACTATTTTTGAACGAAATAGAATCAATTTCAAATAATAGTATCGTAGTACGCAGTAACGTTCAAAATTGCATATTTGCCCATCATAAAATTTATGCATTTGTACAATAAAGTCACTTTATTTTCAGTCTATTTTTGGTAATTTTTATAAGGGTATTTATAATTTTTATTTTTTAAGAGTAAGGTTAAAAAACTAAAGTGTGCAAAACAGCAAAAAATATATAATTTGCATCTTGCAATTAAGATTTTAATTAAAAAAATAAACAATTTTTTTAAAAATTCAATATTTAAATAAAAAAATAAATAAATAAAGCTTTCATTTTTTTAATTCAACATTTAAATTTTAAAAAAAAGAAAAGATCTCTCCTATTTTATAATTCAACATTTAAATTTAAGAAAAAATTCAATTTTGAGTAATATTTACTCTATTTTATTCTACTCCTAAAATTTTACAGTGAAATTACTACGGAAATTGGTAATTTCTTAAAATTTTTCATGCACAAAAAAGAAATATGAAGGCATTTATGGCGAAAATTTCTTTTACAAATAGTTTGTCGCTTTAAATTACTTTTACATTAATAGGTGGCGCCACTTATGTAAAAAATTCACGTTCCTTTTAAAATATCGCGTAAAAAAATATATAAAAATGAAAGCAACTAAGAAATAGATTTTATCTCATTTAAAATACTCTTAGGATAAAATATTATGCAATTATCGAAACGAAAGCAACTAAGACATATATTTTAGCATTTATCTCATTTAAAATGCGCTTAGGATCAAATATTATGGCAATTACCGATGCAAAGTTTCTCATTTCCCGGCAAATACTGGATCCCGGGAAATGAGAACATTTTAAAGAGATTCCCGGGAAATTCGGGTTTCTAATATTTATTATTTAAAAAATTTGTTAAATTTTAAAAAAACAAAAAAAATCATTTCATTTTTAAATAAAACAAAAGACTTAATTGCTAATAGAACAAAGGCAAGTTATTTATTAGAAGAGTTCTTAAAATACGTTCTGAGACAAACTAGCGCATTAATTGAATTATTGAGTCGTGTCCTAATTTTGGTGACAAAAAAGTTGCTTAAAATCGAAAACCCTACTTATTAGTAGTAGTTCAGAGGTAAAGTGAACCAAGTCTATGAGCATAAATTTTGAGAAAACTGATCTCTAAGTTGAACAACTGTATTAATTAACCATTGGCTTTAGCTTGTTTTTTCTGCGTAAAATTTATACCACAGGCTTGGTTCTCTATTGTATTGATAAATATGGTATTTTTACCGTATTATGGCAGTGTTAGTACGAAATGACCAAAAAATGGTTTGGTTTAGAGCGTTACAGTAATTTTTTGTTACACGAGGGCTAAGACTGGGACCTACCATAGGCGTAGCGTGCTTCTAACTTTTTTTTGGGGGTGGGGGGGGGGGGGGCACGAATTGAATTCCGTTAGGGCTCTCCTCCGCACATTGACTGCCTTATTATGATTTTTTAAAAACTGAATAACAATAAATTTGATGTTTGAGTAGTAATCAAAAGTTATACAATGAAAAAAATAAATATAATATAAATAAAAGAAAAAAAATATAGCATCGAATTTTTGTTATGGATCATATAATTCTTAAAATCTATGTTAAGGCTAAAGACATAATCAGAATCTTCAGTTTCACAGTTTGAAAAGTGGGAAAAAACCAACTTTCTTCAAAATTTTCTACAATTTTCCGATTTTTAACTGAACTTCTATTAACGTTTTAATTTATTTAAAGTTCTTATCAGAACTTTTGTATTTCTAATACGCAAATAAAAAAATTAATATCCTCACATATTTTTTGTGAGCTGCCAAATAAATATTAAATTTTTATTATAAGATTTTTTCTGTCTTTGCAGAGAAAGAAAATACTTCTCGGCAGATGGAGCTGCATTCTGATATTTTTGTTCACTGATATTTGTATGTTGTTTATATGTATGTGTTTCTGTGAAGATAAAGTTTTCTCAATGTGAATAACATGCATGGACAAGCTTGTGTTTTGAGATTTTCTTCTACTCTCTTATTTGAATGAGTTGTTAAAAATAAAGTTTTAACGTTATTATGATCTGGTTGTAAATACAGGTGTCTAGTTTGTTATTTAACCACGGGTAATTTGGAAGCCATTTCAAACGAAATATTTAAATTCGATGTTCAGATTTATTTGAAATATTTATAATTAATAGAGTTATAGGCAGTTTTTTTTCTCATTTTTGCAAAAATGCCTCTTCTTTTTAAAGCACTTAGCTAAATTAGATACTTGAAATGTTACTTGGGAAACAATTTGACGAAATCTTACATAATAAGTATGTAGTGTTAAAACATGGGAATTTTTGCAGATGACGTTAAAATATTTCAAATGGGGAGAATATGAAAACAAATATATGCCAGACAAAGGTAAGCTAAATGTTAAAATGTTAACGTTATAGTATTTAGTGTTCAAACCTTCATACAGGAACAGCTATTTAATTTAACATAATAAAAAAAGATTTTGATAAAATGATACAGTGAACTTTGTGATGTCCTTGATTCAATTTAATACATTAATAGATCATTAAATTAGCTGTCATATTTTTATGCTTCCCATCTTAAAATACACATTCAAATCTCTGAAGTGTATACCAACATTTAAGTATAGTATTTAAAATTTTGAAATATACTGATTATATTAAACAAACAAACTTTGAATAAAATGACATTATATGTATACTCAGCTGATTATTCTCCAGAAAGATTTTTAGGTCATAACATTCAAAATATCCATCATAATTAGTAGTCAAAAAATTACAATTCAGACCTAAGTTAAAATACTGTACTACGAATGAATTACACTCATTTAAAAAAATCAATGCACCACGCAGTTGTTCGATTGCGACAAAAATTGGTGTATGTGAAGAACATGCACAGAAAAAAAAGATTAAAATTTTAGAACAATTGAATGATTTATTCCAGTTTGATTGTTACAAAGTGAGGAAGTCAATATGGTGTTGGTTAACCTCTGGCCTGGATGCAAGCTGTCACCCGGCGTGGCATGGACTAATAAAGTTCCCGTATAGTATCCTGCGAGATGTCTTGCTGAATTGTCACTAACTGCTAGGCTAAATCGACTACATTCCGGGATAGTTGCAATCGCTTTTCCATCACGTTCCCAAATGTGCTCTATAGGGGAGAAATCAGGCGACCTAGGTGGCCAGGGCAAGTGTCGGCAAGCTTAAAGACAATTCATACCAACACGTGCCGTATGCGGCCGGGCATTATGTTTTTGAAAAACAAGAGGGATACTCTAGATTTGTGGGCCATATCCGCCATCTTGAATTCTTCCCCCGGTTTGGCGCTTTTTGTTGGATTCTCTCTGGTGATAATTAGTGTGTTCTGGTAACCCCGCTAGCAGCCCCTTCTAACCAATCCAATCACGCCGATTAACTCGCCAAAGATATCATTGTAGCTCTGACATCGCGCATGTTTGCTTGCTGGCTGTCTGGATTTTTTTCCACGAGGATTATTATTATTATTATTTTTTATTTATTTATTTATTTATTTTTGCTGTTCGATAATCTGATGGCACCTTAAAAATGGAGTTAAGAAATATATTTTGGATACGTGGAAATTTTTTAATAATTTTTAATATTATACGCTGTGGATCAACCATGCGTATTTCTCGAGAATTTGCTGTCCTTTTTTCACATGGATTTTTTCAAATGATTTCCCACGTGGATTATTTATTTATTGTTTTGCTGTTTGATAATCTGATTGCATCTTAAAAATGCAGCCTTCTTTTGTTGGTTTTTCTTATTAATCTTCACATAGAATTTTCGGGAGTGAAGAAATATCTATTTCTTTTGGGTACTTTTTAATAATTTTTAATATCATATGCCGTGCTTATATTGTGTTATTTTTTAAGTTTAGTTCTGTGAAGGGAGAAAGGCTCCTTTTGTAATTTTTTCAGAATTTAAAATGTGTCTTTTAAATGTACGTTTATATGGTTTTTATATTTTTTGTTGGATTTTTTTAATGCTATATGTCTTTTTAATGTCCGTTTATATGCATGTTTTATATTTTATGATGCTATACATGTTATAGCATCATAAAAAATGCACGTGAATTGGGTTTTTTGAAGATATCATGTAAAAAAATCGCCTTG
This sequence comes from Dolomedes plantarius, assembly GCA_907164885.2. NCBI lineage: Eukaryota > Metazoa > Arthropoda > Arachnida > Araneae > Dolomedidae > Dolomedes > Dolomedes plantarius. The sequence continues at coordinate 96,038,410 of OU015496.1, forward strand.
GAAGTTTTACCTCTTGGGTGGTGTAGAAACATTCTTACCAAATTAATTTTTTTAATTAAAAAATGGGTTTTTTTTATTAAAAACAAAAAATTCTAAGTCCAACGTTTAATTGATTTTTTGATCTGAGTCTTATAATTTAAAAAGGTGTTTTTCATTTTAAAAAAATCTAAGTCCAGCGTTTGAAAACACCGCGTAAAACAAGTTCGCGAGAAATTTTCCACTCTCCAAATACGGTAAAACCGGCGCCAAAAAAATCCAAGATGGCGGACCTGGCCCTCAAATCGAGAGTAGTCCCACGGAACATCCGGGGTGGTGCAGTAAGAACGGCAACCAAACGGGTCCCAGAATGTCGTCTACGTACCGCTGTGCTGTAAGCGTGTTACGAATGACTACTAAAGGGGTCCGTTACGGAAACCTTCTCAAATAAAATGGCACCCCAGACCATAACGCCCTGTTCTTGGCGTACGATAGTAAGGGCAGGATCCCCACGCTGCCCTGAACGTCTTCAGTGGTCGGCAGGACACAGTTGGAAACGGGACTCGTCCTAAAGACTAAGGCCGTCCGCACACGGAGCAACTGAAAAGAAACTGATAACCGACTCCAATCACAAACCAGTCCGTCATGAGTCGTAACCTGTGTAATTGAATGGAGCCACGCACACGGCGCAACTGGTTACAAACCCGTCAGCAACGCGTTTGTAATCAGTCACAGGCAACTCAACGTGTCGAGTCGCTAGCAACTTCAGTCGCCAGTTGCTCTTGCGTTGTGCGTGTTATTACACAATCTATGTTACAGCCGCTCTTTTGGCAAGCTGCCAAGTGACGTACACGAGTCACGTGACTTCTGCCTAGCGATGAAATGAAATTCTAACGTTTTTTGTTGTATGGAATATGTGCGCCCATATATACAGTCCATTTTTAAACGATTGTTCAAAGACAATCTATTGTGACGATTTTTTAAAATAAATTAATTTCTGATAATAATTTAACTAAAAATAATGCCCGGAATAATGATGTTCTTCCTTCCTTGACAGGTCGCAAACTACTGATTTGAATCACTTTTGAGTCGGCCCGTGTGCGGAGCCGCATCACTAACGAGTTTGCAACCGATAAGCAATTTCAGTCGCTAACCAGTTCAGTTTCCTTTAAGTCGCTCCGTGTGCGGACGGCCTAAATGTTCCCAGGTAGCGCAGTTCCAAGGTGAACGAGTTAAGCACCATAGTGATCGGACGGTCGGCACGAGCGTAGATCTCGCATGGTTGATAACGACGTTGCTGTGACAGCTGATTTGACAGTGTACTGTAACGTGACCAATAAATCAAAACTTTCACATTAGTAAAGACATCAGGTAGCGTTTTTCTTCTTTTATTTACGGTACACACACACATACATATAACTCTATACAAGAACAGAAGACAGCATCAAAATTTCGCTTGTAGCCCAAGCGTCCCCTCTCGCCGAGGCCAATGAACTCTCCTCGCTTCATTCTTTTCTTATTGACGCATGCGCCAAGTGTTCTAAGAAATAGCTGGGGACTCGACGTCCATGCACGGACTTCGGGGTGAGATAGCACGATACAACTCCTCCCCTCCCCGAGAATTTTTCGAGCAGGTTGTTCTGCGAGAAAAGGTAGGAAAATACACACAGCGAAAGAAAACAGTACAGTGCCAAGGCTGAAAGTTACAGTGGCAATAAATAAAACTTAAAATACCTTAAATGGTATAAGTAATAGAAATTATACATAACACAAAATTCAATATATACCAATAACAGGAAGAAATTATTATGCAATTAATACAATAGTTTAAAATTGTGTAAAACAGAAATAGTGTGTAAACTATCCTTTCTTTTCTATTTTTTTCTTAGGAAAAAAATATTTAGCGAACAGTCATTACAAGAAGTTACTTCATAAAATAAATAACTAAAGAATAGGGAGAAAAAAAAAATTTTCTTCTTTTAATCTGGCCATATATCGCCGACCTCATACAAATCTTCTCAATCTTCACATTTGGCTGGCTTGCAGAAACCGCAGCATTTTCCCAGTGCTCTTGGCGGGAAAAGAACAACCGTTCTAGGCCATTCTGTGCAATTGACGACGCTTTTGATTTTGATGACATTTCCAGTTCCTTCTTGTTCACAAAGATATCTCCTGGCTCATAAGCATTTCCATAACTGCCCGTACACTGAGTTCTAACTATTTCTGGGCAGCATTTATTTGGAAGTTTTATTTCTTACAGGACATACTCCTTATTTTCAGGCATCTCTTCTAGTGAAGGGCAATGCTACATGATGCATAATTGCATGTACTGTCCTTTGCTCTCAATAAAGCTGCATTTCTCATAAAAGGCCATATTCTTCTCCTGGCTGATATATAGTAATATCACTCCCTATTTGTTCCACGAGTGATTGGAAATAATCTACAAGTTTGTACAAATGAGAATACGCACACAGGGCCCGACTTAGCCTAATTGGGGCCCGGGGCAAAAACTTCTTTGGGGGCCCCATCTGCTTCACTACTTCAGTAATGAAGAACTTAATACTTAATACTAAACTTTCTATTCGATTTGGGCCCCCCCCCCCCTCTGATGTAGGGGCCCGGGGCAACTGCCCCGTATGCCCCTGCCTTAGTCAGGCTCTGTACGCACACACGTTTTGGAGGTTTACACTTGTAGCTAGTGCAACATTCTCGGTACCCTTTGAAGGAATATTTTTGCAGAAGGATATTTACCTATAGTATACACATATAATTATAGGTAATACTTATACAAACTGATTTTAACAAGAAAAAATCATTTTGTGGGTAAAAATGAGAAATTAAATTTTTTTTTTAAAAATTCAAGAATTAAAAAAAATTATTTTTCTTCTTTAGTTTTCAAGATTTTAATATTATTTTTGGAACGAAGTTCTTTTACGCGGCTTGTGAACTGGCAGAAATTGTCACGTAACGAAATCGCGTTATGTCCCCTAAATAAGGGATTTTTCTCAAGGATTCCGTGGCTGAATGGTTATCGCATCGGACGCGAGCTATCGCTCAGCGGATCTATCGCTGAGTGAGAGGTCCCCGGTTCAAATCTCCGCACAAGCGCTGTGGGCAATTTCTAATTTAATTTCTTTGTTGTGTTAATTATTTTTATTTTATGTTTTGTGGGAAAATATTGACTTTTTCATTTTCAGATTACGATAACTCGCCAAAATATGATCGTAGAATTTTGATCTTTTTACAATATGAGACTACAGACATTTCTCTTTAAAACTAGACCTCATTTGTTTAAAAATATTTTAAACCAGACTAATATTTTTATCAAAAAAATGAAACACAGTTTTTCAAGAAATATTGACTTTTTCATTTTCAGATTACGATAACTCGCCAAAAAATGATCGTAGAATTTTGATCTTTTTACAGTCTAAGACTACAGACATTTCTCTTTCAAACTAGACCTCATTTGTTTAAAAATATTTTTAAACAGACTAATATTTTCATCAAAAAATGAAACAGTTGTTCAGCATTGCTTCACCTATCTGCCAAAAGATGGCAGCACATGTAAAATTGTTTTGTTTGTTTGTTTAAAAATTATATATTTTTTTAGAATTAATAGCTTAAAGATTAATATTTAAATTGGTAAATTACTTTCAAAATTTTTAAGAATTTTTGTAATAATTTGTTTATACATTTATAGCTTTAAAAAACTAATAGAAATTTTATTATTTATTATCTTCATTGTAAAACAAGAGCGATGCATGCTGGGTAATTTTGAATGCGGTTTGATTTTTAGTTGTTCTATGCTTAGAGGGGAATTTTCTCTTAAAAACGCTGTTGCTATTTATCCTATGTTATCTATTCATTCATTTTTTGAGAAATTCCAAGTACTTATTTAAAAATCGGAACATCCAGGTTAACTGCTAAAATCTGTTTTAACTAATAGAAAAGTTTTCTGTATTGTTCTTTTCTCTATTCTTTATGTCAGTTATCTATTTTTCTCTATTCTTAAATATTGTTCTTTTTGGAACGAAGTTCTTTTACGCGGCTTACAGTAGAGTGAACTGGCAGGAATCGTCACGTAACGAAAAAGCATTATGCTCTCTCCAGAAGAGCTTTCTCTCAATGGACTCTGTGGCTGAATGGTTATCGCATCGGACTATCGCACTACGGAGCGAGAGGTCCCTGGTTCAAATCCCCGCACAAGCGCAGGCCGTTTCTATTCCCACTCATTCTGGGAATAGCGCAGTATATATATATATATATATATATATATATATATATATATATATATATATATATATATATATATATGTGTGTGTGTGTGTGTGTGTCTGTGTCTATATATATGTATGTATATATATATCGGATATATATATATATATATATATATATATATATATATACATACACTGAAGTACCACTGAATTAGGGATACCTACCTAGTAACGAATTGGGCCTCCTCTGGCCTTGATAACGGCTGCCACTCAACGAGGCATAGATTCAACAAGTTCCTGGAAACGTTCCACGGGAATGGCTTGCCAAATATTGGCTAAAGCTGTCCATAATTCAGTAAGGTTCTTTCGTGCTGTATGATGGCCTTTCACGCCTTGTTCCAAAACATCCAAAAGATGCTCAATAGGATTTAAGTCTGGGCTTCTAGGTGGCCAATTCATGACAGAGAAGTCAGAGGAATGCTCATCCAACAAACCAGTAGCCAACCGGGACTTGTGATAGGTACAGTTGTCTTGCTGGAAAACTTCATTACCGTGCGGATAACAGAACAGCATAAACGGATGGAGGTGATCACCCAGCAACTCTACGTACCGAATTGCATTGAGGGAGGTTGGTACACGCACCAAAGATCCCAAACTGTGCCACGAAAAAAACACCCCAGACCATGATTGAGCCACCATGCCCTTGTACAGTTCCAGCCAGGCATGCAGGATCCATGGCTTCATGAGCCTGACGCCATATTCTCAGCCTCCCGTCGGCGTTAAGTAGTCGGAATCGAGACTCATCACTCCATGCTACTTGTTTCCAGTCCTCTACACTCCAGTCTCTGTGCTCTCTTGCCCAGGCAAGACCGATGGCGAGTATAGAGCAATGGTACTCTCGTAGGTCCACGGCTCCCGAAACCCAAACGGTGAAGCGAGCATTGCACAGTCCGTTTACTGACTGTACGACTGGCACCGTCATTAAAGTGGGTGGTAATTTGAGCTAATGTTTGGCTTCGCTGGCTACGTACAATACGCCTGTGCCGTCTCTCACTACGCACTGTCAAGGCTAATTGTCCTTTGCAGTTTGCCCGATCGCTAGTTTTTTTCCACCATCCATGTATTCTTGGTATACTCTTGACACTGTCGACCTTGAAAATACTAGCTGTCTGACGATTTCGGAAATTGAATGGCCCATGCGTCGCGCACCTACGATTTGTCCGCGATCGAAGGCGTCTAAATCAGGCAGTTTACCCATACTGGCAATTCCAACAACTAATTCAGAACAACCACAGTTCGCGCTATATATGCAGTTACCAAAGCGCCCTCACTTGCGCATACATGATGCGCAGTGCTAAACAATTTGCATAGGCTTTGCTATCCCTAATTCAGTGGCACTTCAGTGTATATATATATATATATATATATATATATATATGTACAGGGTGTCCCAAAACGACCGCATAAACTCTGCTCAGCTAGATTCCTCGTTGGGAGTACATAAAAACTGCCCAAAGAAGCGTTCCTGTACGATCCATAGTTTACGAGAAAAATACGAAAAACAAAGTATGACGTCACTGCCGGTGCAAGAAAAAAACACTTTATTGGACATATCAACAACAATATTTGTATATCTTTCCAGACGATAATGTTTAAAACGTTCGCCGCGCATATCGCGTCATGCATACGCGCGCGCCATGGAATGACGTTAAGCCGCCGTTGAACTGGTATTTAAAAGGCTGCATCTTGCAGCTACCGGTAGTCTTCGTATGGTGGCCATGTACTCCGTTCGTGACTACTGCGACATGTACTTGAAGTACGGACGATGTAATGGAAATACCTTACGAACTGCTAGGGAGTATGTCCGTCGATATCCGTCCCGACGTCCTCCCGATGTCAACGTCATCCGTAGGCTGGACGACAGACTGCGAAATACGGGAAGCGTCTTGCCAACAGCCAATCTTCACGATACTGGAAGACCGCGGAGCGGCCTGACGGTAGTACAGGCGGATGCAATACTGCAGCGGGTAGAAGAGACGCCCGAGGTAAGCACGCGCGCATTAGCCCGTGAGATGACTTCGAGTAAAAGTACTGTGCACATGCTTTTACGGTCTGATAGGCTACACCCATTTCGGTACACAACCGTGCAAGGTCTGAAACCAGATGACTTTCAGAAACGCGTGGCTTTCTGTGAATGGCTGTTGCAGCAACAGAACACAGATAATGGTTTCATTGCACGTATCTTGTGGACTGATGAATCATGTTTCACTCGTGATGGGGTATTCAACCATCACAACAGCCATATGTGGTCCCAGGTCAATCCGCATGCAATCCGGCCGCAGAAACATCAGGAACGTTGGTCTCTTCACGTGTGGGCCGGCATACTCGGGGATCGCCTGCTTGGACCATATCTGTTGCCTGAACGGCTCTCGGGACAGTCGTACTTGGTGTTTCTCAATGAGGTCTTAACCGAGTTCCTCGATGACATACCATTAGCGGCAATACAGGGACTTTGGTTCCAGCATGATGGGGCTCAGGCGCATTTCTGTGCTCCTGTACGTGGTTGGCTGAATATGGAATACCCCGGCCTCTGGATCGGACGTGGGGGTCCGGTTCTATGGCCGTTCGCCAGATCTTACACCATTGGATTTTTTCCTATGGGGCCATCTCAAGGAACTGGTGTATCGAGACGTAGTGACAACACAAATGGACTTAGTTGTTCGTCTGCATGCTGCTTGTACTTCGGTGGACCCCGCGATGCTGCAACGTGTGATGACAGACATTCCACGACGTGCTCAAGATTGCCTCGACATGCACGGCGAACACTTTGAACATCTGCTTTAAATTGTGCATGCTGTTGATATGTTCAATAAAGTGTTTTTTTCTTGCACCGGCAGTGACGTCTTACTTTGTTTTTCGTATTTTTCTCGTAAACTATGGATCGTACAGGTACGCTTCTTTGGGCAGTTTTTATGTACTCCCAACGAGGAATCTAGCTGTGCAGAGTTTATGCGGTCGTTTTGGGACACCCTGTATATGTATATATATGCATGTATATATATATATATATATATATATATATATATATATATATATATATATATATATATATATATATATATATATATATATATGTATGTATATATATATATATGTATATATATATATGTATATATATATATATATGTATATATATATATATATATATATATATATATATATATATATATATATATATATATATATATATATATATATATATATATATACTAGCATTATTGCTCGGCGATACCCGGGTAGATATATAGATATAAAAATTTTGATGCATTCCATCAAAAAAATACTGGGCTGCACCCCCCGCTCTTCATGTTCATCTGGCTAGACAAATTGCGCTTAGCGCGTTTCTACTGAAATGATATACAAACAATAAGAAAGAAAGAAACTTTGAGCTGGCGGACCTTCGTCTGATTATACGTCTGATTTTATTGAGAATTAATAACACAGTGTTGCGTGATTCGCACGTTTGGATTGAATAAGTTTACTGCTTAATTATATTTTTTAGATACTGTTTAATTAGATTTAATTAGATTTGTTTGATCCACTGTTTAATTAGAAATAAGTCTTATAATTTACATTTGCCTTTATTATTTATTATTCCCTTAAAAGCTCAGTTTGTTCCACAACACCCAAGAGACGCACTTTTTTCCATATCACCCAAGAGAACATCACCCCATCGCGCCTTACTTTAAAGAAAGTGCAAGATGCATTATCCCCTTTATTTATTCAAAGTAAGGCGCGATTTCACATGAAGCCTATTTTCCTTACTTTGGTGATTCGGTTTTTTATTGCCGACAGGCCAAAAACCGTATCGGTTTTTAATTTTCCCAAGGCCAAAAACCGTTGAAAAAGCGAATTGTAATTCGATTTTTAATTTTCCTAATGCCAAAAACCGTAGAAAAAGCAAATTGTAAATCGGTTCAAGCGATGAGAAAAACTGCAAATAACAAAGGACAAAAAGCAAAGCCGGGAAAGTTGTGTTAAAACATACTAATTTGAACTGCATTCTTAAAAAACTCCTATCTCAGTTAGTCTAGTGGCTAAATTTTATCTTTTGCCGTATTTTAATATTTCTTTTGTCAATTTATTTCGTTGTTATGCACGTAACGCAAAATTAATTTAAAGTATCACAAAAAGAAAAGAAACCACGTGATCAGCATTTCATAAATTACATTCTAAAAATTAATCTTTAAAAATTCACCAAAAATCAGAAAAGGGAGGTAGGTAAAGATTCGAAAAAGATTTCGTTTTAAAGGAATGTTTAAGATATTTCTCGTGATATAAATTTTATAACCCTCGGATTATCATTTTAAATGCAAACTTAAAAAAATTAGAAAAACAGCTTAAAAATTTAATTTTAAAAAATCGAAGAAGAATTTTTCAAAAATCTTTCTCAGTTTACCATTCCACTATAAATTCCACTATAGAAGAATCACCATGCAAAATTTCAGCTCTTTATGTCCAACGGTTTGGACTGTGCGTTATCTGTCAGTTAGTCAGTCAGTTAGGCAAGCCAAAGGTTATTACCATGAATCTCTCCCCCCCCCCTGCGCACCCCTCTTCTCCCGCGCGGGGGAAGAGGGATAGGTTCGTATTTCACTGAACGCCTGTATCCACAGGGGGTACCTCGCACCTCTTACGGGCACAAAAAACATTAAAAAATTAATTTAAAAAAAAAACTAATTGAGACCCAAACTTCGTTTTTGCTGATTTAAGTTTCTCGGGTCCTAAACATTAACTGTGCCGAATTTGGTCTCTGTGAGTGAAACAGTCTATGATTCTATAGCGGACAAACAAACAGACAAGCTCTTTTATATATATAGATATATATATATGTATGTATGTATATATATATATATATGTATATATATGTGTATATATATATATATATATATATATATATATATATATATATATATATATATATATATATATATATATATAATCAATAGAAATCTACATATTAAGTCACGTTTAGAGTTGAAAAATTAACGTAAGGAACTTCGTTCCTGACGGGGGTCCCCCGACCGAACAATTTTTTTTTATTCGATGTGTATGACATTATACTTTATACTTTTATGGATCGAGTTTACATTTAATGAATTAGTTCATAAGAAAAAAAAATAAAATATACAAATATAGGCAAAAACGCAGCAAAAAACTTGGCTTCCTCAACATTTTGATTTTTCTTTTTTTTTTCATTGCATTGTAAATTCCATCCATCTATATATATAAAAGGCAACGTTCGTATGTTTGACCTCTATAGACTAAAAAACTATTGAACCGATTTACACGCGGTTTTTTGCAAAATAGTCCGTGTTGTCCCGAGAAGGTTTAAAGCTATTGAAATCCTTGATCTGACCAGTAGAAAGAAAGTTAAAAATATTTTTCGTTTGATGTCTGATGAGATATTATCTAGGAACCTTGTACTTTCAAACAAAACATACGGATGGCAGCACCTAATAACCCTTGATAGCCACCCCTCTTATGTAGATGGTCATCACCCCCGAGTCTTGAAGGATGTTTTCTCGATGTTTTCTGACACCCCACGATGTTTTGGTCTCGATGTTTTCTGACACCCTGACGATGTTTTGGTCTCGATGTTTTCTGACACCCCACGTAAGAAGACATGCTGTCTGTAAGCTCTGTATGTTACCAGGAGAAACAGCAACTTAAAAATCAATATAATACTGTTATAGATCAAGATGAAGCAGTAAATCAGTGGTGCACCCAGGGGGTGGGCAAAAAGAACCTCCCCCCCCAATGAAATAAAAATTGCATTATGAATATTGAATTTGCATTATAAATATTGTTATCCGTTCAACTCGCCTCCCCCCCCCCCCAAGGTTAAATCCTGGGTACGCCACGGCAGTAAATTATCCAACAGAATTCTTAAATTCACTTGATTTATCTGAAGGTTTGTGTTCCTATCATTCTTCTTAGAAACATTGACACACCCCGTCTTTGCAATGGTACCAGATTGGCAGTCAAGAGATTATTAAACAATGAAATTAAAGCAACAATTTTAAGTGGTAAATTCAAAGGAGAGGATGTGCTAATACTACGTATATCAATGATACCAGCAGATATGTAATTCCAATTCAAATGATTGCAATTTCCAATTAAACTGGCTTTTGGAATAACGATAAGCAAATCACAAGGTAGGCATTGCAAGTATGTGGATTGAATTTAGAGAATCCATGTTTTCCTGATGGACAACGTTGCATGCTCCCGTGTAGGAAAACCAAGGAATTCGTTTGTATATATGCCAAATGGAATCACCAAAAACATTGCATATCCAAGAGCATTGCAATGAACTTAAAATTGAATAAAACAGTAATTACAATTTATGTAATCCATAACATAAAAATTATAATGTGTATGTAAATATCTACTTTCAACTAAATACAATAATTGATATCAAACTTTCAATTAGGTTAATTTAATCTACATATTTACACTCAAATCTAGCAATAACGAAGCATTGCCGGGTCAGCTAGTAGTTTTATAAAATACATTATATTGAACATACAAAAAAAAAAATAATGGAGTCATTTGACATATATTTGTAGACGTAATCGTGTTTTAAACAGTAATACGTCAAAATTGTAAACTGAGAAAAATCAATTTAAAGATTTTAAGCACTGAAAAAAACTGTAAAAACTTATTCCAGTTTTCTTAATATTAATGTCATTATTTTACTATTTATTTATCTTTAAAATTATGGCCATTTTCTTTGAATTGGTGAACATTTAGTTCTAATTAGAGGCTTTTGTTAAAAACTTATCCAAACAGAAATGATGAGAGAACTGGTGAAAAATATGAATAATAATTTAAATATATTTCTTACAGTGCTTTTAAATATTTATAAATATGTACTTTAAGACATTTATAATAAAGATTTATATTATTAATTAACAGTTTCGTTCAAAATTTGAAAATTTAAGTTGCAATATTTCACCATCAACAGAGTGCACAAACCTCACTCATAACACTTGACGATTTTAAAAACATCCTGCTGAATATGTAACGTCTTCTCTCATTATGGATAGCTGTTCTCTTTTACGAATAGCATTTTTTATAATTTACGGGTAAGTTATTACTTACCCGTAATTATTATGCATTTTTCGAAACAAAAATTTTCGTGCATTCAATACAACACCAAGTTTTTTCTTGGAATGACCTACATTCATTCCTATTGCCTTTTGTACTTCTCTTCTTGTATGCATTGTACCTGTATTAAATTCAAAAACTGCTTTGTTACACAGAGTTTTACACGTTGTTTATTAACAAATATTTCTCTAGGGCACTCTGCCCAAATCACACTGTGCAAACTCTCATTAGCATTTTGAGTTCCACAACGCACACATCTTTTAGACCAGTCAATGAGGGTAAAAAAATAAGCTTTGTCGCAACTAATTAGGGGAAAGCTGAGTTTTTGCAGGGTGTTAGTACATAAAGTATACACTAAAAAAACATAAAGTCTCGACCCCTATCCTTCTTGCTTTCCCCCCCCCACCCCTACCCCTTCAGCAAACTTACAAGAACAGTACTCTGGTTATATGCGTACAGCTCGAAAACTAATGATGTTACCGGGTTGTTTCTTATATTATTTTACTCTTAACAACATTATAAACAAATTATGTTATATACACTTTTTATGTAGATATCTTAGTTTTGCCGTAATACTTAAACATATGTAGAAAACTGTCACTGCAAAAAGCAAAAAGTAACTTCAACAGATTATAGCTTTATATCCGTACGTCTTGGGAAGAAATGTTTTGAACAAACCATATAGATAATTTAATTAGCTTTAAAAGGATTAGTCAAGTAAGTGGACACCGCGCCGCCGGTCCTAGCAGCGTCGTGTATTGCGTGGTGGCGTGTAGAGGACGCTTGTCTATGCTTCTTGTTGAATACTATACTGTCTCTGTTCTATCAGAGTGGGCCGTGTCGGTTTAGTGTTTGAATAACTATTGCTTTTTGCGGTTCGTTGAGATTTTGTTTTTCATTATAAAGTTTTATTTTTGTATAAAATGGTTGTGTTGTGCCAAGCGAAGTGAAATGGTGATAGTTGTATTATTATGGATTGAAAAACGGGAACAAGATGTAAGGTAACCCCTAAAACTGAACTGTTATTTTAAAACTTTGTAGTTAGATACCCTTCATTAATAATGACCGATTTGAACAATATATGTGTAATATGTAATCAGGAAGTCAAAGATGACGGGGTAACTGTCACTAAAGGTATAAACACTTTAATAAAGTCGAGTATTGAGAGAAAAGACGCAATCCATAAGTTACTTGCTAATGCCAATGTAGTAAAAGTACATTCTATATGCAGACAAAATTATACCAGACCTAGCAATATTAATGCAGCATTAAAAGCGCAAAGTGCAGAACCTTCTACATCGTAGCACTTTCTCTGAGAAGTAGATAACACATTTGATTTTAAGCATGACTGTTTGTTATGTGAAAAAAAAAATGCGGTTTTTGACCCTAAACTTCCTTCTAAATGCCAAACCCAAATTCATGAGGTTTCAACAATAGATATAAAGCAAACGCTCCTTAATGCTTGTGATGAGAGAAATGATGAATGGGCCTGTAAAGTTAAATTTAGGCTTTTAGATGTAATAGATTTAGTCTCAGCTGAAGCCCGTTACCATAAATTGCACTTAGACACTACCACAGATATGCTTCCTTACTTTCATGCTGCAGGACACATTCCTTACTCTAAATGTGCTCAGATATACGTCCAAGAAATGAACAAACTCAAATCAAAGCTGGCAGACAGAGTACGAACTCTTTGTAACGAACGGTCTCTTCACTATAAGAAGAAAAGAAGAGTTTTGGTCTGGCATTTGGAGTGACATGTGCATAGAGCAGTCATTGATCAAATTGTTAAAATCAATAGGAGGATTAACGCATGGGAGAGGAATAACTCAGAGTACCTTAAATAAATGGGTTTCAGGAGCACCTTCATTTTTACGACTAAGTGAGGCCTTTAGAAGTTTTCTAGGATTGAACTACAACAATCACGAGCAGCATGTAGAGCTAAGAGAAAGCCGAAAATCAAGGGACCTACAAGATATGTCAAAGTTCAAAGATTGGTTGAGTCCGCACGACCCTTTTGCTTGCAGCACTAGTGAATTGAATTCTCTTTCGACGGGGTTGGTATGCGACTCTTCAGTTAATTGCGATGAAGCATGATGAAGCATATGCTTGAAAGCAATGGAAAAAATGGTTGGAAAATCTTTCAATGAAATGAAGCTACATAGAAAGGATATGGTTACAACGCAGGCGAGTTTCAAGTCTATCAAAGTGAGGTGTAAAGAAGTTTCAATAAACTCCCAGCAAATATTCAGTAGAATTATATGCATCTGTGACAGCCCGGTTAAATTGAAATCTTATTTCGAGTTCGAATTAGCATCGCACCCTCCTTCATTGTTTGACGATACATTACTACGAAAAGGTACAAAAGCATCGTTCATGAAACTATTTGAAGGTGGGATTGTCCAAGAAACTTTGAGGAAAATGAAGCTGTTTTTGTGATAGGTGGGGGATATTTTGTTACATACAGTGGTTTGGAGAATAAAAAGCACTTTCAAGGAAATAGTAGAATCATATTTAAAATATATACTTGGTAATTATGGAAATAAATTGACAGTGGTTTTCGACGGGTATCCCAACGTTCCAACCACAAAACTACAAGAACAAGAAATAATAGCATCAAAGAAATTTTCTCACACAATTTTTTTTGGTGAAAATACAGTTTGCACAACACAACAAGCAGACTTTCTAGCAAACCTTCAAAACAAGAAGAGATTAATAGAAGCAGTTACAACAAGGTTTGTTACTGAAGCTATTAACGTGGTTTCTGCGGAAGATGACGCCGACACTGTCATTGTCGACCAGGCAATTAAGTATGTGCAAAATAATAATACTACTATTGTTGTGGGAACTGATACAGATCTCTTGGTTTTACTTGTAGCCTTAGCTCCCCAGCATGACGTCAAACTTTTCTACTTAAAGCCTTCATCTTCAGTGTCCAAAGTATACTCTGTTGATTTTCTTATAAATAAACATGTCGAGCAGCAAACTGCACTGCTTTTTGCTTATGCAATGACTGGTTGCGACACGACACCGGCTTTCTATGGACTAGGAAAGTTAAAAGCAGCCGACTTGATACGTAATTCAACAGAAGCTAAAGCTCGGGCTGAGCTTTTCACAAAACAAGACATCACAAAAGAAATCCTTGTAGAAAGTGGAGAACAGTTTATTCTAAGTATGTACAACTTATCACAGTTCAAAACCCTAAATGAAGCCAGATATTTTAAGTATAAGCAAGTAATCGCAAAAATGTCTCTAAAGTCAAATTTTGATTTAGCAAAACTTCCACCAACTTCAGATGCCGCTCATCAACATCTTTTTAGGGTTTACCACCAGATTCAAACTTAGTTAGGGTTTAAACTTCCCCCAGAAGAGTGGGTTTGCAATATACTTCAAATAACAGACTGATTCCTAAGCCCATGACGATTACCCCTGCTCCAAGTGAACTTCTCCTACTAATATCTTGCAATTGTAAAACATTGTGTGTTACAAACGGTAGCTGTCGTAAAGCTGGGTTCGATTGCACGTCTATGTGTGGAAACTGTAGTGGAATGCATTGTAACAATATTTCGGACCAAACTAACGAAATGTTAGAAGATGACCTCTTATAAAAGACTAAAAAATAACCAAAAGTAATATTAAACATTAATAGTATCAGCTGCGCAGGAAATAATCAGTTAAAATATACTATTCCTGATTTATTTACTGCAAGACTTAGGGCCTGTTCACATAGGAGTCCGTTGCGTTGCGTTAAGGAAAAGATGACGTTGAGACGAAAATAAACCAATCATAGGCGTTAAAAATTTCATTGCTAATCGTTTGGAGGCATGTGATTGGTTTATTTTCGTCTCAACGTCATCTTTTCCTTAACGCAACGGAACGGACTCCTATGTGAGCAGGCCCTTAATTAGTTAGCCAAGCATTGACATTATTTTGCAGACTATCAGTGATACAAGTGAACTATAAACTTTTATAGCAAAAAATTGCACTTCGGTAGTAAAAACTTAAAGTGAACGTTATTACATTGTTGCTTCATTTCAACTGAATGACTATTCAAGATCATGAATACCAGTATATGCAGCAGTGCACCTCAGCGGTGAGCGTTAACGGCCCTGTTAGGACCGGCGGCTCGGTGTCCACTACTGTTTCACCGCTCTCTATAAAGCCATCGTTTTAACGGTAAGCGTTATTAGACTCATCATTTTAAAGCCAATCATATTATCTATAAGATTTGTTCAAAACATTTCTTCCCAAGACGTAATGATAAAAAGCTATAATTTGTTGAAGTTACTTTTTGTTTTTTGTAGTTTCAGTTTTCTGTATACGATTAAGTATTACTGGGAAACTGAGCTATCTACTTAAAAAGTGTATATAACATAATTTGTTTATAATATTGTTAGGAGTAAAATAAAAAAAGAACACCCCGGTAACATCATTAGTTTTCGAGCTGTAAACATATAACCACAGTACTGCTCTTGCAATGTTTCGGAAGGGGTGGGGGTGGGGGGAAGAAAGAGGGGGGATTGGGACTTTGTGTTTTTTTAGTGTATACTTTGTATACTAACATCTTGAAAAAAATCAGCTTTCCCCTAATTAGTTGCGACACGAAACCTTTATTGACTGGGCTATTTCCAGAAGTTCACTAGATGCAAGCGGTTGATATACTGGTAGAATTTTTGGAAGAAATACCTCATTTATTGGGTCCCTACTCTTAATTTATGACTACTTGGGTTATCACCAGGGTTTTTTGTAATTCAGGGAGGAAATTTCAGAGTAAACACTGAAGTGGGCGTGACATTTAAAGGGCTGTCGAGATAATGAAACGTATTTTTGATACACCTACATTCATCAGATCATCTCAATAATTTGTACCAATATACTAGTGGTGCCAAAGTGTATTTTTAAGAAAAAACGGAAAAATCGATAATTTCATCAATATAAGGGTACCAAGTCCCCTTAACTTCGATAAGTTCAAACTCGTCATCACAGTGCGGTTTATCTGGACAAAAACATCCATCTGTTCGCAGCTGTTTGCAAGATAAATAATCTGTTTCCTTTTTCTTGCTGAGACATGTCTGAGGACATCCTTTATGGCACTGCTCGTAGACATACCAGATTGGCAATCAATATCGCATTCTAATTCGCTCGGCCAGTCTTCGATATTTTCTTTGTATATGTATGTTATTAAACAAATATTTAACAAACAAGTGAACAATTAAATTCATACTATTTTTATAGTGACAATGGCGACAATTATGAAAAATGGCGTTTAATTGCCGTTACTATCAGGGACACATTCTAGTAAATACAGAGGTACTAAGTAATACGTGTTATTGGGAAAAAAATTCAATTACTGAATCCTAGTATGCTATGTTGTATTATATACATAAACAGAAACAACAGAAAAAACTGTTTATAAACAGTACGTAAAATTTGAAGAGTATCACTTCCTCTAAGCCTATCTTTCACAGTGATGACCAAATTTTAAAAACCATCGGATCTTGTTTCTGTACCGAATCGCATTCTTTAATGACTTGTGCTAGGGTACGTAGTGCTCATTTTTGGATTTTATGACGTGAAGAGAAACGATATTCAATAGTTTAAATGATATTAATGTTTTCCCCCATTCTAATGGTTGAATAACATGGCTGCCATGCCTGATGGTGTCTAGCATCCATGTTGTGACGTCACACTTCGTTGGCGTATTGCGCTGGCTATTTGGAGGCAACGCATGTGCAATGGAATTTGGACAGCCAGCAGCGTAGACGGCGATTAATCGACCATCTATTGTCTACTGTCTGTTGACATCATTTTGGTTTTGCTTTGGGTGACAATAAACTTAGAAAATGTTTGAAAATTCAGATGATTATGTAGTTTCAAGTCAAGAACCACTGTGCCGTTCTTTTTGTAAAGTATGTCTTTTATCTCAGGATGTCAAGCACTGTTATTAAGGGAAACACAAGTTTAACGCAGAATTATTTTAGTTGTGATAAATGTCGATACAAGTTTACTTTCATTTTTAAATACTGTCATGCTCTCTGTTGAGTTTATATTACTCTACTTGAAAAAAGTGTTCATTTTGTGGCTTTTATCATGGATTATTTTATTCGAATTGTCATTAAATGTATATTAAAATTGCATTTTTTCGATTTTGGGGGATCCTGTATGGAGATAATTATTCATTATGGATTATTAGTTTAAACACATTTTTAATGTGAATCACGGGATTGCAGATGATCTAGTTTTTGAGACAAAATGGTAGCCCTTGATTTGGTGAGATTTTGTTTCAAACGCTAATTTCAATGACCTGGATTTCGTGGAAGCCGGAAAATTGACCCTTCTACTTCAAGCGGTTCGAGAGATAACTTTCCATCTCGAAGGCAGTGACATCCGAATGTTACTCATGTTTTCTGCCTTTGATCTTATTAAGTGGGCTCCTCGGTGGAGCTATACATCGCAGGCGTAAGATAAATAATAAACGTGCACGCTATCTAAATTTATTGTGTAGTTTTGATAAAACGAAGGGTCAATGAACCAATCTTTATGCTATATATTTAAGAATAAATTTTGAAGTCTTGTGTAATCTGTAAGATCCATTCACATGAAAAGAGAAATTTTTTTTAAAAATGGGTAAGTGGAAAATATGTAAGTATTGAGATAAATAAAAGAAATAAAAAAATTTTATGAAAAAATTATAATGCACAAATTCAATTTTCTTGAAAAATGGAACCTTGACTTAAAACCTTATGTATCTTTGAACATCAATCTACATATGTAAAAAACAATTTTAATGAGACTTATGAGGAAATCAGAATTAATATTTTTAAACAGAAATATCAACGAATAACAGTTATGTTAAAACTTTAATTATAAAGACCTTTATTAATTTATGGATCAACGAACACCCACAAGACCAACATGAAAACTTTTAAGATTTAAAAGTGAATAAATCTTTCGAAACTAAAAAAAAAAAACCCGTAAGCAATTATTAATACATCAGACATCTAAAAAAAATTGAAAAGCTAACATTTTATTATAATAAACAAAATAAAGTAATAGTTCTGATCATAAATAAATGCTCCTGGACAATGAAATAGTACATAGCCATAAATTCAATGTTAGTGTGTTTATTGTATGCCAGCTGTATTGTTATATAAATAAATATTTGGGTTTTCTACATATTTATATAACCCAAATTATCTGGAACTGTAAAACCATTCTGCCTCTAAAAATCTGCTTAATGATGCTAATTTTAAAAGATAACAGCAGTAAAAATTGAACTGTATTTTGTTTCAAAACACAATATATTTTGGAACTGTATTTTGTTTCAAAAAGGATTGATCTGGAATAAAATTCTGCATTATGTCTACACAAATCATTTTTTTAATTAAATTTATTATCAAAGTGTTAGTGAGAAAATATACGTAGCACTTTAGCTACAGATCTGTATCCCTCAATTCAGAGCAAATTAAGTATCATGAAAAAGTTGATATTTTTAAATAAACAGCATTGACTAAGCTTGCTAGTTAAAGCTTTCCTCTGTTTGAAAAGTGTTTAGTTTAAAGTGTTTTGATCATATTTGATTTGAAAGATATATATATATATATATACTGAACCATTTATAAAAAGTCCCGTGTTCGGAAAATTAACTTCTGTTACTTATTTCTTATAAAAAGATTTTAGTCATTTTAATTCTTTGTTAACTTCACTTTCAAAGTTGGGCATTGGCATGGCAAAATTTATTTAATTGTTAAAAGTAATTTAAACATAGTGTTATAATTATTCTGAAATGCATTATCTTTAAATTAAATAAGATATTGTTTTTCTTCTGATTTGAATACTTTTAAAATTATTTACATATATTTTATTTAATATTTATGAAATGCTTGTATATTGTTCTTTTATTATTGCTATGATAAATTTCTTTACAGAATACTGTGATTGGCAATACAAAAGAATATGTTGAAGGAGACAACTTAATAGAAGGACTGTATAAGTCTATTTTGGATGAACTAATTGATAATGCTGTGTTGGAACTGTGTTTTGAAGTACATAGAACAACGAAGTTAAGTTTTCCTATACCAGATAAATTTACACCTCCATATTCATTGATGCAGTATGTATATATCAATCTGTTGCCTTTACATGTACAGGTAATGGACAAAAAAAAAAAGAGTAACTATTTTTGTATATTAATATTGGCTATCAGCAATGATTGTACAGCCTCTTCCTTTAAAGGAGAAAGTTTGCGTATGCTTTGAACTCAAACATAAGAGTTATTAGCATCTGCTTGACAGAAATTGGTGTAATATACATTTATTCTTTGGAATTGGATAACACAACTTCAGATCTTGCTTTAAAATGTCCCACAATTGTTCATTAAAATTTAAGCCCGGTGATTAGGTTCACCGAGGCAAACAAGACACTTCTTTTTCATGTTTTTTAAATCACTGATTGGTCATATATTTTCTATAAAAGGGGATATTATCCCACTGAAATGTGGCTGGCTGCATTGGAGAAAATGTGTTAACATGGTATAGATATAGATATACATGGCAAGATCTGAACCATGTTTACACATGATGATAACTTACATTATCCCTCAAACTGGCCGATGAATTTGGTGCCACGATCAGGACTATCAGTCAAATTGACCCCCCAAGCCTAAAAAGCTGTTATTTTTGCGTGATTATAATGGAACTGCATATTGATATTGGGTTGTTTTATTTATATTAGTGATTAATAGTGAAGGAAAAATCATCTAAACTTATTTATTAAATTTATTAAATTTGTATTAATCTGGTATCTACATCATCAAATCATAGGGCTCTCATAGGGTTTTAATGAGGAATTTGCACATGTGGGGAAAATGATCATTTCTATTTTTTATTAACAGATTGGTTATCAAATTGTTCGAAAACATCAATTAAAACGTATATATAGATCTAAATAATAAGAATTTTAAATTTAAAATAAGCGAAAAGTGTTGAAAAATCATGTGACCTCAAAACGCTACGTGATTGGTTCTGACGTCACTATGCACCATGCTTCAATGTTTACATTTGTCTAGCGCGAGATTCTACGTTTCCTCCTCTTAAACTAACATTTTAAAATCATATTTTTTTCCTAATTTGGTTTAATTTTTCTAATTTTAGTTTGTGGCTATTGTTTATTCCCCCTTTTTTTAAAATTATATTCTATCGTCGTCTTTATTCTTAGTTTTATTTCTGTTTCGTTTACCATGGCGTTATTACCCGGTTTTGCAAAAGGGCAATCTGACAACCTGCCTAAAATGGATTCATTTGCAGTGTTTTCCTTTTTGGGAAATAATCCAAGTTTTATGGGAGCAGAAATACGAGGATTTAAAGTTCAGAGGGATGTATATATTTGTTTGCATTTATTATTCTAGTTATGTAATGTAGATTGTAGAACGCTGACGTGCGTTGTGCTTTACACAAACTTTAAAGTTACACATTGTTTATGCATATTATTAAATTAATATCGTACTCTAAAAGTTTAATAAACAGCTTCTATTATTATTCATTCATAGTACATGTTTAATTTTGTAGAATTAATTAGCTCTGCAACATTACAAGTAGTGTCTGTTATAGGATATTTAGTATTTTTAATTGTGTATTAGAAAGTTGACAGAAATTAAAAACACTACCAAATTTACGAATGTGTTCAGTGTTCTGCATTCATATCATAGAAATATGTGTATTTTAAATGGTAAAGGAATTATAATAAATCTGAACTATGCATGATAATTAAACTTTTGACTAATCACATACTAAGTGGTGCAAAGAAACAAATGTTTACTACTCATAATAATTTTAAACAATCCTCTAACTCCATAATTTTGTGTTTTAAAAACACATTTTTAAATTAATGCTTTAGTACTTAGAAAGTTACTTTTACTTAGATTTGGACGATAAGGCTATGGAGATAATGCTGTAGGATATGTTCAGGTAAAAAGGGATGGAGACATCTGTACAGTCAATGCAAGGGTGACACCAGAACGTAATGTCACAAAAAAGACTTACAGTGTGGAACTCAAGTTGAATGAAAAGGAAGAAAATGTCCTTTCCGTCCAATGCAATGATTGTGCAGCATCTTTGGATGAGTTCCTTTATGTATTATATTTAATTTTATCTAAAAGTTTTAATGATAGTGTGTTTGGGGTAGATACAATAGACCATCCATGGTTAGCTTTCCCCGCTTTAAGTAATTTATAAATAATTAGAAATACTTCAGCAGTTATAAAAAAATCTTTTTAATACAATACTTTATACATTTTATGTAAAAAACTAGCACCCAAAACTAGTGTAAAAAGATTAATTAAAAATAAACTTACAAAATAATTAATATATTTTATGCTTTTGTCACATTTTGCACACAAATTGTATTTATTTTAAAATTTCATCACCTACCCCCAACCCAGCATCTGGTGAATTCCATTGTAACGGACGAAACATTCACGCACAAAATAAATAATAAAAAGATTATGAGATGCATATTAATGCTTCAAAATAGGAGAGTATTATTTTTTCCTGATAAAACCAATTCCTGATAAAAACTAAAGATAAACTTGACAGGTTTCAAAATTTATTTCTGGTGTATTTAAGCTGAAAAAAAAAATCTTTAATGTAACGGATGCTACATAAAATGGAACATCATTTGTACTATAGCATCATAAGATAAAAAAATCTGTGAATCTATTATGTCAATTTGTTCAAAAATTTAAAAAATAACATCACAAGACATGCCTGTAATTTATCAGAACCTTGACATAAAAAATCAGTCATTTTTTTCTGTAATAAAAAATATAAAAACTATTTGTAACAGATGTTACATATAATACATGATGCTGCAGCTGTACCCTTAACTAGGCTATTTATATTCAAAACAGTCACAAACATGCATTTATTTTACTTTTATAGTTTTTACATTAATATTAAATTTACTCCAATTAAATTCAGTCGCATAATTTACGTAAGTAATAAGGTATAAAAATGATAATTTTACTTGCTAAAAAAACTTACAAATAGATATTTTCCCATTACATCCCCTACAAAACAAACTTAATGTAAGGAAAAAGCAATAGTACGTTCTAGTTCTAGAGGTCATAAGCTTTCCAATGATATATAACACTTAATAATTTGTTTAAAATGATTTTCTTTCGTAATGGTTTCATGTTAGGTGGAATTCACCATCTGGAGAATATAACTCATAACAAAACTCGTTGTGTTTACAAATATATTTAAATATTTATTTAAGTGGAAAATGTCAAAACTTGTATTTTAAATTCATATTTGCTGCAATGATTTGGCAAATCATCTGTATCACATTAAAACTCACAATTATAGCTAAATTAAAAAATTATTGAATGAGGATTTTTTTTTTCGTCGCGTTTTATTGCAACTGTCCATGATTTCCTTTTGACATTATCTGTTGGAACACTAAAAAAAAGCTTTCCAGGTGTATTTACCGTTGTGCTTGTGCAGCAAGGTACTATACAATATTTAAAATTTTCTGTAACACACTTTGACATCTTAAAAATAAAGAAAAGACACTAGATATCAAACTCAAACTACGCAACACAATCCAAACACCGAAGTAAACAAATTCGCCATAGTGCATTGTGACGTCACATGTATCCGCGTAGGAAAAGAAGCGTTTTTGAGACGAAGTAAATAGTGCGCGTTTAAAAACAAATTATGTTAACTTTTAGAGTTCTAAAACTAAAAAAAAAAGATGCTTTCGATCATATTTTTCTATTTTCTATATCATAAATGTAAAATAAAAAAACGTGCAAATTCCTCATTAAAGTAAAGATTAATTCACTGAATTGATTTATAAATATATGCTTATAAAAACCTACCATATGATTTTGATAAATATTTATGGGTTGAATTTCAATAAGGAAATTTTGATTGTTATGCAGTTTATATTTTAACTCCTATATCCTGGTTATTGAGTATTTGGAATGTGATATAAACAGCATTTTTAATTAAACACCATGTTTTGTTTTTTATTTTAAAGCAACCTTTAAAGGCTAAAAAGTGTCATTTCAAAAATATTTATAAAAATTACTGTGCAAAAATATATATCTGCTATCAATAGAAAAAGAAATTTTTAGATTTTTTAAAAGTGATATTTTTAAAAACTACTGCTATTCAAATATATCCCTTTTTCAAACTCACATTTGTTTATGGACTGTATACTTTATACATTAAAAGTAAAATTCTGTAGATATATAACTGCAAAAAATATAGTTCTTTTTGTGTAATTAGCTATATATATTTTAAATCATTATTGATGAAAATACTGAAGTCATTCAAAATGAGTTTTAAAATGTTATCAGTCATTAATATTATTGCTTTATCAAATCTTTTAAGTGGCTTAGAATAGTTTACAATTGTATCATATGCAGAAAAAAAAATCAAAAGTTGTGACCTGTGTAGTTTCTCTAAATAAGTTACACAATAGCATTCTTTACACTTAAAAAAATATTTAAACTTAATCAGTTTTAAATTTTTTTTTTCAAAATTATATTACTTTTAAATAATTTATGCATGATAAAAATATTTTTCAAAAATGCTTTTTTTTTTTCTTAAGTAAGCCTTTGCAATGAAAATATTTTTCTCAAAAAAATCATTTATTTTAAATC
The DNA here is from genome assembly GCA_907164885.2 of Dolomedes plantarius. Taxonomy (NCBI): domain Eukaryota; kingdom Metazoa; phylum Arthropoda; class Arachnida; order Araneae; family Dolomedidae; genus Dolomedes; species Dolomedes plantarius. The sequence continues at coordinate 96,062,440 of OU015496.1, forward strand.
AGGATTTAAATTGGCTAAGCTTGCCATAAATGCTTGATTGACCAGTACCAGAACTATTACAATATCTCACTGTCATAAAAAATTATTCTCGGTGGTAGGCTTTCTTATAATGATATCACACATGTAATCATTCATTAGTTACAAAAGAACCTGGACTCATTGGATTGCATAACATCTCTCTTCACTGTTCTTTTGTTCATTCCTGTTATATTTTACCACTGGATGTAACCATGATGGCATTGATGGGAGTAATAAAGGATACCTCACTGTTATACCTAGACTATATAGTTTCTGATGCACAAGATGAAATGTATGTCTCAAAACAGCTGTTAAGAATTTCAAGCAGGTTCTCAGCAGTAAGTGGTTTATTTATTTTCATTCAGCTCAGTTATGCTGGAACATCCCTCCATTGATGCAAGTGTTTTTGCCATCTATTATATTGTTGACTAGCTGTACCCGGCCACGCGTTGCTGTGGCTCAGTCTGGTTAAATGGAAAAGAAAGAAAAGAGAAAGAACATTTCTAATATGTTTAATTTATAAAGGCTCCAAAGCTGTTACTCATTTAGCACTACCCAGGGGGCACATGTAGCTTAAAGTATTCTACGGATGCGAGCAACGCTACCCACCTGCATATTTTATAGTTCAGTTTTTAGTACTTGCTTGTTTTATGTAATATCTTGGCGAAAGAATTGTGTTCCCCTTCGCCCGCTGCATTGGAAATTAAAACATTTTAAAAAAATGTTTAATTTTACAATACTTGTGGGTATACAAAATTTTTTGTTGTTCCATTGTCTGTGCAGATATAGATTGTCTGGTTTTCTGACTCTAGAACACGTAACATATAATTGTCCACATGACAAACAATCCGTGTCTAAATCTAACCCGCACAATTGTAAAGATTGACCCTGAGCTTTATTGATGGTGATTGCAAATGCCAATCGAATTGGGAATTGCAATCTCTTAAATTTAAATGGCATATCCGTTGGAATCATGGGAATGCGAGGAATGAGGACATCTTCACCTTTGAATGGTCCTGTCAAGATCTTTCCTTCTACGAGTTGCTCAGTAAAATTTTTTACTGCAAGCTGTGTGCCGTTGTACAGCTTTGGTTGGTTGATATTTTGCAACACTATAATTGGCAAGCCGATTTTCAATTGCAGTATGTGCGGTGGCATCCCTGGCAGATCGAGTGCATTCAAAATTTCTGTTTGATAATGAACCGCTTCATCTGCTTCCACAGCAGTGTCTTCAGACATGTATGTGACTCCCTTGCTTTGAATGTTATACTGATTGATATTGTTAAATTCGTAGACGTCTTTTTTCTTTGCAGCAAGAATAGCTCATTCACTCATCCAATCATGATTCTTATAATTGATTTGAATATTGGGAAATACTTTTTCAACCAATTCTTCTTTTGACGATACTAAATTGCAGAAGTTAGGAGGCAATGAAATTCGTCTTGATGTCAGATCAACCGGCACCTTTCCGTCCCCAATTTCCAGCAATTGATGTGAGAATAACTCAGCTGATTGATCGTTTTGCAGATGGACATGCATATTTGTAGATAATTTCAACGTCTTTACATGTCGACACAAAGTAGAGTATTTCAGGCAAGCATTTATTTCGTCCGCTGGTGTCGATCGAGGAATTATAGGTAATATTTGCCTGAAATCTCCTGCAAGCAATATTAATGCATTCTCAAATGGTCTGATGTTTCCACGCAAATCTTGCAATGATCGATCAAGAGCTTTAAGTGACTTTTTGTGTGCCATTGTACATTCATCCCAAACAATAAGTTTGCCTTTCTGCAATAATTTTCCCATGCCGGATGCTTTGGAAATGTTGCACGTGGGAGTTTCAATGAATTGCATGTTCAGTGGCAATCTCAAAGCAGAATGTGCAGTTCTTCCACCTGGTAGCAATGTTGCAGCTATTCTGGACATTGCAAGAGTTAAGGCTATGTCATTTTAGGATCGAATTGCTGCCAGAATCAATCTAATTTGGAACGTTTTACCAGTTCCTCCTGGCGCCTCTAAGAAGAAGATTTCTCCAACCCCGTTATTGACAGTTTGGATTATTTGATCGCAAATGCCTTTTTGCTCAAGCGTTAGCTTTTTGAATATTTGATTGCACATACGACAAAAGGTCACCTGTGTTGTAATTTTGTTCACGACACAATTCTACATCGAACGAAGCATCAGCAGATCGATTGGGCGATGGCATTCCCAAATGATTGAGAACTTTGTTCACGATTTCTAAGCACAAATCTTGAATCATTATCAACGCTTTGTTGTAGATTTCTGCTGTGAAATTCATGTTCATATATGAATTTTCCTCATGCATTCGACGAAAAATATCTTCAGCCATGTGCGTTCTCTTATCTCTTCATGATCCCTGCATACTTTATGACCTGTGGTGATAGCTGATAGTGGGGTCGCACCCCACCGTGACAAATTTCTGTTCTGAGGGGGAAGGGAAAGACATTTCTTGTTTGCCGTAAAATATTTAGTATAGTGTGAGTTTAAAAAGAAGCATGTTTATACCTGTCACAGGTGTGGCATCTATATTATAGGTATATAAAAACACACACGTATTAGAATGCAACGTTGTGTCAAAATTTCAAAGAAATCGGTGAAGAACTTTTGGAGATTTGAGGTTTTGAACAAATGAACATTTACATTTTTATTTATATAGATGATGACACTCCTGTTGCCATGATGACATAATTTCCTTTTTTTAACGGAAACATTATCTACCGTTCATGTCAAAGATGCATATACAAGCCTTGTTTTCACTGTCTGGCCCCTATTTGAAATAACCAAAGTTTTCTCTTTACTTCATTTTAACATGCAAAAGACAATGTCAGACTTCTGTTTGCTTTTATACATATATTGGAGAGTCGAAAGCATATTTTCATATCATCTGCATCTGACTTTATAAAATGCATATATACAGCTTTAAAATATATATGCGTTTAAAATGCAGCATCTAAGATTGGCACATCTTAGATGCTGCATTTTAAACTATTAATCATGTTACCCCATAACTGAGGGTTACCCTTTTTTTTTTTTGTTCACTACCTGTATGTGACTGATTGACTGAAAGCTTTTAATGATCACAGTTTTTAAGTTTCAAACTAGAATTTCATGTTATTTAGACCTATATCTATGAGGCATTCTGGAGTCTGTGTCTTGACCTTTTCTGTAAGGAATAAATTTTCATTAAGTTCTACTTACATTTTATAACTTGGCATTTATTTTTTATGTAGAATTGGAAAAAAAATCTGAACTTTATTAATTTAAATTATTAATTATTTCTATAAGAATAATTGTATAATTAGATGTAATTGTAGTTCTAACTTTTTACAAATTTTTCTTGCAAAACTTTTTTTTTTGGGTTATTTTAAACTTGAAATTTCTCTTTAAACATTTTAAATGTATCCTTTAATTTTTTTTAAAGCTGTATTAATACTGTTTGAACTTCTGTTTTACATGTTTTGAAAATTATGTATATTCATTAAATTTGACTTATGTTACAATTTTTGTGTTTAAAAAAACATTTCTGTATGCTTCCTCATATATTTTCTAATCATCACATAATCAAAAAACTGTTTTTTTAAGCTTAAGTTTTCTGGCCTTGAAATTTAAGGTTGGACCATTTTTCTTGTTATGGCAAAATTAACTTTCTTATATCTTTAACTATCAGTATTGTCCAACTCTGGAGAGAAGAGACCTGAGATTGTTTTTAAGGCTGCTGCCTCGGGGAAGTCGATTCTCGAAATTAGGGTTCAAGAATAATTAACTCCTCACAATATGGTAGTCACAAGAAGTATTTATTGTGGTTTAGGCTTTAAGAAAATTATGGAGGTTTTACCTATTTAGGCTTTAAGAAAACTATTGCATTTTTTGCTTTCCATTTTCATGTAATCAGTATATTTCAAGACTTTAAACCCTGCACCATATTACTTACTATTATCTGAAATAATGTGAGGAAGTTTCAAAAATGCTCAATAAATTTTAGAATCATGTTTGCTTTTTTAAATGATGGATCTTACAAAAAATTATCATTATAGATGCAGGTATCTGGGTATTTATGAGTTTTTGCAATTCTTAGCTGTTTACTCTTACCTGGGGAGCTGCAATTTTTTTCAGTAGTTTTGTTTTCATTTAAAATAATAAGTGTGGCTAGTTATATTAATAAATAATGCAAACATAAAACAGGGCTTTCAGAAGCCAATGACAGCACAATTAAATAATAAACTGAAGAGCGGTTTTCAGTTATAGATTTTTTTTTTTATTGTATGTATTGTATAGAGTTGATTATTATCCTAGTTTTGGTCAATATAAAGTAGAATTCATTAATTGTGTTTCTTATTACACACTTGTCAAAGTCATCCACAGTTTCTTTGGTGTGATCTGCCTGATGACTTGCCATGCATATTGATACTTCTTATTTTATATTTTTCTTATGACATAGAATCTCAGATTATATTATTTGTATTACCGTTATCTTTTTCAGGAGTGGTGGAAGAAATGCAAAGTCTACAAAATCTATTTTATGCTTTATATGTGGGGATAGTAAAGGTCCAAACAAGTTTGCCTCTCATTTGTATGATTGTATGAGAGGTCATGAAGTAAATTCTAGGAAAGCTAGGGCAAAGTAAGTAATTTTTTTTGTGTATTTTTTTCATCACATTTAATTACTATTTCCTTCATATGATTTAAATGATTTAATCTAAAGAAAACTTTTCTCTTCCACTGAACAGTCTTATTGTCTCCCCTTGCACTAATACTTTATAGCTCTCTATATGTTAATTATTTCAATATTGGATCCCTGTGTAGATTAATGCGAGTCATATCCTGTGTGCATTATTCCATGCCGTAGGTCTCAAAATATTACACTTATTATAAAACTCTATCCTATACACACTGGTGTTGAGAGCTGAATTAGCAATACAACCTTGGAAGAAAATTTTTTATAGCCCTTTATAGCCTAGCTAGATTTCTAAATTGGGACTACTTTGGCCCTTAAATCTTATGGGCCTGGGGAATCATACTCTATCTTCTTCCTATCCCTATGGGTCTGGGTATGGAATTCTGTATTTAAAAAGAACTTCAGATATTATGTGATAGTTAATTCATTAAAGAAAATGTTTCTATTTGTCTTGAAGTTTTTAATTTTATAAATTATTTTCTAAATTCATTTGTTCTTTTCTGTTAGAAAAACTGGTTTATATTTTGTGCAGTATAATCTGCAAACTGTTAAAAAGATTTTATATCTGCAAGACAAAGTTATAATTTTGAAAAAAAAAAAGCTGTGAAACAATTTTCTTAAAAGTAAAATTTATCTGTAATAATTACAAGATAAAAATAACTTTTTATATACCATGTTTTTAAATTTTCTGTTGAATCATATAAACTTGACAATTCTATGTATTAATAAATACTTTAAAAAAATTTTTTTTGAGGAATTATCCCATCAACTAGATTGAAGAGAATGAAGTTAATTGGAAGTTAACTTGCATATAACTTTTTGTTCCCGTTCCGGCCAATAGATGACTGCACCAGTCTACAAAACAAAATTAACTGAAAATTAATATAATTATGCTAAAATATGGCTAAAAGTATAAAAAAAATGCTTTGTCATCGTGTTCTGAGCTATTCTAAAAGTTTCAAATGTCTATCTAGTCGGGAAGTTAGTTAAAAATTGATTGCAAGATTTGTACTTGACAAACACACAAACAAGAAAGCAAGTTAATAAAAGCATGGTAAAAATGTTAACATTGTTGAGGTTGACTAAGTAGGAGATTGAAGTTTATGTTGGATACATTGGACACACCACATGCTTGTATTTCTGTAAAAAAATCTGTGTGATTTGTAATATATTCGTATGAGTCAAGGGGGCCTAATACATATAGAAGTTTGAATGCACTGGATGGGGCCAGATCTAGTAGAGAAGCTTTCCAAGTGATGTATGTATAGATGATCATGTGTTTTTAGGATGTGGTGTGGGTGAGCTTCTACCACTTGTAAAAAAAGATGGTACTTGCTCTTTCAAGATCAACATATTAAATGGCATTTGCTATAACTTATTTACAATATTAATATTAAGTATCCAGCATATTGATTGAACTTATAAGATTGGGTAGCCAGGGAATGATTTGCTGGCACTCTCTGAAGGACTGTAGCTTTTCTGTTTTAATACTCCTTATGCTTTCTGTGCATGCATAGGCATAGTGTGCTTCTAACTTTTTTTTTTTTTGGGGGGGGGGCACGAATTGAATTCAGTTAAGGCCCTCCTCAGCGCATTGACTACTGGACGGTCCTTAAAATATGAAATATGATTTTGTTATATTGAATAACAATAGAATTGATGTTTGAGTAGTATTCAAAAGTTATACAGCGAGAAAAATAAATATAATATAAATAAAATGAGAAAAAAAATATAGCATCGAATTTTTGTTATGGATCATATCATTGTTAAAAACTATGTTAAGGCTAAAGACATAATCGGAATCTTCAGTTTCACAGTTTGAAAAAGCAGGAAAAAACCAACTTTCTTAAAAGTTTTCCACAATTTTCTGATTTTAACTGAATTTCTATTGACTTTTAATTTATTTCAAGTTAAGTTGAGAGGGGCACATGCCTCCCCTGACGCTATGCCTATGTTGCCTGTCCCTATATTGTCTAGAACAGGGCCTTTCAATCCTTGCCCAGTTGGACATTGGGGACTTGCTCATTATATTTCCATGGTCTGTGAATCAGATCATGTCATCTGATTCACAGACGTTAAAACTTTTTAAAAAGGTAAAGTATCTGCAAACTTAAAAAAAAAAAAAAAAAAAAAAATTTAAATCAACAAGTTGCAGAGAAAAAGGGTAAAGTTAAAAATTTTCCTCCTAGTTCAAATTTGTCACTTAATACATCATTACTCTTATGTGTAAAAAGTTTGTAGTCACTACTTGAAAGTTTTACACCCCTTCTTAGTAACAAGATTAAATGTAATGTGTTTTTAAGTTTTTAAAAATTTTCAGATCTTACTGCTTTTAACAAAAACAAAAAGAAACCCCTTGAACAAGAATCAACACTAATTATAAAGTGTTTTTATACAGAGCATAAAATGAAAAACAAAAGCATGTTACTGACAGAAAAACATGTTAACCTAGAACCACCGAAGTGGTCATTTTGACTGATGTGGTCTACAGTGCTTTATTATAGCTTACTTGCCATTTTTTACTCTTAATATCGTTTATTATAATTATTGTCAGCATTTCCAATATTGTACGTTATAATTATTTCTATAATAAAAAAGCTTTTCCATGAGGAATTGTATACACGTTTTAAAGAAATTTAAATAAAAACAAAAAAATTATGAATGAAATTAAACACTGTGCAATATAGTATTTCCATTATATTTTATACAAATTAATACAAATGATACAATTAATACTAATAATACAAATTGATAGATATCAATTTCTGGTGGGAATTACTAACAATTCCTGGTAAATAGAAATTAACTGAATGGATATAAATGTTGCTTTAACGCATACATAGCTCATTATACTTAGTTACATTTCTTCCTTCCTGCAGAATAAAATCAAACATATTAAGTTAATTTTGGCTAAAGTAAAGCTAAAATGTTTCCCAAAATGTAAAGAATGTACCGCTTGTATGTGAATGAACTAAACAATTGTCTTTCAAGCAATTTTCACAAAAAATCTTTTTTACCACTTTAGTGGTGCATTTGCCGCAAGCCAGTTTCCTGTAAATTTCCTACTTGTCCATTTTTTTAATCCCTTTGCAACTAGAACTTTGGCACTGCTTTCTCTTTTTAGCTTCTTTATCACTAGTAAGTGAGGATGTACTGGGTAATAAAATCTTTGATGCTTTCACTGAATTTGCATATGATTCTAGCAGCTCGGATCTTAATTGCAAAAGAATGTCGCACAGTCGAATGTTATTTCCAGAGACTTTCTTATATAGTATCTAAAAATTAATGCCTGCGAGATCAAGTACGTTATAAATTACATAAAAAGGCCACCATCTAGAACAAGCTTTTGCGGAATACTTCAGTGTCATTTGTTCGAGCACGTCAATTCCAATTTTTATTCAATTATCGAACTTTACAGTTTCTGGTAAGTGTTTCTCATCAGTTCCCACTGTAACTGATGAATG